>OZ023297.1:16786751-17386751 GCA_964007245.1 Hypomecis atomaria
AATAGTTTTGCAAAGTGTAGATTTCTGACAACTGCAGCGGATACGCCCCTTGTTTTTCTTTACAATTTTATCATCTAGAATTTATAGGCATACATCTTAGGACGTAAACCGATAAATTCATCTATAATCCGACCATTACTCTCATCTTTCATCAAACCGACAACTTTTTTGTTTATCAGAGGTAAGTTATATACATTGTTTTTTGGAAAATCTGACGTGTCAAATTTATCCTGCAAATCATTTCTGATATCTTCATAAAAATTGTCGGTTTTGATTCATAAATGAAAGAGTCTGTATCAGTGTAAACTAAATGTATTTTTTTTGATACTTGGGTAACATGTAGGTATAGTGAAAGTCGTACATAAGATGTTTAGAAAGTTCCAAGACAGCGAAACCAACATATATGGGTTTGTTGTAGAAAATTTTTGTTTTATTCATCTGAACTGCTACAAAGTTTTCAGAGAAAATTTTTGTACTATGGAAATTGGGACGTGCTATATACCTTTCCACACCATACTTAGGTTTGGTTTTGTTAATATCAGACCACGAAGTGCATAAATGTACATCGACTCTTTTCGCAACATTTTCTATAGTCTTCCCAAAAATTGAATTGTTCATAAGTTTATAGAAATCTTTTTTCGAAAGAGTTTGTTGCTGCGATTTCTTTTGTTGGTATTAAAGTCTATATAGGACTTGAGCCAGGGTGATTGATTAAATGTCAAGACTCTAATGAATTTTTTTTACAAATTAGACCATGTTCTACACATTGTTTGAGATTCATGTAGTGAATGATGTAATTCTTTTTATCTTCTAAAGTGAGAAAAGTTTTTTTGTTTTACCTTGAGGGGTTTTTTTTGATTCAGCACAAAAAGGATAATCATTGTGTAGGTCGTGTAGAGAGCTTGGATACTCAATGTCAACTTCTAAAATGTATCCAGTGTTCGAGTCCGCTCTCTGTCGGTTGATATCGAATGCATTGATATCATTTTCAGATAACCACTGAAAATTACTACAGGGTAAATATTTACTCATAGCTTCACCATACAAATTATTAACATCAAGGTAAATGATAAAATTACTTTCTTGTTTCGGATTATATTGAGAGTCCATAAATTTATTGTTGGCTTCAACATGTCTTTTAGAGACTTGACTTATCCCACCTCTAATTCCAGCGTTTAAAAACTGAATCATTTCATAATCTGTGAGAAGTTCAAGGTTGACACCGGTTTCTCTCAACATTGCATCCCATGATAGACTAGGTGCGGTTAAGTACCTACATGGATCTAATTTGTAAGCAGTCAAACAGACTTTTCGAAAGTTTTCGAAAACCTCAACCAATAGTAGAACATCAGTTTTAGATATAAATCGGAATATTCACCCAGTGTGTGATATGGAACGTTTTCCACACTTTTTGAGCGTGATTGTAGTCTTCATCAGATATAGTCGATTGTGTTAATGAGCTATAAAAACTCGTTTGATTCAGGAAGTGCTTTTTCCTCGAGTTTTTCCCAACAGTCAATGTATTCATAGGGGTAAACACCCTTACGTGTTAAAAGTGACAATTGCTCATTTTTGGGGAAATGGTGAGTGTAACACTATGAGTTGATCGTTGGAAAGATTTTTAGCTAGTTTATCTAAACTAAAGACATGAATTTAAAAGAGTCTACAAACCTGATTGTTATCTGTTTCAATTTACCATCTTCACACTCGAAAGGAATTTGTTGACTAAACGATATATATTTTTCTTTATTTGTGCGATACAAGTGAGAGTCTTTTCTCATTATCTCTGGCGGCTAACTCTTTGATAAAGATATGACTATCATAACCAGATAAATTATGGAAAAACACTGGTACATAGGATGGTATTGAATAGTTCAAGTTACATATTTTATGAGCATACCCTCTTATATTACCCGTTAGATGACAATGATCAAGATGTACCTCATCAGCAGGTAGAAATACTTTTCCACAAATATGACACGAGCTATTCTGAGGATATTGTTTGATAATTTCACTGATTGGAACTATTTTTGTAATTATTTTCCCAATTTCACTTATGTCAGAGTAAATATTATCTACAAACTGCTTAACACAATCTTCACCTCGATATGTTATAAATTTTGACAATGACTCATCGTAATTACAATGAATGTAATATGCAAAGCTGCACGGTACATGCTCTTGAGTTGTAAACATGTATTCTTCTCTAAATCACGTTGTAGTGGGACCAATATCGATTCAAAGTCCGCATAAATGACAAACGGCACTGGAAGCTGATGTTCAAAATTTTTGAATTTTAAATATTTATCCTTTGGCGTCGGTAGTTGTATCACCACTTTTTTCCACACCCCAACCTTGTAGGAATTTTGAGTTTGTCATCACTCCCAAAATATTGTAAACAAGAGTTTACACAAGTGCTTCTTATGTTCATTTTTTGACAATTGCTTCCCAACCAATCGTGGAGAGGTTTTTGATCCAGCAATAGTGTGCTTTCTTTGACTTTCAAAATATAGTAAATCAACATGACGGTCAGAGGTCTTGATGATATGTATAGAGGTATGATTTTCTCCTTAGCATCTATTACCATACACATTTATTTTAATATTGTTTAATGTCTCAAATGTTTAATGTTCTTAATAGTCATTACACAAGCTATCCTGTCAGTCTTTAAAACTGTCTTATATGAAGGGTAAGATGACAACACGATCTGCATTTTTTTCAACTGGATAAAGAGCACTAACAACACTCCAGAAAAAGCAAGCGTTATCGGTATTGAGTACATTAACACACGCTCGTTTGTGTTGTATCCACTTTGGTAGTGGGATATAAGAACTTCCTTCATTGGATTATATTTATGGATGTTACATCTAAAAATTCAATCTTCTCTAACGTCCATCCGCTGTCACGTTCTTGAAATTCTTCACATTTGACAATTATCTCGGAAGAAACACTTTCAAATAAACTGTTAATATCCGAATGTTCTTGTAATTCAACATTTTTTGTGTTGAAAGACTTTAAATCTCTCACGATAACATCGTCTTTTTGTAGTCAAATAGGTGCAAATAGTTCAAAATAACTTTATTGCTTGTAACTTTTTAATTCTAATGCAAGTAATTCATTAACTTTAGAGACTGCACCTTTCATCAAATAAAACTTTAGGGTATAAAATCAGAAGATCCATTTATACGGTAACTTATGATTCTGCATTTGAAAGAGTTGTCTACGATATACGCAAAAAAATCTCCACTGTCTTGTTTACACAATAGTTTGTGTCTTTTAGTTCTAGAAGTGTTTAATGAGTTCATTATTAGGCACTTGTACATTACAAAACGAACACTCGTGCATTGTGTAGCAGATAGTATAGGCTAACTAAAGTTTTATCAGTAAAAATGTAACTTAAATATATTTTTTCAGTTAGATAACTAGAAAACTATGTAGATGCGGTAAGGAGGGGAAGTCTTATCTATTAAAACATAAAACCACAGTAATGTAAAGTTTATTATTTTTATTTCAATTTATTAGATACGAGTAAAACAAATACTCTTTTTAAGTAACATTTGATTTCCTGATCAACTATAGAAGCATTATCACAAGTATTATCCACGATAAGAGATGCTTCATCCAACGTCTTGACTTGACTCATCTTAATCGCTTTCTGAAAAAAATTATTCCTACTCTCATAGTGTGTCTTTATTTTCTCCAAATGCTGTATTCTTAAGGTGATACAATCTAAAATATGTTTTAAGTACCACAATCTCCACTAGAGATGCACATTGAGTTATCTCCGACATGAATCACTATACAACCGTATTATTTCCCATGTTGAACAGCATTCAAGTAACTGATAGAGAAGGAAGTGTCCACTGCATCTGATGTGGAGGATGTGAACCGTTCGGTGAAGAATGTAGATATCGATTGTGCTTGATCAGTGAATCGATTCCATGCGTATGAGTTCATTTGTAATCTTCCCAGCGACGTCAACGCACACCCTCAGATTGTTGTCATTATTGTTTGTATCACTCTCTCTTTCTGACGAGAGCTTTAGACAAATAGTTACGTATGGAATTTGAAGGACAAATAGTGGTATATAGATATTTATGAAGATCACAATAAATATGTGAACAGATGGGGTGTAGTAAGTAAGATCCATCTTACACTGTCAACACTAACGAGTAACTGATATCTAAGCTGATTATTAATCAAACAGACCTCATTTTTAACTGAACAGAGAGGAGAGGGGGGGGGGGAAGGGGGTTAGAACAGTTCAGATATGAACTGATCTGTTACTTAAATTCACTGATCTGATATATTTTTTAACTGTTTATCTTTCGAACGGTGTTTGATAAGATACTGTATTCAAAGAGAGAGTCGTAAATGATGAGGCAATATGCTGTTGTATTTGCTGACAAATTTTTCTTAAATTCCATTTCTATTTTTAATATCTATTGCACCGCCACTTGAACGGAATGAGTCATTTTGTCTACTACAGTCGATAACCACCAAAGGTGTTTTAGTTTTAAAATTAGTTGGATTAATCGGAACATTTGAATTGTTCAATCCATAGTATGATCTCTTAAAACCTGCAAACGCTTCATATAATAGTGAAAACATTCCCTTTTCAAAATCACAAAGAAAAGAATCGTAGGGATAATACTGAGAATTTAGATATAGACGTGCATTTTGGAAATTGGAATGGTAAAAAATACTTATATCTTTGGTCGGGTCATTGTTGCGTGCATGTTGAAATCCGAGTATGACGTAACGAGGTTTTTCCAATTGAGTTGTAGTCTTCACAGTCCAAATGTGTTTTTGTGATGACGGTAATACTGGATACTCATAGAGATCCCACGAGCGAAACGCAATAGGAATGGGGATATTGTTTTCCACATATTTCAACAGTTGTAACTTTTCTTTATCAGACACCTTAACTACTGGCACTCGCCAAGCAATACGGGTTAGATTTATGGTAATCTTCTTCGTCGCATCCTTCAATATCGCACAGTTTACATTGGAAGAGCTTCTGTTCAATACCAGTTCATGTTTAGCATTTATTATTACTTTTTTATAATCCTCAGCAAAACCCAACATATGACGCAACGGAATGTTGTAGGAGAATTCTGCATCCGCTTCCTTGAAGCCTGACAAATTCCATCCGCTGTTCTCTAACGCACTGCTCTCTTCCTTACTATAAGATAGAATACCCTTTATAGTGGTAGTGATACCGCAGTTTTTGGTTCGATCAATCTCCACGCCGTTTAATTCATAGCGAATGTCTTGGAAGAGATGTGTTATACCATTGTTAACTAAAGCACAGTCTTTATTGATAGTACCTTCAACTATCAAATGACTCTCACTAGGTAACACTATTAAATCTTGACTGTTGATACATATTCTAATCTCATCATTGTTGTTGAATGAATGATTATATGGTACATATGTATGGTAATCAATGCTTTCAACCCTCCGCACTTTTCTCAGCGCTGCAATTATATGCCGCGACCTGTACCGTAATGAAGGACGGGGCAAACCCCTTACTGTTTTCCTCTCTTCTTATTTTGCTGCGCCCGACGGGGTCCGTTTGCCCCGTCCTTCATTACGGTACAGGTCGCGGCATATAATTGCAGCGCTGAGAAAAGTGCGGAGGGTTGAAAGCATTGATTACCATACATATGTACCATATAATCATTCATTCAACAACAATGATGAGATTAGAATATGTATCAACAGTCAAGATTTAATAGTGTTACCTAGTGAGAGTCATTTGATAGTTGAAGGTACTATCAATAAAGACTGTGCTTTAGTTAACAATGGTATAACACATCTCTTCCAAGACATTCGCTATGAATTAAACGGCGTGGAGATTGATCGAACCAAAAACTGCGGTATCACTACCACTATAAAGGGTATTCTATCTTATAGTAAGGAAGAGAGCAGTGCGTTAGAGAACAGCGGATGGAATTTGTCAGGCTTCAAGGAAGCGGATGCAGAATTCTCCTACAACATTCCGTTGCGTCATATGTTGGGTTTTGCTGAGGATTATAAAAAAGTAATAATAAATGCTAAACATGAACTGGTATTGAACAGAAGCTCTTCCAATGTAAACTGTGCGATATTGAAGGATGCGACGAAGAAGATTACCATAAATCTAACCCGTATTGCTTGGCGAGTGCCAGTAGTTAAGGTGTCTGATAAAGAAAAGTTACAACTGTTGAAATATGTGGAAAACAATATCCCCATTCCTATTGCGTTTCGCTCGTGGGATCTCTATGAGTATCCAGTATTACCGTCATCACAAAAACACATTTGGACTGTGAAGACTACAACTCAATTGGAAAAACCTCGTTACGTCATACTCGGATTTCAACATGCACGCAACAATGACCCGACCAAAGATATAAGTATTTTTTACCATTCCAATTTCCAAAATGCACGTCTATATCTAAATTCTCAGTATTATCCCTACGATTCTTTTCTTTGTGATTTTGAAAAGGGAATGTTTTCACTATTATATGAAGCGTTTGCAGGTTTTAAGAGATCATACTATGGATTGAACAATTCAAATGTTCCGATTAATCCAACTAATTTTAAAACTAAAACACCTTTGGTGGTTATCGACTGTAGTAGACAAAATGACTCATTCCGTTCAAGTGGCGGTGCAATAGATATTAAAATAGAAATGGAATTTAAGAAAAATTTGTCAGCAAATACAACAGCATATTGCCTCATCATTTACGACTCTCTCTTTGAATACAGTATCTTATCAAACACCGTTCGAAAGATAAACAGTTAAAAAATATATCAGATCAGTTGAATTTTAAGTAACAGATCAGTTCATATCTGAACTGTTCTAACCCCCCTTCCCCCCCCCCCTCTCCTCTCTGTTCAGTTAAAAATGAGGTCTGTTTGATTAATAATCAGCTTAGATATCAGTTACTCGTTAGTGTTGACAGTGTAAAGATGGATCTTACTTACTACACCCCATCTGTTCCACATATTTATTGTGATCTTCATAAATATCTATATACCACTATTTGTCCTTCAATTCCATACGTAACTATTTGTCTAAAGCTCTCGTCAGAAAGAGAGAGTGATACAAACAATAATGACAACAATCTGAGGGTGTGCGTTGACGTCGCTGGAAGATTACAAATGAACTCATACGCATGGAATCGATTCACTGATCAAGCACAATCGATATCTACATTCTTCACGAACGGTTCACATCCTCCACCATCAGATGCAGTGGACACTTCCTTCTCTATCAGTTACTTGAATGCTGTTCAACATGGGAATACATACGGTTGTATAGTGATTCATGTCGGAGATAACTCAATGTGCATCTCTAGTGGAGATTGGTGGTACTTAAAACATATTTTAGATTGTATCACCTTAAGATTACAGCATTTGGAGAAAATAAAGACACACTATGAGAGTAGAATAATTTTTTTCAGAAAGCGAATTAAGATGAGTCAAGTCAAGACGTTGGATGAAGCATCTCTTATCGTGGATAATACTTGTGATAATGCTTCTATAGTTGATCAGGAAATCAAATGTTACTTAAAAGAGTATTTGTTTTACTCGTATCTAATAAATTGAAATAAAAATAATAAACTTTACATACTGTGGTTTTATGTTTTATAGATAAGACTTCCCCTCCTTACCGCATCTACATAGTTTCTAGTTATCTAACTGAAAAATATATTTAAGTTACATTTTTACTGATAAAACTTTTAGTTAGCTATACTATCTGCTACACAATGCACGAGTGTTCGTTTTGTAATGTACAAGTGCCTAATAATGAACTCATTAAACACTCTAGAACTAAAAGACACAAACTATTGTGTAAACAAGACAGTGGAGATTTTTTTGCGTATATCGTAGACAACTCTTTCAAATGCAGAATCATAAGTTACCGTATAAATGGATCTTCTGATTTATACCCTAAAGTTTATTTGATGAAGGTGCAGTCTAAAGTTAATGAATTACTTGCATTAGAATTAAAAGTTAACAAGCAAATAAAAGTTAATTTTGAACTATTTTGCACCTATTTGACTACAAAAGACGATGTTATCGTGAGAGATTTAAAGTCTTTCAACACAAAAAATGTTGAATTACAAGAACATTCGGATATTAACAGTTTATTTGAAAGTGTTTCTTCCGAGATAATTGTCAAATGTGAAGAATTTCAAGAACGTGACAGCGGATGGACGTTAGAGAAGATTGAATTTTTAGATGTAAACATCAATAAATATAATCCAATGAAAGGAAGTTCTTATATCCCACTACCAAAGTGGATACAACACAAACGAGCGTGTGTTAATGTACTCAATACCGATAACGCTTGCTTTTTCTGGAGTGTTGTTAGTGCTCTTTATCCAGTTGAAAAAAATGCAGATCGTGTGTCATCTTACCCTTCATATAAGACAGTTTTAAAGACTGACAGGATAGCTTGTGTAATGACTATTAAGAACATTAAACACTTTGAGACATTAAACAATATTAAAATAAATGTGTATGGTATAGATGCTAAGGAGAAAATCATACCTCTATACATATCATCAAAGACCTCTGACCGTCATGTTGATTTACTATATTTTGAAAGTCAAAAGAAAGCACACTATTGCTGGATCAAAAACCTCTCACGATTGGTTGGGAAGCAATTGTCAAAAAATGAACATAAGAAGCACTTGTGTAACTCTTGTTTACAATATTTTGGGAGTGATGACAAACTCAAAATTCATACAAGGTTGGGGTGTGAAAAAGTGGTGATACAACTACCGACGCCAAAGGATAAATATTTAAAATTCAAAAATTTTGAACATCAGCTTCCAGTGCCGTTTGTCATTTATGCGGACTTTGAATCGATATTGGTCCCACTACAACGTGATTTAGAGAAGAATACATGTTACACTCAAGAGCATGTACCGTGCAGCTTTGCATATTACATTCATTGTAATTACGATGAGTCATTGTCAAAATTTATAACATATCGAGGTGAAGATTGTGTTAAGCAGTTTGTAGATAATATTTACTCTGACATAAGTGAAATTGGGAAAATAATTACAAAAATAGTTCCAATCAGTGAAATTATCAAACAATATCCTCAGAATAGCTCGTGTCATATTTGTGGAAAAGTATTTCTACCTGCTGATGAGGTACATCTTGATCATTGTCATCTAACGGGTAATATAAGAGGGTATGCTCATAAAATATGTAACTTGAACTATTCAATACCATCCTATGTACCAGTGTTTTTCCATAATTTATCTGGTTATGATAGTCATATCTTTATCAAAGAGTTAGCCGCCAGAGATAATGAGAAAAAGACTCTCACTTGTATCGCACAAAATAAAGAAAAATATATATCGTTTAGTCAACAAATTCCTTTCGAGTGTGAAGATGGTAAATTGAAACAGATAACAATCAGGTTTGTAGACTCTTTTAAATTCATGTCTTCTAGTTTAGATAAACTAGCTAAAAATCTTTCCAACGATCAACTCATAGTGTTACATCACCATTTCCCCAAAAATGAGCAATTGTCACTTTTAACACGTAAGGGTGTTTACCCCTATGAATACATTGACTGTTGGGAAAAACTCGAGGAAAAAGCACTTCCTGATCAAACGAGTTTTTATAGCTCATTAACACAATCGACTATATCTGATGAAGACTACAATCACGCTCAAAAAGTGTGGAAAACGTTCCATATCAACACACTGGGTGAATATTCCGATTTATATCTAAAAACTGATGTTCTACTATTGGTTGAGGTTTTCGAAAACTTTCGAAAAGTCTGTTTGACTGCTTACAAATTAGATCCATGTAGGTACTTAACCGCACCTAGTCTATCATGGGATGCAATGTTGAGAGAAACCGGTGTCAACCTTGAACTTCTCACAGATTATGAAATGATTCAGTTTTTAAACGCTGGAATTAGAGGTGGGATAAGTCAAGTCTCTAAAAGACATGTTGAAGCCAACAATAAATTTATGGACTCTCAATATAATCCGAAACAAGAAAGTAATTTTATCATTTACCTTGATGTTAATAATTTGTATGGTGAAGCTATGAGTAAATATTTACCCTGTAGTAATTTTCAGTGGTTATCTGAAAATGATATCAATGCATTCGATATCAACCGACAGAGAGCGGACTCGAACACTGGATACATTTTAGAAGTTGACATTGAGTATCCAAGCTCTCTACACGACCTACACAATGATTATCCTTTTTGTGCTGAATCAAAAAAAACCCCTCAAGGTAAAACAAAAAAACTTTTACTCACTTTAGAAGATAAAAAGAATTACATCATTCACTACATGAATCTCAAACAATGTGTAGAACATGGTCTAATTTGTAAAAAAATTCATAGAGTCTTGACATTTAATCAATCACCCTGGCTCAAGTCCTATATAGACTTTAATACCAACAAAAGAATCGCAGCAACAAACTCTTTCGAAAAAGATTTCTATAAACTTATGAACAATTCAATTTTTGGGAAGACTATAGAAAATGTTGCGAAAAGAGTCGATGTACATTTATGCACTTCGTGGTCTGATATTAATACAAAAACCAAACCTAAGTATGGTGTGGAAAGGTATATAGCACGTCCCAATTTCCATAGTACAAAAATTTTCTCTGAAAACTTTGTAGCAGTTCAGATGAATAAAACAAAAATTTTCTACAACAAACCCATATATGTTGGTTTCGCTGTCTTGGAACTTTCTAAACATCTTATGTACGACTTTCACTATACCTACATGTTACCCAAGTATCAAAAAAAAATACATTTAGTTTACACTGATACAGACTCTTTCATTTATGAAATCAAAACCGACAATTTTTATGAAGATATCAGAAATGATTTGCAGGATAAATTTGACACGTCAGATTTTCCAAAAAACAATGTATATAACTTACCTCTGATAAACAAAAAAGTTGTCGGTTTGATGAAAGATGAGAGTAATGGTCGGATTATAGATGAATTTATCGGTTTACGTCCTAAGATGTATGCCTATAAATTTCTAGATGATAAAATTGTAAAGAAAAACAAGGGCGTATCCGCTGCAGTTGTCAGAAATCTACACTTTGCAAACTATTTAGACGCTCTTAATCGTGATTACCAACAGTATGAAACTATTTACATGATTTGTAGTGATAAGCACAATGTATATACACAAAATAAAAAGAAGAAAGTACTCTCTAGCAATGATGATAAAAGATATATTTGTGACGATAATATTAGTACATTAGCCTGGGGGCACTTTAAAATTAAATAAAAAAAACTTATTATGTAATTGTAAAAAAACATGTTTTATTTCTCCAAATTATCCTCCCACTCCTCCTCCTCCTCCTCTTCATAACTTCTTATCATTAACATAATAGGAACACTTTTTAGGATAGAAATACATGTGAATGAAAGGACACTGACTAAAGTAACGTAGATGTACCATCCAAGGATTGTCATTTTCTTTCCAGTCCTCTAGACCTCCACCACAATAGAAACACATAGTTCTATCTGCATCACCGGTGTAAAAGAATCCAGCATCCGCAAGTTGACTTGGTTTTTGATGTTTGTCCTTGGGCCAGTCTATAAAAGTACAGATACGCGCTTTTCTTGAAGTAAAGTATGGAAACTGAGGATAACTCTCATTTTTGTTCAACATTTTTTAACTGTTCCCTTTTTTTTATTAACTTTGAAACATATAAAACGTACACTCTGACAGAGAATTCAATTTTAACTAATATAATTTAATACTCGGAGTAAATTATTACACAATGATTTAATGCACCTCCCTTATCTATTACCATAATCATAGTCCCCCGTCCCCGTACCCGCCGCCGCCGCCGACGCCGCAGCTTTTACAAAGATAACAAAAAAAACAATATTTTACACTTGAGTTAAACATATTATGCAACATCACCGCAAATTACAGCAAATTACAAATAGCCCGTCTTGCCCCACCTTCTTATACAACACCTCCTCCTCCTCCTCAGAACCGGAGCGAAGCCCTATATCGCCAGAACAAAAATACACTTTTGGTTAAAATATCTTTTACATACATTTTGTACTAGACACGGCGGTAGCCCGTCTTACCCCAACACCTACTCACATACACATTCGGAGCCCTAACAACACATTGGGGCGAAGCCCCATATCACATCACCTACCAAATTACACCAACTACATGTAGACCGTCTTGCCCCCAACGGAGCCCTAACTGGGGCGAAGCCCCATATCACCGTGGGAAAAAATATACACTTTTTACAAAGTTAAAACGACACTTGTGTAGTTGGTAAAACTACTTTTTCATACATTTTGTACCAGAAATACACTTTTATAACCGCAAATAAGCCTGAGTTAGAACCGGCAATACTCTACTACTACTGCCTCATATTGACTATTTGCTCTCTAGTGCCCCGGCCTTTGACAAAACCAGCCTGTTCACTTGGTATTTGCCGGTTCAGATATTATTGCAACCGCCCATTAATTACATAGAGCATTATCTTGCTCGCGTGTGATATAAGCGCCACTGTTCGGTAGTTCTCACATGACTTCGTGGAGCCCTTGGTGTTCCAAGATTACTAAGCCTATTACTAATGACTTATAGCTGTTGGCCACTGAGGCCTCTACAGCTTACCGGACATGGGCGAGCGCGGAAGGCGGCTGAGCCCTAAGATTAGGTTATAGGGTGACTAGCGCAAGGGCACCTGAGAAGGTACGGACCTCGGCTTGGGCCGTCACCCGGCGGGGGAGGTCAGACTTGCCCGGGCACCCCAGAAGGGGTGTGCCCTGTGGCCCTAATGGGTTGAGCTGGTTGACTATTTGGAGAGAATCTAACCGATCTTCTGGCAGATCCAGAGGGTCCTCGACCTCGCCGGCGAGGTCGGTGTGTGACTGTGTGCCTATGGTAACCGGCGCCTATACCAAAAACGGAATACTTCCTGTTGCAGGGAGCTGTCGGATCGGTCCGATTACAGTGGCGCCATCGTAATTACATTAGCTAAATAGCATAGTTCTGTTTCTTTTTCACTTTAGGCATTCGATAGAGAGAACGCTTTTTACGTTGCTCATAAATTTACGCTGGCGCCTCTGTAATCGGGCTTACTGACTACCTGCGCCGTGCGTAATCACTCGCGCGCATGTACCTTCTTTTATTCCCAACAGGTTTTACTTCTTTTTCTTCTTTTATGATTTGGCGTCGCATTATTGTGCATTTGCCAGTGTCAAGTATTTTTGATATATTTTATCAAAACAGTCAGTCGTAGTCACGTCATAGTCCAATAAAGTCGCAGTCAAGTCTAAACATAGTCCAAGTCATACCTCAGTAAAGCAGTGGAGACTTTACTAGAGGCGTCTTAGGAGTTTTGGTAACAACACGGAACAACATGATACGTCACATTGTATCACTTGCCTACACTCATGCACGTAAATCAACTCACAATCAACGAAATACCACAATATTTCAATAATTATCACGGTTAATAACAAAAGATTAACAAAATAATACAATGAGGCGACATGATTTTTTCGCGTTCCCGCCAAATAAAACTCCAACATGTTTTATTACAGGGGCGGTGTTTGAATTGACATGGCATTATTGCTATATAGCTTTAGGGTTCAAAATAAAAGTCCGCCTAAGAGACGTTTGAAGTTTGTCCACCATTATTGTGAAATCGAATTTGACATGTGATCACTAGTTCAAGTGTCGTTTGTGTCATGATTACATAGTAGTTTCTATGTGTTTTCGACGCCATGTTTCTGAGATCATGCGTCACAACTTTTTTACTTTATATCACTTCTACTGTTTTTCATTATTCTGAGGGTTTTATTGACTGGTTCACTCACTCACTGACTCATAGATCAAAAACCTAACCCACTTCCAGATGACCTAGGTACTTGATATTTGGCATCAAGGTAGCCAAGACAAATCACGAGCTTGAATTACATAAGTAAACCTCTTTAAAATGTTGAAGGTATATTCTTGCAGCTAAAATTTTAGGATTTTCTACAGAACACTTGGGGGGCCAAGGATCTACACAGGGGTGTGTAGATCTCAATTCTTTTGGCGGCCAACACTTTAGCTTCCATTTCACATTTATGTTTTTGATGAGATAAGACTTCTCTTATACCTATCTAAAATAAAAGCACATTACTAAGAACGGGCTAAAAATGTAACTCAATACGGGTACAATTTAAAACCTTCCCTTCTCTTTCTAAAGAACTCTTAAAAAGAGATAAAAGGTCTCGTTTTGTTTATTACACCCTTAATCGACATTTGATGTGAAGTTCCCAGCCCCTAAGATCCGCGGTTTCATTTGATCTCGGCTCAAATGGAGGGGTGGGGAGGAAAGATGTAAACTTGAAATTTATTTAAAAAGTCTGCCAAGTTTTGAGTTTTTCAGAAAATTTGATATAAAGAATTACGGATTTAGGGTTTATTTTATACCTAATTCATACTCTTACGAACTAACTTAACGAATAATAATGATATTTCGCAAAAAATAGCCAAACCGACTTCCATCGAATTGATGTAAGTACTTGTACAATTTTTACGTTATGGATTTTTCAAAAACCATTCGATTCGATTCAATTTCGATAAAATTTAAAACTACAATAGTTTTTTTGATTTGGTTCACAATTGACGAAAATATCGATGAACACGCAAAAAAAATACATACAGGCGAACATAGAACCTCCTATTTTTTGGAAGTCGGTTAAAAGATACGTGTGTTTCTGTGTGTTGTATACGATTCAATACTCCGGGTTATGCGATCGCCTTTTATGTAGAGGCTCTATAATTGAATCATAAGAACGGCTGAACGTATGCGTAAATTGTCACGAGACCGAGTATGAGCAGGAGAAAGCGTCGACAGTCTATGCTTGTGCGAACGGGAGAGCATAGCGTGCGATCCTTTGCAAATGTAAGGAATGATTCTATCGTGTCAGAAATTGGGCTCTAGATCTGGCGCGGTACCAGCGCCTTGTGTTCCCTGGCCAACTCAACAGACTTAAGATAGATACAAAACATAAGATAGGTCTGGCAGATTTATAAAACGTCATAAAATAGGTCTTATAAATTTACAAGAACATCCTCAGATTATTTTAATATCCTAAGTTTCTCTGTTTTACAAGCTTTTATTTAACTTGCAATGGATGTATGTACCTATGTAATTTCGGTGGAATCTTGCAAGTTAAATTTGACCAACTTTCAGGTTTCCGATTCAGCTGAAATTTTGCACGCATAAATGTATATCGCGTGTCAATGCAATAATATGTTACCATGGAGCTAATCTAAGCTTGTATTTAACTTTGTAAAAATTATTTTTTATCTAAAAACTCCAAGAGATTTTCACACCGAGCTTAATTTATATATTTTGGTATCGTAGCCACGCTCCCTGGGCTCGTGGGTGGTCAGAGTTGGGGCTCTGGCCACCCACTCAAGCGGGCCCGAGGAGGACGGCAGCGTGTGTGGCAACGCTGTCGTAAAGGATGGTACAAGCCTGGTTTAATTACCGGGCGAGTAGTCGTGTACAGTGCTGGGAGCACCGGTGCGTTCCTTTGGAGATCCCGGACCTCCCAAGAAGGCACAAAGGCTGGCCACCGTGGGGGTTTTAGTGGGTACAATCCCACATAGCCCTACTGCACCCCAATTCAGTAAGGGCATCTTTAGAAGATTTCCGCCCCGTAAAAAAAAATTCATGCCACGCGTTTGGCTACTAGAACGCTTAGCTAAGGTACGTAGTATAATTATAGAGGTACATTCTTTGGCTTAGGCTTTACACTGGCTCACGTTTTTCTCCTACAGATTTTCATAGAATACAAACGATTCAATGATCCAGGTTATGCGATCGCCCTTTATGCCCAAGGCCTGTCTGCCTGCCAGCGCCCAGTGTGCCCCGGCCTCAACAGTAGAACCGATTTCCAATTCACGACGAAATTGCGAAAATATCGCGCTCGACTCTCGTGACAATGATTTTTGGAAACAATTCGAGTTGGAATTGTTCGCTTTTGGCTGGGCAAGCATTAGTTTTAATATAACGATGTGATTATGCAATATTTTAACAGTCTTTAAAATACTGTCTTTCTGCATTTTGTAGTTCCCAGGAAGGACAGTCTTTGTTTAGTTGACCTTTGTCCACTGAATTAGATCCGCTAGAGGATATAATCAAATCTGTCATCACTATCATCACTACATAGTATAAAACAAAGTGGCTTCCGCTGTCCACATGTATGCTTATATCTTTAAAACTACACAACGGATTTTGATGATACCTAGAGTGATTCAAGAGGAAGGTTTATATGTATAATAAACCTGTGCGAAGACGGGGTGGGTCGCTTGTTCATAAATAAATAGACCTGAATAATCGTATTTCTTGCAAATTAGGCATAAAATATGTTATATATTTAAATATGGCAATTAGCAAGGCATTGTGAGAAACCTTTGTGATAAGCATATCAAAAAGATAACTCTTTGAGATAAAATCTAGTGTGGAAAGCACTCTAAATAAAAATCATAGCATTGTGAGAAGTCATCTTTTTCCGACTACCCATCGGAAAAAAATGACTTTTGTAGTGACTATCTCCATGGATTTGCAAAGAATACAAACGATTCAATGAGCCAGGTTATGTGATCGCTTCTAGAATCCAAGGCCTGGCTGTCTGCCAGCGCCCAGTGTGCCCTGGCCGGCTCAATAGTGGAACCAATCTCCAATTTTTTTGCCGAGCTAGTCAACCAGCTCAGCTTAAATTCATAACTCTGCCCTTCTCGGTGCTTAGCGCGTAAATAAGTTCGTTTAGGCCTGTGGCCTTAAAGTGTAAGCGCTCTGACGTTCGGCTTAGCTTTTTCTCCTATTCGCGCTAGTTACTCACGCCTCGAGAGCGAGCGGGAGAAAAAGCGAAGTCGAACGTCAGAGCGCTTACACAATAAGGTCCCTGGTCCCGGTTATTTTGACCGTTCAGTCAGTTCAGTCAGAGGCTTTCGAGCGGCTTTGACTTGAAATGAATCTCACTATTGTAACAATCTTCGTACTCACAGATTTTCATAGATTTGCAAAGCATACAAACGATTCAATGATCCAGTTTATGTCCAAGGCCTGGCTGTTTGCCAGCGCTCAGTGTGCACCGGCCGGCGCAACAGTGGAACCTATTTCCAATTCACGACGAAATTCGTGTCAATGATTTTTGGAAACATT
Organism: Hypomecis atomaria; assembly: GCA_964007245.1. Classification (NCBI taxonomy): domain Eukaryota; kingdom Metazoa; phylum Arthropoda; class Insecta; order Lepidoptera; family Geometridae; genus Hypomecis; species Hypomecis atomaria. The sequence continues at coordinate 16,803,948 of OZ023297.1, forward strand.
ACGAGAGTGCTGTTGGAATTGTCCGCTTCTGGATGGACGAGCATTGGTTTTTTGACCGACGAACCGGAGGAGGTACTCAATTCGACGCGTATATTTTATAAAAAAAAAATATGTACGCATAACTTTTTTCAAAGTAGTCCGATTTCAAAATTTTTTTTATTGGAAAGAGTATACTTCAAAATTGGTCCCATTTAAATTTTATCGAAATCGGCTGAGCCATTTTTTATAAATCAACAATAATGTGAAAAATGCTACATCGATCCGTGCGATATATTCGCGAATTCTGTACACGGGTGAAGTCGGTCATGCTATTTTTTGCAAAAATTTATTATGGTAAAATGTTTTGTTTTAAGGGGAATTTCAACGATATGTTAACACGGGCTGTTTTCCTAGATAGCGGCCGCATATCGGATACGAGTATCATTGTATTCATCATTTTGTGACATTACAATGAAACTATGATAGTGCCAAATAATAATAGCACTATTTATGATAAAACATGATAGCACTGAGGCTATATGAAATGTAAGACAAAATAATAATCGGCCAAATATAAGTCATTATTGTTGACATACTTAAAATGTATCGATAATTGTTCGTATAATTCTAATAAGTATGAAACACAGTTTAAGATGGCTTGATGTATAAAAAGTAGTGTTAAATAGAGGTTGCCGCCGTTCCCGCCATCTTGCTCGTTCCCTATTAGTCGTGGCTAATATTGCCATCGAGCAGTGGTGTTAAGGCATGGTGGGAGCTTGTGAAATTAGTATGAAACTGTCTGTTGGCGTGGCTTCGCTCTCTTAGGACCATTTAGTATCTCTTAGAGTTCTCCCGGTATTCTGATAATAACGTTGGAGTCTTGCTTAGCTAGTTATGCTGAGTGTCGGTACTTTTAAATACGAAGCCAAGCCGAGTGGACGTCGCCATGTTGCTAAAGTTAAGTGCTTTGTGTAATATCTAAATTAATGTGACTTATCATTGTGTAGATTATACTGATGGCGTCTTGAGTTTCTTGCTCTTCTTCTCAAGACGTCTAGGGCCTTACGAACGTGGCATAAATATTGCAATACATAGTATAAGAATAAACAAAGAATATTTACCTACTTGTTTCCTTTTCCATAAAGTATAAGAATAAACAAAGAATACTTACCTACTTGTTTCCTTTACTAATTTAGAATCCTGAACATTACTAAAGTGCCCTCACGAACATTTTAGGATCAGATTGAAGAGTTTCTTTGTTGTTATGACGTTAGAATCAGGGTTGTTGCATTAGTTTAAAGTAAGATTTCTATCCTAACAGTAATATTTTGGTAGGAAATACACGCTACCACTACATATGTATGTCTCGACACCACTGTAGCGAGTTGTCACCACCGGCCACACGTTAAGCGTGCGCTACGTTTTAACAAAATGTATGATTTTTCTAAACGTAATTGTGCCATTAGGAATACGTATTTTGGATGTCCTACTAGTTGTGCGAAAGCAGTTAGTCCACGAGGAACCTCTCGATTTTTCATATTTTTTTTACCGGTGGCTGTGGTCGATGGCCAGTCTGTGCCGAGCCTTTAGATGAACATTTTTTAATTTATAAATAGGTTGAACTATTTCCTCTTTGTAATCAGCCATTAAGCCTACCCCATAGATCACCAATCAAACCGGCTGGAAATGGCGGCATCCAATGAGAGCTTTTTTGCGCTTGGAATATGTTAAAAAGGACAGAGATTGCGGTTTTGAGTCCATTATATAACTTTAATTGTATTTATCTCGTCCATCACAATCTCATTATTGGAAAATAAATTGAACGGAATTCACAGCATTTCGTGATAATAGAGTTTAATTACAGCGGTTATCAATCTGTTGGTCCGGGTCCGTTTGTCATTTATTTTGTGGTCATCACCAGATGCTTTTGCAATGAAAAACAATGTAGACGAGACATCATTATATGTATAATTATGTTATTTGCCAACTAAACATGATCCAATTGCGCACAACCTATTGTTTAAAATTAAGTATTAATAAATGTTTGAAATCCTAGCCTATCCTCAAAGGGAACCTGTATTTAAAAAAAGATCTTTATGTACATATACATAGTCCTTTAAGTATGATTTATTAATTAATTATTGATTTAGTAATGAAGATACATTTTTTCCTCAATATCTAGTAAATCCAATATCATCAAAAACATAAATGTGAAATGAGAGCCAAAGTGTCTCCACCAAAAGAATTGAGATCTGACACGGGGGCCAAGTGTTCTGTAGAAAATCCTAAAGTTTAAGCTACAAGATCATACCTACAACATTCTAAAGGGATTTACTTATGTAATTCAAGCTCGTGATTTGACTTGGCTAGTTTAAGAATAAGTACAGTGCAAATAAGCATTTGTCTGTACGTGTAAACTAGCCAAATCAAATCTTGAGCTTGAATTACATAAGTAAATTTCTTTTAAATGTTGTAGGTATGATCTTGTAGCTTAAACTTTAGGATTTTCTACAGAACACTTGGCCCCCGTGTTAGATCTCAATCCCTTTTTGAAGTCATGATACTCGTAATAATGAATATTATGGCAAGTGGCCGGCGAGAGTGGACGAACGCGAGCGGTCATGTAACGTACGCACGTGCTCACAGTCGCGCTGCACAGCCCGTACTGCCGCCACCTTATTCCCCCGAATATTATGCTAGCGTGTGCGTGAAATCGCCTGCCGACACGGCGCGCGGCGCGCACGCACACATTCAAACCGAGAGCGGCACGTTTGTATGAAGATATTTTACTGTTCTGTAATACTGTGCCCTAGTGGAGCTCGTTTAAATTGTCTGGCCGAAATAGCAAAACTCTAAATAAAATAGAGGGAGGGAGACTCGCAAAATGTAAATTACCCACAGGAAATTTTGGTCTTGCTCCGCCACTGCTTAACACGTTTTATACCACAGAGGTAAAGTAATTTAATAAATAGGCAAATCCGACGTCATTGTATAAGATTGTGATTTCGTTACCTACCCTATTACCCTACCTCCATGTAATATAATCTATCAAATCGAATCTTATCCCATAGGCAGGCTGAGAATGAAGGCAAGTACAGGACAGGAAAGTTTTCAATAAATTGGGCATGGCTAAAATACCTTAAAAACATGAAAATTCCTTGAAAATCTGCAATAAAATCTTTATATTAGTCACTACTACCACAGAATAGAAACTCTATGACTATAGTATTCTATATTTAGGATTAAATTACGTAGCTCGCCCGCTTTATTACTTCAAAATAAAATAAGACTCTTCTAGGGTATTCTATATAGAAAATAAATACATAACGTTAATAAAATTTTATGGAATAATATATGTTGCATGATTTTATTTCATGACTCAAATTGTAATGGTTAGTTTTTATTTTAGTTTCTAAATCATGCTCTAAAATGTATTTGAGTCTGGACTAGATTAGATAATTGGATTAAAATGCAATTATTTAATTAAATTTACTAACTAAAACTACTTTATGATACTAGTTTTATAGATATAAGATGAATGCAGTCTACAGCCTTAGGTATAATAAAATGTTTATTTGTCTGTTTGCTTATTTTTTTTTTCAGATACAATGCATAACGACTAAATCATAAGCATAATGTTCATATTATATAAATATCATTTTAATCGCAACATTATATAGTTTATATGTATAATCATCTTATATCTATATATCTATAGGATTATTCCCTAATTAGGGGATAGTTCTTCTCGATGCAAATGTCAGCATCATTTGCGTGGCCGATGTTTTAGAACATGTCATTTCAAACGAGTCTAACTTTATTTTTAAATTATACCCGCCTCGGCTTCGCACAGGCAGGTGTATTATACATATAAACCTTCCTCTTGAATGACTCTATCTAATAAAAAAAACCGCATCAAAATCCGTTGCGTAGTTTTGAAGAGTTAAGCAAACAAAGGGATATAGGGTCAGAGAAAGCGACTTTGTTTTTTTTTTTTTACTATGTAGTGATAGTGAAGTGATACGAACTCAATCGGGAAATCAGGCGCTGCCAGGTTTCTTAGTTTTTTAAAGTAATTTTTATAATGAAAATATAATTACGAATGTGTGAAATTGTTACGTGAAAGTGTTAAGAAAGTGTGGAATTAGTTATTTTATTTTTATACCTTTACTTGTACCTACATATAATAAACTAAAAGCATGCCATATTTGTTTTTGTTTATTTGAGTATTATGTTTAATTAGGTGCTATGTTGGAAAATTTTATTTATATAAAAATGTTAACATTTTAAAATGATAACTAACTTACGATTGTTGAAGCACATTATATACTAAAGTAAAGTAATTAAGTTCTTACATAAGTGAAATTGCTAATTTCTTGTTGAGAAAATAAATTCTTAAACCAGAAAAAAGCCACGAAAGTGACGATGAGAAGTGTGACAAGGAGAAATACTCTGACACTATAATGGGGCCAGTTCATTTTAAACAATACAAACAAATAAGTACTCGGAACAGATCCAATTTCGATTCAAAAGTTCGGGATTGTGGCCCAGTTTATAGCATATATTTGCGCCCCGCGGGGACGCATGACCAACTCTATTAGTAAAGTTGACAACTCTCGACAGAGGTAGTTTAATGATGTCCGCGTATGTTATATGATTAATAATTTTCATTTAAGTAAAATCTGTTTTTGAAGTGAAACTTCTAATGCTACTTCCAACAAAGTTGCGTTAAACGTTTAACGCTACCATGGAGGGGGTATGAAAGCATTGCTGCGTCGAAGTTTCACTTCTTCCGCGCGGAAGGACTCCACGTTGTTTTTTTTTTAAGTTTTCTATTTTGTGCCGTTTTCACTCTTTATAAAAACGTAAAAGACTTATTTATCAGTTATATGTATTTGGCTTAATATCTACGGTATTTATGAAATAATAGACTAAGTTTTGACGGTCCGCTTTCATAGCACAATATCTCATTTTGGACCACTGATATATGTATAACAGATTGATAGCGCAGTCGTCAGTTGAGGCAATTCTCAACCGCAAAAATCTTTGGAAAATCTCTCTCAGATGTCACTGTCAGTTTTATAAAATTGACAGTGACATCTGAGTGTTTAATGTTTTCCGGATTTTTCTCCGGAAAACATTATGCGACAACAGCGATATCTCTCTAGTTGTAATAGCTCTATGATAAATCCGGATTTTTCTCCGGAAAACATTAAATTTTGTCAAATATCACAGTAATAATATCACTGTCAACCGCAAAAATCTTTGGAAAATCTCTCTCAGATGTCACTGTCAATTTTATAAAATTACAAACAGAGATATCGCTGTTGTCGCATGAAGCAATTCTTAACCGCAAAAATGTATGGACAATCACTATCACTTGTTGTCACTGTCAAATATTTATGTATTGGAATTTGATAAGAATTTAAAAATATTGGGACAAAAACATGGTAAGTAGCCACTGAATCGAGATATTTTTCATGTCTCTTTCTAACTGCCATATAAAATATGTGTATCTTTTTCTTTCTTTCTCGATCTACCACATTAGGTATCTCTCTGGTATCTCTGTGGGATTTATATATATATATCCAAACATAAAAAATAGTTTATTTGACATCCAATGTAAATTTTTAACATCAAAGTGCGAACACTATCGTAAAATAATCAACCATTGTACTCTTAGTGAACTTGAATCAAATTCATCGGAAAATCAAGGACTGTGGCCCAGATAGTAGTATATTTGCGCCCCGCGGGGCCGCATGTGTAACTATTGATGAAATTGACAACTCTCAATAAAGGTCGCTCGAGTATGAGTGAAATTGTTTGATATTTATCTATATCCCAGATATGCCCAAGAGCACTAAAACGAGCCAAATCAAAATGAAATCTAAGTAATATCTTTTTTATTTATGGATTAAAAAATGCAATTTTTGACTCTTGGGTCGTTTTCGTCCTCTGTATGGGGCATATATTTTATATTTTTTTTTGGCATATATGGGATATAAAATGTTTAATTTCAAGTAGGTTAGAACATTTTTAGCTATCTTGTTCCATTTTGAATCCACATTGTCTAATTTTGTCCGACATACTTGTTCGAACTGAGAATTGCAGAATTTATCAATTCCAAAAATTAAAATGTATTTTATTTTAGATCGCAATATAAATTCTTAACTTAAAATAAGTAGAAGTTAAGTAACGTAAACAATTTATTAAGAATCAATCTAAGTACTTAAAGAGAACCTGACTTCGATTTATCTAAAATCACAGAGATACCAGAGAGATAATGTGGTCGATCCAGAAAATCTGAAAGAGATGCATTGATTGAATGTGGCATGAGTTAGAAAGAGACATGAAAAATATCTCGATTCGGTTTTTTCTGTACGGAACGTCAAACTCTTGTCAAATTCCAATACATATATTTCACAAAATCTCTGGGACTGATTACTCCATAGATTTTTGCGGTTGAGACTTGTGTCAATTTGACAACAGTGATACTCATCTGTTATGCACTTATATCTGTGTCAGCGTGTACTATCTCCTACGCAGTTTTATAGGTTTTGATGCTTTTTCCTGCTCTTACTCGGCCTTGTGACCATTTGCGTAATAATCCTTGTTCAAAAATGGAGCCTCGTCAGGACTGCAACCATGCAACCCAGCCCCCGTATTGTACTCGTCCAGAAGTTCGGCTTTCCTTTTTCTCCTGCTTGCGAGAGTCACTCGCGTCTCGAGAGCGAGCGGGACGAAATGCGAAGCCGAAAATCAGAACGCATACACAATACGGCCCCAGTTTATAGAATATCCCTCGGGGCCGTATGTCCAACTATTAATGAAGTTGACAACTCTCGGTGGGGTCGCTCAAGTATGATGTCGCTTTATATCCACGCTTGATGATATTATTATTTGAATTTAAATAACTAAAATAATTTCCGTATATTTTAGAAAATACAACAGTTGGACAAATAGCAAGAAATAGAGAGCGAAGCACATTACTTTATCCCTAATCTGTACTGTACTGTATCAGCCTTTTAATAGTCCACTGCAGGACTTAGGCCTACCCATGAAGAACGATTGGGCCATATCACCCACGCTGGCCCAGTAAGAGTTGGTGAATTCACATACGCCATCGAATTTCTTCTACGGACATATGCAGGTGACCTCACGATGTTTTCTTTCACCGAAGAGCCAGTGGTGTTAAATTTAGTTAGTTATTTGGTTTCCCTAATCGTTATAAAACAAAGTAAGGACGAATTCGGTTAGTTAGTCCTAGAGTTATTTATTTGAAATTATCCGGAAGGCTCTTAAGTGGATTTTGAATTGATCAGTGTTTTCGCGTTTTTTTTATAACATTGAGAAAAATCACGGTACATTTTTGATAAAATTTACGACCCGGGAGATAACTTTTATCACCCTTTAAACTGTAACAAAATTTTATGGTTTTGGTGTCAATCGCTTGAGTAAAAAACATGGCACGCTCTCCGACGTCTTTTTTTCCAGTAAAAAAAGTTAAAGCTAAAGTTTTGCGTAAAAATATGTCTTTTTAGAGGCTTTCTAGCTGACTCGGTTAATTTCGTCTCGCCATCTGTGAACTGTCAATGACACTCAAAAACCTTCTTTGACACATGCACAACGATTTGCTAAAGATCATCATGTGATCAAATGCATATTTTACGATTCGATAAAGGACAGACAAACATTCATTTTGATTGGAGTTGAGACATTGGGTCCGTGGGGGCCGGGAGCTCATATTATTTTCAAAAGTCTTTCCGAGCGTCTGGTGGACGCGACGCGTGACCAAAATGCTGGTGTTTATTTGGCTCAACGCATATGGATTGCCATTCAGCGTACGCTATACTGGCAGTGGGCTTGAGCAATTGAATTATCTTTAGACCTTCAAGGGTCTATGGATGATTCAAAGCTTTTTATGTAGTAGTAGTGTAGTTTTGTTGTAGTTAATAAAAGCATTTTTGCCCGATTAAAAAAAAACATTCTAATGAGTTCATCACTATCACTACATACTTGTAGTATAAAACGTATAAAACAAAGTCGCTTCCGCTGTCCCCTTGTCCCTATGTAAGCTTATATCTTTAAAACTACGCAACTAATTTTGATGCGGTTTTTTTAAATGGATAGAGTGATTTAAGAGGAAGGTTTATATGTACAATGCACCTGTGCGAACCCAGGGCGGATCGCTAGTAATATACCTATATGAAATAAGAAGATAGAAGATAACTTTAAGGTCGTTTAAAAAACTGTAAAAACTAAGACGTATGAATTTAGCTATTGATTAAGTGAGTGAGTAAGATTTAGTGCCAATTACATGACAAAAAACAACTCAAATAGTATTTAGACAATATTTAGTGGTAGATAACAGCTTGGTAACTTTGATTCTTCTACGGACCTCCTCATTTCTGATTTAGCCCAACGGATTGGCAAGTTGAAATGGCAATGGGCAGGGCACATAGCGCGGAGGACTGATGACCGATGGGGTCAATAAGTTCTCGAGTGGAGACCACGTACCGGCAAGCGCAGCGTAGGACGTCCACCCACAAGGTGGACGGATGACCTCATTAAGACCGCAGGATCGCGCTGGATGCAAGCCGCTTCCAACCGGTCTTATTGGAGATCCATAGGGGCGGCCTATGTTCAGCAGTGGACTTCTTATGGCTGATGGATGGATGGAACAGCTTATTGTTTTTGTATCACCAAGTTGGCACTTCACAATTGCTATAACACGTGAAAACATTGCAGACCCACAATTTAACATGTCGTACAAACCTCGACAGAAGCTAAGTTGCAAATGCATCCCGTGGTCAGTAAGAAAACTAACTTTCTTTTAATATGGGAACTAACGAGGTTTTCACACATTTTATTACAAACTAAAGACGTTATGACTATCCGTACACGTGAGTTTAGTCCCGTTATTTATAGTGTAAAAACAAAACTAACCTTGCCAACATCACCCTGCCCTGAAAACTTCACCAAAGTGAAGCAACGGCTTAACCTAAAAATACTCGGATACCTACTGCCTCAAAATACCTAAAGCCTAAAATACCACTCGTATTTCCAAGCCAGCGACGTTCATTCACATTTCTTACAATAAGCTGTCTATAAAGCTTCCACGCTCATTCACACGCTGGTTCTTTGCGTTACAGTGCTCGTAGCTATCGACGTTCGTAGCTACCGACTCTCGTAGCGCAGCGCTAACGGCTACGTACATATTTGTAGAGGTTTCGTAGTATCGTAGCAGCTACGCTTCAATTGATATTTTTAGGGATGCTAAAATCAAGAAAATTTATCGGTAGAAATGAGTTTAAGTTTTGTAGTTATGTAGTAAATATACTTAACTTACTAATACTTCATTTATTATTCGTATTGAATTGTAGGTACCTATTAAGTAAGTAAGTTCGTATAGGCCGGGTGGCTAGCCCTGGTGTCAGAGTTTTTAGGCCGCCTGAAGGCCTCTGACATGGCTAAACGGTTAAAACAACCGGGACATACAGTTTAACGTGTCATCCGAGCCACGGTAGCGCTCAGTTGGAAAATGCCACCCGCGGTCACCCATCCAAATACTGACCGTGCGGAACGTTGCTTAATTTCGGTGATCGCTGACAAACACCTAGTCAAACTACGCTACGAGCGCAACAGGTACCTAGTTAACTTTCGGAAGCGCGAGAGAATGATACTTAAAAACTAGAAATAAAACTAAGTTGTTGCCGATGCGAAGGCACTATAATTAATGAATAAAATACACTGATACATCTTACAAGATAACTTAGGCATCTAGGTAGTCTTATTCGCAGACGCATAGTCAGCTCTACTGATAAGACCAGTGCTCGGTTTGTTTCTGCGAACCGGCCGCTTATCTCTAGTATTAAGTTACGTGGGAACATACATCGAATTACATCGCTTAGAGTACAAGAGGTGGTGCTGTTCGATGAGAGAACATAACGTCTCCCTCCCTAAGCGAAAAATTATCGGAGCACTCGATTTTAGAGGGATTCCGATAATTTTGAATTAAAGGATTAATTTTGGTTTACGAAACAAAAAAATAATCAAAACTATACTTAATACTACTAATCCTAATGCTATGAGACTAATTGTAGAGTCTTTTTCTCTGTTATCACTGAAAAATTCACTGTTCTTCAAAGCAAAGGCCATGTATTTAACTTCGTCCAGTGCAATCTCTCGCATGTTGAGTGCATGTGCACTGGATAGGTTCTCGGTTGCGCGTAATTTCGGAAGGTTGATGATAGGTAGTGGGGTCCCTGGGTCCGCTTCGGTGTAAAGGCGGTGGTACCGGATGGTCGTCCCGTTGACAGTGGCATCACAGGGCCTATTCAGCGTCACAACGTGCGTTCCGCATATCTGCTGCTTCGAAGCCTCTTCGCCGCAGGTCTCTGTGAGGGTTGTTTCCGATCTGGTGTATAGTATCCAGTTATTTCTATCTATTTTCTGCAGCTTCACGTCCTCGACGTGAATGGGGTGTTGCTTGCAGATGCCAGTGACGTCCTCGTACCTCATTAGTTTTTCCTCGCATGAGGGTCCGCTGTATGGGGCGCGGTTGTCATCGTCGCAGAGAAACTCGTCTCCAGCAGCGAGTGAGCGGCACGGCTTTACGATCGGCTGATACTTCAGCCCTTTCGCCAATAGGAATGGGTACTTAGGAAATATGGCAACGGTTAGGTTTTCAGGTTTGAGGAGGATGGGTAATGTGTACAATTTAAAATAGTTATACGTAACATTATCGGTCAGAGGGATTTCCAATATAAAGGTAATTTGGTCCTTTTTGATAAAAGAGTTAACATGAATTAACTTAATTAAATTAAATTCATTGGATACATATACCAGGTTTCTAGATTCTGCTATCAAGTTCAAATGGTATAGCAGTTCGGTGGAATTAATTATAGACTGGTATAGTATGGAGCTCTTGCTTAGAGCTAGAGCGGTTTCGATTTCGCTTAATCTAATGAATAAAGTCCTAAAACGACTTATGAATAAACTATATAGTTCTAACGCATAAGATGATATCCCTAAATTATTTTCTCAGATTACAGTCTCTTTAAGGGTCCCGTTAAGCAAGCAAAAGTTGCAATAACATTACTGAAAGTAACATTGATGAGCCTGTAACTTACAAAGATATGGTTGCAACGTTCATACAAACTTACAGCGAGCTTGAAACGAAGCCCTAACGGCCACGCTGTAGATAAACTTGCCCAGAGCTGATCTCCTAAACTTTTTAAAACTTTAAAACGTGAAGTTCCAGTAATATTACACATGAAATATATTTGAAAGTTGTAAAGTTAACTTTCCGCAAGTATTACGTTTAACTTTAAATTTGAAAGGTAATAGTAACTTGTTTCATCTATCTCGCTAAAAGGTTACAAAATATTACAAATGAAACTTGCACTTGGCTTGCATTTATTTAGTTTTGAATTGCTAGCATTTATTTAGTTGTCGCAAAGTTACATTTCTAGGTTTTCAGTTTATAAAAATAATTTGTTTTTCTAAATTTTGTTGAGGCTATAGTTTTGAGTACATGTCCTAGAGGCAGGTGTGTGTGAGACTTTTCCTCTTTCCGCTGTAAGGAATGTTATAATCAAATTTACAGATGGGAATACCAATTTCTGCAAACACAACTCCACCACGATGCAGAATTTCAATGTGCGATGCTAACGCCATCTAGTTTTTCAATGTTAAGTAAGAAACTCTACAATTACATTTGATAACTTTCGAAAATTAAGTTCCAGCAACATTACTTACATTAAGGTAAATAAAAAGAACAATTCGTAATGTTGTAGGAAAGTTGTTAAAAAATATAACAATAGACCTATTGTCGCAATGTTATACTATAATATTTCAGAAACTTTCATTTGTAAAGTACAGGCAATGCCAGACAGTGAAGTTAGTAAAATTACATTGCAACAACGTTTTATTTTGTAACGTCCCAATCACATTTTTGCAACAATGTTAATTACTTACATTTAGGTATGTCTGGGAGGCTATATCCCTGCAAAGTTGAAACGTAATCTTTCATGCGAAATATAACGGTAACATAATAAAATAATTTTTAATAAGTTTCAACATAACAATAAGATCTATGTAAGTGACATGTTCCTGCAAGATGATGTTTGAAATTCACAAAAGTGCCATATACAAACTTACTACAACTTATTGCAAGTTTCATGCTTAGTACCCCAGTACTTGTATTCGAAGTCGTTTGAATGGTCATATTTGTATAGTCCGTACATGTCGTTTTTGTGAGTATAAGGGTAAGTATCATCAGGGTAAAAATTTTGTTCATCGTCGTCACCGGTTATCTCGTTAAGCTTAAATCCAAAAGAACGGGCGGTCCTTAAGGATACGTCGCCGGATTGCAAGTGTGGCGGGTTAACTTGTTGAGGTTGTTCATAGGGTGGCTTGTACCCAAATTGGGGTGGCTTGTACCCGAATTGGGGTGGTTTGTACCCAAATTGGGGTGGCCTATAACCTAGCTGAGGGGACGTCCCTAATCGGGGTCTGAACCCTTGCTGCGGTCTTGATTGTGGGCCTAATTTACCAAACTGAGGTGCGGAGCCTAGCTGCGGGCGGTAGTCAAATTGAAGCTGTGCGAACCTTGGAACCGGTGGTCTATTTAAGTTTTGGTTCCCAGGTATACCGAACTGGAATTGAGGCGCGGGAATCGCGGGTCTCATGGTATTCTGGCTAGTAGGCATTGAAAACTGAGATCTTAGTAAATTTGACTTCATCCCTGTCTCTTGTTCCTTGAAGTTTACTTCTTCCCGCAGAAGTTTTAGAGCATCCCTTTTTAGGATTCCCGTTTGTGCAAGAGTAGCAACTCTATGTTCTTGCGCCATTTCTAATTAATTTTATTTTAATATAACTAAAACAAAATCATTCAAACCTAATTTAGAGTCTCGGGTGAGTTTATACCGACACTATTACTTAATATTAAATGTTTTATCCTTAATTAGAAAATTTTTTATCGATTTGAGACAAAATTATCTAATACTATTACTATTATTAAATACCTATCCTTAACTAACACAATTTAATCGATTTGAGACTAAAAGTTCCGATACTATTACTTACTTTTATTAAATATCCTTAACTAAAACAATTTAATCGATTTGAGACTAAATGTTCCTATACTATTACTTACTTTTATTAAATGTCTTTAATTAAAACAGTTCAATCGATTTGAGATTAAATGTTCCGATACTATTACTTACTTTTATTAAATGTCCTTAATTAAAACAATTCAATCGATTTGAGATTAAATGTTCCGATACTATTGCTATTAATATATCTTAATTAACACAATTCAGTCGATTTAAGACCAAATTTTACAATACTACAATTAACACAAGCAAATCTGACCGATGACCAAGGTCTAAATTTACAATATTCGAGGAAAATGGGGGTGGAAGGTTAAGGAAGGCGAAAAAGGCTTACTCACCAACCGACCTGCATCTTCTGCGCCCGTAGATAACTTATTTGTTTGGTTCGTGTTGATAGCCGGAACGGATACAACTGAATTCAGTATTAACACCGTTTACTTAATACTGCACAACGCGGAGGAAATTCACCGAATTTAAGAGCGAACTTTTCGCGCTGGCAGCAGCCGACTATCCTACCGGCTGCGCCAGTTAACTTTCGGAAGCGCGAGAGAATGATACTTAAAAACTAGAAATAAAACTAAGTTGTTGCCGATGCGAAGGCACTATAATTAATGAATAAAATACACTGATACATCTTACAAGATAACTTAGGCATCTAGGTAGTCTTATTCGCAGCCGCATAGTCAGCTCTACTGATAAGACCAGTGCTCGGTTTGTTTCTGCGAACCGGCCGCTTATCTCTAGTATTAAGTTACGTGGGAACATACATCGAATTACATCGCTTAGAGTACAAGAGGTGGTGCTGTTCGATGAGAGAACATAACGACCTATTGAATTCTATTTTATGTAGTGTAACAATAACAATTGATGAATTGTATAATAGATAATTAATATAATTGAAATAATTGTATAATTGATTTGACAAATAAAAATGGTGTTATTAACCGACTTCCAAAAAAGAGGAGGTTCTATGTTCGTCTGTATGTATTTTTTAATGTATGTTCATCGATAATTTTTTGCTAATTGTGAACCGAATCGAAAAATTCTTTTTTAGTTCAAAAGGCAATACTCCCGAGATGGCTCCATTAAAATTTTACAGAAATCGGCTGAGCCGTTTTTGAAAAACCAAAAATAATGCAAACAATGCGTGCGGAATATTCGAATTTTGTGCAAGATGGAAGGCGGTTTTAATTACCAGTTTTTTCCGAAAAATAATAACTAATAAAAATTTCGTATTTTAAAAAGGAACATTGTTAATCAGGAATCATTAAAGTACTAGCTGACCCGGTGAACTTCATCTCACCATCTGTCAACTGTCAATGACAACTTATTACATGCAGGAAAATGTTGTATGGGAAAATTAAATTAATGTATTTATTATTTTATTGGCTTTAATAAATTTTCTCACCGTTTGAACCTTTCCTCAACTGCCACAAATATTTCAAGATCAAAATTAGCCAAATCGGTTCAGCCGTTCTCGAGTTTTAGCGAGACTAACAACCACGATTCATTTTTATAAATAGGTATAGATATAGATATAGATAGATATGACGAATCAAACTTATAGACGGCTGTGATGTTTGCTACGCTGCGCAAAACTCAATCCTGACTGAAGCTCACTTAACAGCTGGAGTTGGAGTAACAACGAGGATTGAGCTTCGCGCAGCTTGTAGCTAACTTCACAGTCCCCAAGAAGTTTGACTCAGTCTATATCGGCAAAACGTTCATTTTTTTCACTCACATTATTACAGATGTTACAACAACTGAACTGAATAAAAATGTAAACAATTTTCTACGACATAGATAGATAGATAGATGGATGGATAGATAGATAGATAGATAGATAGATAAATACTTTATTGACACACCAAAACTTAAACAAACTAGTAAAACTTAAACTAGAAACTTCAAACAAGTGTTACAATCGGCGGCCTTATCGCTAAAAAGCAATTTCTTCCAGGCAACCGTTACATGTTAAGGATTAACGAAAAGGTATAGGCGACGGGGTGTGCTTGAAAGTGATAAATATACTTACTTAAACAACATACATTCTAATAAATTCTAATAATAACCTACTTATACACAATATAAAATAAACTAATATATATATAATAAATCAACTATATCGGAAATTATAAATGACTACATTTTAACAGCTTATAATGATGACAGAAATAAGTGAAAATAAATATTTTTTGAGAATAATTAGAGAGACGGCAACTGCGACATATAATGATCATATACATTATCTTTAAAAACCGCCAGAGATGGAGCGCGTATACAACATATACAAGTATATAGTTCTTTCCACATAGCAACTTCCAAATATCATTAAAAACTTGTAAAATATGATTTTTTTTTGAGCATTTGGATCATCTTTAGACCTTCAAGGGTCTGTGGATGATCCAATTGCTTTCAATGTAGTAGTAGTGTAGGTAGTTTTAGCATATAAAGTAGTATTGTGTCGTATTGTAGTTAATAAAGGCACTTTTGCCCACTGATAAAAACTTCCAAATGTGTGTGTTGTCACATGAATTGTTAAACAGATAAATACGCATCGAAATCGCCCCTGTTTTGTTCGAACTTTGATTGAAGCCATATTGGTACGTTAATTTAAAAAATACTGGTCGTTATTTTTATAAAAATAACTAATAGTATATTTTATTTTCTATAAAAATAACGACCAGTATAAAGTAACACACTATGTGTTATATACTCACACTTTTTAACCCCCGACGCAAAAGAGGGGTGTTATAAGTTTGACGTGTCTGTTTGTCTGTGTGTCTGTCTGTCTGTCTGTGGCATCATAGCGCCCGAACCACTGAACCGATTTCAGTTTAGTTTTTTTTTTTGGATGATTGGATTTTAAAAATCGATTGAGCCGTTTAAGAGTTATGGTGGGTTAAAGTGGGGATGGAAGAACCAAAATTCTATAAATGTGCCCAAAATGGTTGTCAAATGAAAGATAAGATTTCGTACTTTTTTTAGGTAGGTTTTTGTGTCGGTTGTTTTTTAAATTTTTAATTTAAGTTTTAATGGGAGACAATGAACTCATGATGATTTAGACAAAAATTCTTTCACATTTATGGTTTTGTATTGGAAGTAAGTAACACCAGAAATCCTTATATCCTAATCCTAGTACATATTAACAATCATCACCATAGGCTCCTGTAATACAGTTTTCAGTTTAGGAGCCTTTAGGTCAATTACTATTTTGTTTTTTACTAAGAACATTGAGGGGTCTCTGGATGATCCAATTGCTTGTTATGTAGTGGTAGTTTATGTAGTTTTATATTATGTAACTCTTGTGTTTAGTGGTAGTTAATAAAAGTACTTGCTATGATCATGCCATAACAAAATTTCAGCTCAATCGGTAACCAGGAAGTGGATCAAATTTAAATTGCAAGATTTGATTACAGAACGACAGACAGACAACGGGACATATGAAAGTAAATAAAAGCTTGTAAAAATGCTGCAATCTATCACATTAAATTATTCATTGGTGTTGAGTACTAATAATAAAAACACCTCATTGTCGAATTTTTAACAAGCTCCTTGTTACTTCTACAATCCTCTCGAGTGAGACATATCTCTCGAGCCAATGTCTTCGGAATTCAATCTCTAGCAATAAAAGTTAGAGTCCATTTTCCTTTTTCGGCACCCGGCGACCTAATTCGGAAAGTTCGCTTGTCACCAAATTCTCATTTCGATTGTAGGGCAAGACGTTGTAGGAAAATTTTACATTTCCGCTGGAAGGGATAGAGTTCAATTTCCTGCGAAGGGCTTTTTGGCTGAGTTGCGTCATT
The DNA here is from genome assembly GCA_964007245.1 of Hypomecis atomaria. NCBI lineage: Eukaryota > Metazoa > Arthropoda > Insecta > Lepidoptera > Geometridae > Hypomecis > Hypomecis atomaria. The sequence goes on from OZ023297.1 coordinate 16,820,851, forward strand.
GTGAAAGGTATTTGGGCTCCTTGTTGAGGAATCTAGAGGTTGTCAAGCTCGGCGGCTCTTGGTGAAGTCCTGGACAAAGGCGTGACGTCATTCAGAAATTAACGGTGTTCGATTTATTGTTTTAAGCTGTGTCGATCTTTGATTATGTTCAAAGTAGAGCATGGGCTTATTTTAAAACGACTTCCAAAAAGGAGGAGGTCCTATGTTCGTCTGTTTGTATTTTTTTTTTGTAAGATCATCGATAATTCCGCCAATTGTGAACCGAATCGAAAAAATATTTTTTTATTTCGAAAGGGCATACTCCTGAGGTGGCCCTATTTAAATTTTACAGAAATTGGCTGAATCGTTTTTGAAAAATCAACAATAATGTAAATAATTCGAGCGAAATATTCGAATTATGTACACGATGGAAGGCGGTTTTGCCATTTTTTGCGAAAAATAATTATCTTACCTATCTAGACCTCAGAATAATGAAAAACAGTAGAAGTGAGTAAGTTAAAAAAGTTTTGATTTATGATTGAAACATGGAGTCGAAAATGCATAGAAACTGCATGTAATCTCGACAGAAATGACACTTGAATTACTGATTTAATGTCAAATTCCATTGCACAATATTTACGGACAAACTTCAAACGTTTCTTAGGCGGAGCTTTTATTTTGAACCCTAAAGTCATAGTAATAATGCCATGTCATTTCAATCACCCTATGATTTAGACGAGATTTAGACTAACTAAATGTTATAAAAAGAACTCATATGAAGATACTGTGAAATTGCTATAAAAGCACCCGTAAGCACGACCAATGCCACTCGGTCGAAACTTCGGGAAAAAAGGTTATTTACAGATCTTCTTATTTTCATCACGCGATAGTTTCAATACTAAACGTTTTATTTATTTAATATGCATAATATGCCCGATAAAAATGCATAGTGTTATGGACAACATAATTATGTACATACTTTAAATAACTTAGGAAAATGTTTCGAAAACGGTAGGGACGTACATTAAAAAGCTATTTGACAAAAATTTTGCTATTTAGCAAATTTTGCAATACTCAGTAACATCGACTTGACATTTTTTCTGTTTTTAACAGTAACCAATAAGCAATACTCAATACTCATACAAATTGTGATGATATTTCGTCCGACTCCCCGACCCTATAAAATTTGACCGTTATCCTTTTAAAAGAAAAGAGTATATTCTACATCACAAATAGACGATATCATACATCTCATCGTCCCGCGAAATCCCGCACTAAAAGTCCCGCAAAGCCATCAGGAACCGGCAGGATGCGGGAACTTATCTCTAATATTTTAAAGGTTAAATCGTACTACACCCGGATTTCAAAAGGGTTAAATAAATAAAAAAGTAAGCTAATACCTTGATAAGGTGTTGTTTAAATCAAGTGAAAATTGTGAGAAATGTATGTAGTAAAGTAAATATTTTAGCAGAAGTAGAACGTAGCTTGCGCAGGGTTTTGGCTCGGACACATTTTTTGCATAATTATGACTCTATAGATATTTGCGCGAAGTAAAACATTTCAAACCCGTTTTTAGATGGAACGCGTTGCCCTAGCTAAATACTAGTTATTCTTCACTGCTAGAGTTAACTAATGCTCAAAATGGGCTAAGTAGGAGTTTCTAGCTCGAACTCGATCGCGTTAACGTTTGATGTGATTTATATGGAAATGGCACAGCGCCATCTTGTGTCAGGTACAGAAAACTGACTAGCTAAATGTGAGTATTTTTTACGGTAATGTAACGAGCGCTAAACCGATTCAACACAGGCGCGGCAACGTCTGTGATTGGCTAACTCAAGCGTGTGTGTCAATGCGCTCGCGTGTTTGCTCGGCGCGCTCGGTGAACGCGACGTAAAAGTATTTCGATTTGATTTGCAAAACTCCAACTTAGCTCTCTGCAGTTTCTGACGGTAGGCTCAGAGTCTCGCACCACTAATCCGACACGGATCATTTAGGTTTTAACAGACCCATTTCGGAAAACGCGTTGTAACAAAGCCGTTTCGTAGTAACTAGCTCAAATCCATATGCAAAATTATACTTCTATTATACCTACATTGGTGCAAGTAACCTGAGCACTTAAACACGTTGTGAATGTAATATGCAATACTTAAAGTAATATATCACAGCCATATTCAAAAAATTCAAATTCAAAATTCAAAAAAAAGTATTTATTTATGAAAGATTTCGGAGGCTCTAGCTGCCAAACTTGGTGTAGGGAATCCGTGTTTTGGAAAGTAGTTCCTACTCAAGGAACAATATTTTGTTTTATAGTAGCACCGTGTCTACTCAACATCAAAATATCTGTACTGTACTTTACCAGCCTATTTAATAATCCACTGCAGGACGTAGGCCTACCCACGAAGGGTGATTGGGCCATATGTACCACGCTGGCCCAGTGCGGGTTGGTCGATTCACACACGCTATCGAATTTCTTCTACGGACGTATGCAGGTTGCCTCACGATGTTTTCCTTCACTGAAAAGCCAGTGATGTGAAATTCCGTACATAATGTTCCAAAGAAACTCATTGGTACGGGACCGGGATTGAACCCACGACCTCAAGAATGACGGGCCAGCGTTACAACCACTAGACCACCACGGCTTTTTCAAAATACCTATCTACTTCTTACATAATTATTTTTTGGAAAAAATGGCAAGACCGACTTCACCCGTGTACAGAATTCGCGAATATTTCGCACGGATCAATGGAGAATTTTTCACATTATTGTTGATTTATCAAAAATGGTTAAGCCAATTTTAATAAAATTGAAATGAGACCAATTTCGAAGTATACTCTTTCTAAGAAAAAAAGAATTATTAAAATCGGACTACTATGAAAAAAGTTATGCGTGGTTTTACATAAAAATAAAAAATATACGCGTCGAATTGAGTACCTCCTCCGGTTGGTTCGTCGGAATCGTCAGTCAAAAATTGGCAATCGAGCTGGCGGGGCGGTGACGGCAAAAGAAATATTACATCGTCGCAAGTCACAGCACGCAGCTGCAATAGCACCTACGTATATGATACAAAATAACTCTTTCTCGCATCGCTGCTGCCGCAAACCTGATTCTCGACTCAATTTTATAAAAATGTGTTTTTATTTTTGGGTTTCCATACCTAAAAGGCAAAATTAACAGTCACTCCATTCCCGCTTAGAGAGGTTTTATTCTCACTACGTACACACTAAATTAAATTACATAAATACATTACTTTGGGAGTCTTTTATACACTTATTATATTTTTGGTTATTAAATTACATGAGTACGAAAATATTGAATTAATCTCAGCGCGGCGTGATGCGGCTTCACCCTTACTTTTACGATTTCTTTTGAATTTATAGGTAACCATTGGTTTTATCTTTTCGGAAAATTTGCAGCTTTCTTTTTTGTATCGCAAAGCGGGAATTTAATATTTGCCGTACGCTACACGAACGTAAATATTTTATGGCAAGCAAAGCTTCGCGGTTTTGTCCGCTTTCATACAAATATCAGAGGGTACGGTAACTCTGACACCAGGGCTAGCCACCCGGCCTATACGAACTTACTAGTAGGTACGGTAACCTAATTCTTCGGTTTCAAGCCCAAAGCTGTGTTTTTTTGGAGAATTATAAATACATTTATTTTTGCCAGTGCATATTGATACCAATTAAAATAATATATATCGTAAGTAAACGCGCGAGCATCAGAGGTTTTACATTTTTTTAGCGTTCCATACCCAAAGCGTAAAAACGGGACCCTATTACTAAGACTCCGATGTCGGTCTGTCTGTCTGTCGCCAGGCTGTATCTCATGAACCGTAATAGCTAGACAGCTGTCACAGATGATGCATTTCTGTTGCCGCTATAACAACAAATACTAAAAACAGAATAAAATAAATATTTAAGGGCAGCTCACATACAACAAACTTGATTTTTAGGATTTTTTTAGATAATTCATCAAAATTATGTTGCCATTTTGAGAATTGGGCCTTCATAGAATTATGATTTCGTACAATTGAGCATTCCCGGATTACTTGGGCATTATGCGAATTGGTTATTCTGCGCCTAACTCATTTAGATGTCTGCGGATACAGCACGATATTCTGTATAATCGCTGCAATATGTTGCAGCAACTAAACGCCTATATTCCATACATAAAATCTTTTCTTCATAAGTAACAAACATGCAACGGTCAAATCACAAGATTGGAAAAAATAACTAATATTTTTAATAAACATCGATATCGATGGACATCACTAGAGCATCGACAAAAATATCGACTATTACTACATCCCTAGTGCTTGTGTACGTATAGGATTGAACCTCCCTTACCTCGACCCTACCCCCGCATCGTGCGATAGGGACAATTGCAGCTCAGAGCGATTTATACCTACAAAAAACTTGGCGAGACAACGTTTCGTATTACGCTGTTTTCTTCTTCAAAAACTATTTCAATCCAGTATTTTTTTATGTCAAAATTTAAATAAAATATGTGTCATGATTCTGTCATTTTATATTTTGTTAGATATTATTTAGTCTCTTGTGGTAGGTCTCTAAAGACGTCGGTAATAATGGTGAATTTTTTTGTGATTTTGAAGGGTCATATTTTGCCTGATAATTAATTTGTCAAGAAAAAGAAAAGACAGAGTAGTCTAAACAGCTAAGTTTAATTTTATGACAAAGAATTGAAGCTCTATAAGTATTTTCAAGGAAGAAAACAGCGTAATACGTTTGTATGGAAAATTACAGATCACCGGGGCTCTTAATGACGGCAAGAGGAATGGGGCTAAGGGGCTCCAACACGGTACGAAACCCTTCGCGCGTGAGTCCGGCTCGCACTTGGCCGATTTCTTATTATAACAAACTTTTAACTTGCAATAGATGTACGAGTATGTACCTATGTATGTTATACTCGTACTCGTACCTACCTATCGTAAGTTCGGGTGGAATCTTGCAAGTTAAATTTGACCAACTTCCTAGTTTCCGATTGAGCTGAAATTTTTTGCGCATTATAAGCATATTGCGTGACAATGCAAAATGCAATATGGTATCATGGAGCTGATCTGATGATGAAGTAGGAAGGTGGCCATAGGAACTCCTGTACTAAACAAGATAGACCCGTCGTGTTTGGACTCGTTTTACTTGTCTTGCTAGCACTCTGCTGCTACATGATATCCAGGATCTCAAAAGCTTGTAGTTAAAAAGTTATATTTTTAAAATAATTTATTCTTCTTGAAAAAAAAACCTTTCGGCCGCGTTTGTAACCGTGTTTTTTAACCCGTTACAAAAGAAGAAAATGAAAAAAAAAAGATTATGAAGAAGAGTGTATGAAGAGTGATTCTTTGTTATGCATATTTTTGGAGGATAAAAATAACTGTGTTAATGCACTATGTATAACTATACCTAGTACTCGTCTACTCGACAAAAGGATATTCGATGATCGTATATACTTTTGTCTTGGAAAATTAGACTGTTAATGTTTCTCTTTCTCTCTCTCTCTCTTTCTAGATCTATCTGCAAACTGTAGGAATGTATGTCTATAGAATTGAAGATTCTACACTGACAACTGATAATAAGAAAACCCAGTAATTAAACCAACGAGCGTTATCAGCTTTCCACAGCAGAAAAATAATTATTTATTTCTCCTAAACCGTCACATGAGCTCAAAAAACAACGTAAGCTGAAAAAAGCGGTTTTTCCCGACGATTACGGTAATTTTCAGTGAAATTAGGTTATAAATCCGAGCCCACACCGCACAAAGGAATAAATTAACGCGCGCACACACCACCGGGTTATTAATCACTTCCACCGGCCTGTGGCGTGTGTAAGGCCGGCAGCACACCTGAAAATTCTCACCCTCACTAAAACTAGTAGTTCTACGAACAGTTTAGCTCGCGACACATATCTTTAACGGAATCTTCATAAGCCTATATCTCGACTCGCTCTTGACCGATTTAGTTCATACTAGCACGTCTTGTTAAAATTTAATATTTAATTTTTTATTTATTTTTTATAATTTAGATATAAAATAATCTTGCCAAATATTATCGAAATCGGTTGATAAATAGTGTGACCGCAAAGTTTTCCCATTTTTGGAGGGAAATACCTCCAAAAACATTCCCCAGATTAATCTCAAAAATCGCTAACGACAAAAAAAATCTACTATTTATGTCAATTGAAAAGAAGATTTTCGCTTTCACTCGATCAATTATAGTAAATCCGTAGACACACCTACTATTTTTTTTAATACACCAACAGAGCAATGGATGGACTGGATTTTTGGTACTGGTAGTACTTATTATTGCGAAAAAAAAGTTAGATAGCACAAAGATCAAAATACCACGTAGGATTTTTGAAAGCCCATAAAACAAGCTTTTAAATGATGTATTATCTTGGTTAGATTTCCCTCTGAATATTATACTATTTATGAACATTTCTTTTGCAAATTTGATGGCACATGTAAAAATAAAGCTCCTAATGCATTTCCGCTGAAACTGTGCTAGAGATGGTATGCAACATATTTACGTATACGCTTACACCCAGACCCAGGATAAATATTAAAATTCATCGGCAACATTTTACTCGTACTCGTGCCTAAAACATAAATCATACTAATATTATACTGTCAAACTATATAGATATCCATATTTAGTAACTCCCTGTGAATATATTAGCGAGCATCGTTGGGTTTTACTGTTATCTAATTTACGGCCACATAATATTAACATTCCGTTTCAACATTTATGAGGTGTGGTGTGCTCCGATGTGCCGCCGGCCTAATGTGCCGAAATCTTTACGGGCGGTGTGAATACGCCCTTATGATACGTAACCTTTCATGTTTGTAAACTAAACCACTTTTATAGTGTTTGGGAATATAATTACGCGAAGTTCTGGTAAAAATAAGGCGGCATAAGTGAATTCATTTACGTTTACTTTGATGTATAAAAAGTTTTTTGTAGAGATGTTTTTTCCAATTGTTTACACGAATGGGTGTATTACATAAATGGGTGAATATTTACATAAATGGGTGCTGTTCTTTTTTAGGATTCCGTACCCAAGGGGTAATAACTAATATAAATTAAAAATTTAAAAAAACCCCCGACACATTGACAACCATTTTGGGCACATTTGTAGAATTTTGGTTCTTCCATCCCCACTTTAACCCACCATAACTCTTAAACGGCTCAATCGATTTTTATAAAACATAACTAAGAACACTCTCGATTAAGTCTCCTTTCATCCAAAAAAAACTAAACTGAAATCGGTTCAGTGGTTCGGGCGCTATGATGCCACAGACAGACAGACAGACACACAGACAGACAAACAGACACGTCAAACTTATAACACCCCTCTTTTGCGTCGGGGGTTAAAAACGAGACCCTATTACTAAGACTCCGCTGTCCGTCTGTCTGTCTCCAAGCTGTATCTCAAGAACTGCTATAGCTAGAAAGCTGAAATTTTCACAGATGATGTATTTCTGTTGCCGCTATAACAACAAATACTAAAAACGTAATAAAATTAAAAATTAAGGGCTCCTATACACAAAACCTGATTTTTTAGCCGTTTTTCGCTCTATATTAATAATGGTAACAGGTAGATGCTTGAAGTTTTCGCAGAATATTTAGTTATACGAGTACATTCACTTTAATAATAAATAATAACATTAAAATAAAATAAATATTTAATGGGGGCTCCCATACAGTATGGAACCCTCCGTGCGCGAGTCTGACTCGTACTTGGCAGATTATTTATAACACAGGGTTATCAAATACTACCAAGGTGAAAGGACCTGATTCAGACAAACATTATAAACAACTTAATTTTACAATGGAGCCACAACTCAGAATTGGTCAAAAACACCTGTTTCCTATGAAAACAAAATTTCAATTTTTTCGATTTTAAGTTGCAGTTTTTTTTTTCTTTAATTCCGCTCCATAGTAAAAGTATCAACCCTTTTCGACTTAATACAGGGCAAAAAGGTAACCCTGTATATTTAGTCTCACAGTAACAGTAGTATATAATGACGTGCATATATAAGTACATCTATCTGCACGGGTAGCATCGCAAAGGGACAAATTGTCTTTCCACCACTACATCCCTTCGAAGAGGAAATAAAGTGTAGATTGACAATAATAACTCACATTAAAAGTGGATAAAATGTTTTTTTCCCTTTGCCATGCTACCCGTACTGAAATACTTTGAAAAACAACACCTTGTCTACTTATGTGTAAGTTACAATTTGCAACAACTAAGTTAAACTATTACTGTTAAGGCCGAAATAGGACATTCATGCTAAAAGCCCTACTGGTACGTTTCAAATGTCCTGTCCTTTTCTTCCTACCCATTTTTACCTCTGTCCATCCTTTTCTCACTCACGCAAATAGTAGATGCAAAAATTGCATCTGAATGGAACATGAAGAGAAAGACAAGATGGCGAGAATCGTCGTTTTACGTTAAGTTTAAAAACGGTTGTTTATTTTCGATATAAAAATGTACTGCAGTCAATGTGTTTTTTTCGTGATATTTTGGACACTATACGAGCAGACTTCTTCGGCAGACCAGAACCCAGTCGCAGAAACCGTGAGTCCCCTTCTTTTTACTTTTCTTTCCCATGGAACATACAGTAGGCTAGAATTTTGGGTAAAAACTTCAAATAACATTTACCAGGCGCATACAATTACATATAATATTTTTTTAGGCAAAAGTCTCATATTGAGCCCGAATTACGTACCTATTTTTATTTATCCTAATTCTAAATAACTTTGTTAAACGTTATTTAGAAATGAGATAAATAAAATAGGTACGTGTCATCGAGCGCAATATGAGACTTTTTCTTAGAAAAATATTATATCGCAGAACCTCAGTACAAATGAACTGTGTTGAAAGTATCTTATTCCTTCGATATTTGTTGGAAAACGCGAAAAAACAAGCGGATTTCTTTAATTCTCCATTGTCTTTCCGGGCACGTATTCAGCTTGAGTCTACTTTTAAGGAAGCTCTTTACAGAATAGAAATACCTACTCTAATGACTTTTTATAGTAGTAGTTCTCGGAACAGTAGACTTCGCATCTGTTTAAGTACTTAACTGAATCTTCATAAGCTTATAAGTATTTCTACTCGCTCTTGACTTGATTCATACTCACAAATATTGCTAGGATATAAATTATTAACAAAAGACACGTCCACAAAATGTATGGAGGCTGGAATAATAATAATCAAAAATCAAACCACAACATGCGTTACATGTTTCCTACGATGCATTTTTATCATTTTGGTTAATTTTTTCTCGGAATAACCATTTGTGGACGTCACCTTTAACATTTCATAAAATAATATATTAATATTAATCCTCGCATTTTCAGGGATCTGAATTAAAAATTGTTGACGAAAAAATCCATCCATCCTTCGTGAATTAAAGTTTTTCATAGTGTTCATGTTCATACCATTATAAGCTTACTATATTTTTTTAGGATAACCGAAAAATCGTTTATTTAATTTAATAACGGTCTAATTAATTTGCATAACAGTATATTTTCAACCCGGGGGTTTGGTGTAGTTTTCGAACCCATAAGTATTTGCTTATTTCTTATTCTTCTTAGAGTTATTCAGAAAACGGAATGTTCTGCTAAATAACTTACTTTCTACAGGGCTCTTTTTTTATTCCAAATAGGTTTGCGTTTGACTACATACTGCCTGATGTTGAGCAGATATGCGGTCTAGGATGTAGCACGCTTATCTAGAAGATACCTATTTACTCGGGATTTGAAGACGCCCACGTTGTACTTTAGCGGGAAGACAGACCCAGGTAAAGCGTTCCACATTCTGGCAGTTCGTATGAGGAATGTGGACTCGAAATGCTTTCTTATAACAATGTAGTAATACAATAGTTGGTCCCGGTTGCTTTAACTTTTTAGCCATGTCAGAGGCCTTCAGGCGGCCGAAAAACTCTGACACTACGGCTAGCCACCCGGCCTATAGGTACCAGCTTACTTATTTAATGCAATATGAATAGGTACCTATACATATCAAGTTACTCTGCTTACTTGAGACTTTTTGGCATGCTAAATCTCTGCATGCCAAAACTCGCGGAAAGTATTTCTTTTCCATTGTTTTTACATTATACTCGTAACAACGAGCCAGTTTCCCCTCTTGAAAATCTGCCGGAACCAGTTAAATGGAATTTTCATTACAGAAATTGTTGATAAATTGTTAGCGGATTTCGTGATGGCAAAATATTGCAGCTAGGTGTCGGAATTTTGGTAATTCATTTTTTAGGGTTCCGTACCCAAAGGGTAAAAACGGGATCCTATTACTAAGACTCCGCTGTCCGTCTGTCTGTCTCCAGGCTGTATCTCATGAACCGTTCTAGCTAGAAAGCTGAAATTTTCACAGATGATGTATTTCTGTCGCCGCTATAACAACAAATACTAAAAATAATATTTGAGGGGGGCTCTAATACAACAAACCTGAATTTTTTAGGCGTTTTTCGCTCGATATTAATAATGTTCATGTATCATAATCATGCCAGTTAAATTTAATCCACTTCCCGGTTACCAATAGAGCTGAAATTTTGCATAGATGTGTAAATCGCGTGACGATGCAATATTATGATGACATAATGATGATTGATCTGATGATAAAGCTGGAAGGTGGCCAAAGGAACTTAGCGATGAAAAGACACAACCTCATCGAGTTTACGTTCATTTGAAAGGCCTTGGTGAGTAGTTTGTCTTTCAACGGTAACCAGAGTCTGATGATGGAGTTGGAAGGTGGTCATAGGAACTCTGTAATGAAACGACGCAACCCTATCGAGTTTCGGCTCGTTTGATTTGTCTTGGCGAGTACTTCTTCAGTATAAGCATGTCTTTAAAAAAAAGGTGTTTTTTATTATAATACTTGTTATGATTTGCGCATTTCGCTGTAACTACCTAAGCCTTAATTTCACCAAGCCATGTCAAATATTTAATGCCACCACGCGCTAATGTTAATTCTCTTGACAAGATGTAAAAGTATTCTTATACGCAGAAAAGAGAAACAAATGCAATTAAAGGTATCCGATTATTCTGTGTTATAATTTTCAAGCCTATAAGAGCCAAAGTTACGTGAAAATTGGGCGCATAATGTGGCTCTATAATCACAAGGCTCATAAAAGTTTACGTCGACTCGCTAACATAAGCCTTGTATCGAGAATACGCAGCCATTAGAATTTAGAAACTCATCCGAGCCCTTTTCGAGATTTCCTGTATTTATCTAGTCTATTGCATCCAAATAGTATTAATTCTAATTTCAAGAATTTATGGGCTAAAATATATTGCTTTAAATCTTTAAAGGTTTGTGTAACAATCAATTTTCAGCAAAAATAGCACAACGGACTTCTACCTCTACATTGCAAGCTACGTACAATATTCAAATAGTTTGCTCGAATCGATGTATGGCATTTTTAAATTACTGTTGATTTTCTTCTACAACTAATGTTGATTAAATTTTTATGAGACCAATTTAGTGGTATAATATCCTTTCCAATAAAAAAGGGTTATCAAAATCAAACATCGGTGTAAAAAGTTATGCGTATTAAGTTATACCACTTACCTTTTAATCTTTATAAATAAATAAATATAAATAAATATTAGGGGACATTTTTACACACGGTCTCTGACCCCAAACTAAGCAAAGCTTGTCATATGGCTGCCAGAGACTGATATACTACATATACATATTTTAAATACATACTAATATAGATAGTACCTAAATAACACCCAGACACAGAGTAAACACCTGTGTTCATCACACAAATGTTTGCCCTGGGTGGGGATCGAACCCACGCCTCTTTGACCCAGAAGTCAGGGTCACTAACCACTGAGCCACCGAGGCAGTCAACAATAATAATTATAATTGCCTTTTAATCAGTAATAACTAGGTGGGTAATTATAGGTGGCATTTACATCTGAGCGCTGCCGTGGGTCCGATGACACGTTAAATTGTGGGCTCCGGTTGTTTTAACCGTTTAGCCTACAGGCGACATAACACTGACACTAGGGCTAGTCATCTGGCTTATACGAACTAGCTTCATCATTCTAATTAAATAGTTTTTCATAGAGTTGTATACGAGTATAAGACGTTCACTGTTAGTCTTGATCATGAACTTAACTTATACATAATTATAAAAGACAAAGTCGTATTTTTGTATATATCCGCTTATCTTTATGTCTGTCTATATTGATCTTTTAAACTACACAACAAATATGCGTTTATCAATATCTTTTTGACTGAAGAAACGAAGGAGGTACCTACTCAATTCGACCCGTATATACTTTTTAGGGTTCCGTACCCAAAGGGAAAAACGGGACCCTATTACTAAGACTTCGATGTCCGTCTGTCTGTCTGTCTGTCCGTCTGTCACCGGGCTGTATCTCATGAACCATGATAGCTAGGCAAATTTTCACAGATGATGTATTTCTGTTGCCGCTATAACAACAAATACTAAAAAGAGAATTAAATAAATATTTAAGGGGGGCTTCCATACAACAAACCTGAATTTTTAGACGTTTTTCGCTCTATATTAATAATAGTAACAGGTAGATGCTTAAAGTTTTCACAGAATACTTAGTTTTATATTCACTTCAATAATAAATAATAAAATTAAAATAAAATAAATATTTAAGGGGGGGCTCCCATACAGTACGGAACCCTCCGTGCGCGAGTCGGACTCGTACTTGGCCGATTATTTATGTATAACCACGCTTAACTTTTTACATAGTAGTCCGATTTCGATAATTCTTACTTTGGAAAGAATATACTTTGAAATTGGTTCCATTAAATCTATTAAAATCGGATGAGTTATTTTTGATAAATCGACAATAATGTGAATAATGCTACATCGATCCGTGTGAAATAACCGCAAATTTTGTACAAGGTTGATGGCGGTCATGCCATTTTTTGCAAATAATATAGAATATCCAGAAGATTATCTACAATTTATTGGTAGCGCGAAGCCTGGACAGTCAGATAGTTTTCTAAAATACCGATTATACACTTGCACTTTGCCCTACGGTTTGTTTGTTTGTGTAAAAGTAGTAGGTTGTGGTATACTTGATGTGTAAAGTAAATGTGGGTAGACTTAGTGCAATGTATCGTGTGTAGGTAGGTAGGGAAATTATCAAATAAATACAGTTCTATCACCGACCTCTTCGTTTCACTTGCCGCTCTGCCGAATATTCCCCAAATATTCTACTTAGGTATCCTTCCTTACTTAGTATAAAATAAAGTTGCTATTTTTGTCTGTTTGTCTGTATGCTTAAATCTTTAAAACTACGCAACGGATTTTGATGCGGTTTTTTTTAATGGATAGAGTGATTCAAGAGGAAGGTTTATATGTATAATACACCTGTGCGAAGCCGGGGCGGGTTGTCTAGTAGTTCATAAAAGTCTACACCGTACATGGATGAAATAAAGAAGTGAATTAGTAATAAAATTGTAAATTGAAGCCAAGGTGCTTTGATGCTCCACCAACAAAGAATATTTATGATTTAATTTAACCATCAATATTGCAGAATCACGCTGAATGCAAGCCGCTTCCTTTCCTTTCCCTCTCCTATGGATTTCCAAAAAAGACTGGTAAGTATCTTATTGGAACTCCAAAGGGAAGGCCTATGCCCAGCAGTGGACGTCCTACGGCTGATAATAATGATGCTGGTCTTTGAAATGCCATCGACCACAACACTGACTGTAATACCTATTATAAATGACACTTGAACTACACTTCACATTAATTGTCTCTCCAATATGGCGGGCGTCTACAAGATCGGACCGCGGATCTACATATACTTTAATTAGGTACAAAGTCTTTGATCTATTCGAATAAAAAAAAAATTTTTTTCGAAGTTATCTTTACTGCCGATTCTCATCCATCCATGACACCGGCCCGCTGACACAGAAAGGGCAGCGTTGTAACCGAATCGAAAACACGCAGCCATTAAACCTGAGCTGAAACCTTCCCGGGGTTTCCTGCGTTCGTCACGAACCCTATCATTTACCCTTAGACTACTAGCTGCCCGCCGCGGCTTCGCCTAGGTACAATTGTTATAGCTGCAAATCTTTCCGTTAAAACACTCTAAAAGATAGTGAAAAAAATTCACAAGGATAAATCTAATGATTTCCTAGATTGTGTACGAGTACGTCGTCGAGAGAAAAACAGCAAAAACATTTACAGCATTGGGCAACTTTTTGGTTACAACTTGTAAAAACTTTTTAATAAAAAAAAATATGACGTTTTCTCAACTGTCAGATGTCTTTATACCTACACCTACAGGGTTACTGGTAATCAATTAGCATCCTTTCAAGGGCATATTTTGTGCATAAAACCGTAGAATAACTTTCGTTCTACCACATTTCCCAAATCTCAACATATTTCCCAAAAAAAGTGGAATCAGCTAAATTATGTACAAATAATTGTTTTTTACACATCCAACAAATTTTTACACTTGTTTTTATATTTACACAGTATCTCCTCTAAGGTTCAAGCATATAATTAGAACTAATTAATGAAGAATACTTACTAAAGTTCAAAGTTCAAATAAAAACTATGTTACAGCCAATGATGTTAAATATGTCGAGATATGAAGACTCAATTTGACTCAAACAACTGCGTTGCTAAGCATGGCGACACATTTACCGCCCGAATATCGTTGGTAGGTAAACAAGGAATCATATATCTATCCCTGTTACACTAGTTGCTAAAGTACGGTAAGACGTTAATAAGAGACAGAAATAGCAACATAATCGGACAAAACTTAGTTAGGGTGCCAGTTCATTAGATTGAAAATTTCCCCAAAATGTTACGATATCTTCTCAATGTCATTGATACAAACCGATATTTAAAATAATCAACAGTTTAGTAATAACGAATGAATTTGAGTAATAATTAATAAAATATGATGTAATTATGAAAAAAATATTTAATACAAAAATCTTATTAATTTATCCGTCCAGTATTTATGCGTTCTTGATAATCAAAATAATTATGACTGTAATAATACTTAATCATCGAAACCGTGTCATAAGGCGTTATTAATGTATGGCAGGATATTCCGTAAAATAATTCAAAAGCATTGTATGAAGAATCTTCAACATTGTTTTGAAAATTGCACTGATTTTTTTTTTACTCTGGAACAGTCGGAGTAAATAATTACAAATGTAACAGGCATGCTACTAGAATGTAGCAGCTAGCATAGCCATCGCATGACCACGCCGCGCCGCCACCCGCATCCGAGTTCGCAAGCTCTTGCCACGCACCGCACGCACCCCGCAGGGCCCGCGTGCAGTCTGTGTCACTCATACATACCCATACCACGCAGTGCGCATTTTCATCACGTACCACTAGATTAGTTATAATCAAGCAGAAGTATTAACTTCTTTGATAATTGTAGCCCAATATGTACAAAACTATACCTGCACTTCAATCTCCGGACAAAGATACCTGATGCCGTCTAGCTATAACAGAACTATGATTAAACTAAAAGTAACAAAACGTAACCTATTTAGGCCCGATTCTGCTTTTTGATTCATAACTAACAATAATTGTATTTATTTTTAATGATTGTTATTATTATTACTTATTTAAAATCGCTTTAGACGGTAATGCCGCCTATTAATCTAGGTACCGGATTTGTTATTATTATCTTTGTTTTCTTATATTTTGGTATTGAATAAAGTTATATTATCACGGTGTATTTCGTCTACGGGTATTCTATAATATCAAAAAAGTATTATTGATTAGTTGAAATCTCCCATAATTATGGAGAAACAAAGTCATGTTTCACCTGGCAGCACCAACTGTAAAATTATTCATTTTTAAAATCATGATATTTTATGAGATAGTTTCAATTAATACGAATGGTGTAAAACGTATTTACCTGTGGAAAGAAATTCCGGAAGCTTCTTGAAGAAATTGGGAACGGGATTTGCAGGCTTTTACTACCCATTTCCCCATGTTTACTTTTTAAAATAATATTTTGACGCCTGATATGTTCCACCATTTTGTTTAATCGCAACTGCGGCCGGTCGGCGCGGGTCGCCGGCCCCGGCCGGCGGTTGGCTGTCGCCGTCATAGACACGAATCTTCAGTTCTCGTGTATGATTCTTCAATGGTTACAGCTGTCTTATTCATATCTGGTTATACAGCATATGCGAGAGTGAGTGGAACAAGAAAAACTCATTGTCTGTCGGCATATGTCAAAATCACAAGTTGGAATGTCAAAATGGTAAAAAGTGGTTCCACTTTGTCTTTGCGATATGATCGGAAATTTGAACCCTCTAGTTCCAGTAACAAGGTTCAAATCTCTGATCTTACCTTCCTACTTTTTCCATCCATCAGCCATAGGACGTCCACTGCTGGACATAGGCATCCCCTATGGATCTCCTATAAGACCGGTTGGTAGCGGCTTGCATCCAGCGTGATCCTGCGGTCTTAATGAGGTCATCCATTCACCTTGTGGGTGGACGTCCTACGCTGCGCTTGCCGGTACGTGGTACCTTCCAACTTTTTACCTTTTAGAATTTGGACAGCCGAGATAGCTCAATATTAGTTTTGAAACCCTTCGAAATTACGTAAGTTCTGGTGTATGTAATCTTTTTCTAACACCTTTTAAATTTCATATTTAAAGTGGGACGAAGTGATGTATATCTCTTGCTATTTTAGAACGGTTTCTATTACTTTACTTGTAGTTCTAATTCTATGCAGGGTTCAAGTTTCGCGGGTGGTGGCGCGCGCACTTTTTACTTGTAATTAATTATGTTTAGACCGGTCAAATTATTTTTATAAATTTTGCATGGAAGAAAATAAATACGACTTTTTGGAAGTCGCAAAACAAAAGATGTTTGTTTTGATACAGAATATGCACTTAAAAGGATGCTTATTAAATACCAGTAACCCTGTATATGCTATCAAAATAAAACGCCTCTGCAATGGCCCGAAATCGAATCAAGTCTACGACATTTACCTAAAAGAGCAAACGAAAACCAACAAAACAAACGCTAATTCGCTTCAAGCCGTGTTTGTTCTTATTTGCGTTTGTTTTGAATTTTAAATAGTGTTTGAGACATTATGATTATGACATAATTGTCTTCAGTAATTGTCAATACGTACTACTCGTAGAAATACATTGGAAATAATTATTATTTTACTGATGGTCTTTACAAACAGTTGTGTGGAATATTAATTTACGAAAATAATTCTTATTTGTTGGCAAAAACTTAAATGGAATCAGGTGAAACTAAGTATATTTTTTAATGCCACCAGCACATCCATTACTCCCTGAGCAAAAGATAAATCTACATTTATTTTGGTTTTCTAATTATACTCGTAGTATAACAGTTTGCGTGAACTCCAACCCCTTCTATCCCGTAGTCTGACCGGAATACATACACGCACGTAGACAATATGTTTACCTTTATGGACTTAAAAATATCATCATTGATGAAGGATAGGTCTTCGCCTGGCGGAGCGAGACCTTCATTCATCTATGGGTATCATACTTACTGCACAGGTACTCTTTATTTATAAATGGGCTTAAAGCAATATTTAAAACATCATTTTGGTGTTTCAATTTTAACCGACACCCTATATTTCTTCTACCATTGTTTTTATTTGATGAACGCCAAGCTTCTCTCTCTTTTTTGAACAATATTTTGAACACTAATCTTATTTCGCAATTCTTGTCTTTGAAACATCATGGCATTTAATAATTCTTCAAATCCTTTTACCTACAGACCAGTCACTGGACGCCAAAGACGTCGGCGGCATTAACTTGGATAATTATTTTCCCTACCGAAGCTCGTTTAATACCGTACTTTATGTCCACAAAAGATACGCTAAAAAGCATCAAAAAAGTCCAATGAAAGAAACAACTGAAAAGAATAAACGAGTCAACGAAAAAACATTTGCAAAAGGCTTAAAATTCGATACAAAAAGTAGCACGAACAAAAAAGAAAAAAAACAGGATACGGTTCTACAGCAAACGATTAAATTTGCTAAGAATTTAGTTCCAATAGTTATTCCACCGAGTGAATGCAACGCTCCAGTTTATTATACTATAAAAACATGCACTAAATGCAAAAATACAGGACACGTTGAAGAAAAAGGTGAAAAAATTGATAAAATGACGTTTGATAAAAAGAGATCCAAAAAACTTATAGATACTGCTAAAAAGGAAAATAAAAATCATAAAGAAAGCTATAGCATTGATTCTTCACAATGCAATACATTGGATGATATTAAAATGCACCAATCTTTGTCTGGTACAACATCTGAACTATCTGATAAAAGAGACAAATTTCAGAAAAATACAATTAACAACAAGAGAAAGAAACAAAACTCAAACAATTTACGTATATCTGAATCATTTGAAGGACTAGCAACTGAATTAAACGATAACGGCCATACAAACATCAATATACACATAATGAATGAAAAAGAAAAACTTTCTTTGTGCGAATCCATAAGAATTCCTATCGTAGATGCCGTGAATGACCGCATTAAGGATTTAGATAATTCTGGAATAAAAGAAGGCATGAAATCTATAGAAAGAACAGTCATTAGCAATTCACAAAAGCTTGACAATATTTTGGAAAGATTGGGTTATATTGAAAACTATTTAGCTAATCTACGTCCTCAGACTCCTTCTTCTCCAATACTCAAAGTACGAAAGCCTTCTAGATTAGAACAGCTGAGTGAAGATATTATAGATGAGAAGGAATATAGTTCTGAAGAAGAATTACCAAAGCCACGTTACAATAATCAAAGAGAGGGAGACAGAACAGCTGATGGTATTACAGTTCTACATTCCGCACGTACGGATAGAAGAAAAAACGAACTAGGTTGTGGAGAATTTGCAGAGAGTAGACCTTCTACTTCGGCTGGAGTTAGAACGGAAAGGAGTAGACCACCTGCCAGATTCTGCTGGACAGATATTGAAGGAAACAAATAAGATATTTTAGATAAAATTTGTAGTCGTTTGTAGTTTTTGCTAGCTAGTTTGTGATTAGTATCTCATATTTATTAAAGAGTACATGATGTAGTACTCGTATATCATTTTAGATTTATTTTATTTGTAGGTGGTGATATGTTATATTGAAGCACCGTTGAATTAAATTGGCATTCATGTAAAAAATATGAGGCTTTTTCATATCAGAATACACCGTTACACCGTTATATTATTGAATTGCTGATAAACGTGCCATTTTATTTTAATAAAAGGAATTATAGGTTTTCGCCATTTTTTTCCCAATATGCAAGAATTTATCCCATATTGTTATTTTGTACTACTAAAAACTTAAATTAAAAATTTATAAAACCCGCGACAGACTAGACAGAGTCCTACTGATAAAATATATATCTTTCATTTGACAACCATTTTGGGCACATTTGTAGAATTTTGGTTCTTCCACTTTAACCCACCATAACTCTTAAACGGCTCAATCGATTTTTATAAAACATAGCTAAGAACATTCTCGATTAAGTCTCCTTTCATCCAAAAAAAAACTAAACTGAAATCGGTTCAGTGGTTCGGGCGCTATGATGCCACAGACAGACAGACAGACAGACACAGACAAACAGACACGTCAAACTTATAACACCCCTCTTTTGCGTCGGGGGTTAAAAATAGAACTCAAGTTCTGAAGTACAGCTGTAATAAAATAAAAATAAAATAAAAATAAAAAATAAAATAAAAAGCCTTATATTTCCGATATCACAACACAATTGGCAATTAAAAATTTACAAAAATTATAAAATAAAGAGTGTCGTGTATATCAGGAACCCCTCTCAGGTGAAGGCCTCCTCCAAAGAATGCCATGATTCTCTATTTTGGGCTATTTCGTGCCATTTGGAGCCAGCGATTTTTTTAATGTCGTCCTCCCATCGTGTGTAGGGTCTTCCTTTGTAGCGCTTACCTGGTGGTCCTTTCCAAGTTGTTACAGTTTTGGTCCATCTGCCGTCTGCCAGGCGCGCTACATGCCCGGCCCATTTCCACTTTAATTTTTGGGCGTGGGATAGAGCATCTATTGCTTTGGTCTTGGACCTTATTTTTGAATGTCTTATCCTTTGAATTTTTTTGATATTTAACATACTGCGCTCCATCCCTCTTTGGCAAGTAGTTAATTTATTTTTGACTTTATTCGTAAACTTCCATGTTTGGCATGCATACGTGAGACAAGGGATAAGACATGAGTCCATGACTTTCTTTTTAAGCTTTACAGGCATGTCGCTTTTAAATACTTCTTTGTATCTCCAATAACTGTTCCATGTTCTGTTGACTCTTCTTTCTACCTCTAGCTCGTTGTTATTTCGGTTAAATCCAACTTGTTTCCCCAAATAAATGTATTGCTCTACATATTCAAGATCATCATTTCCCACTGTTATGATTGATTTTGTGTGATTTGACATTATTTTTGTCTTCGAAATATTCATTTGTAGGCCTACTTGCATGCTAGCGTCGTGTAGAGTTTCAATCATATATTGCAGTTGCCTACTTGATTCCGATAGCAACACTAAATCATCCGCAAATCTTAAGTGGTTCAGATATTTACCTTTAATACACAAGCCTTGTTTTTTCCAGTCTAATTTGCTGATGATAGACTCTAATATAGCTAGAAATATTCTCGGAGAGAGCGGGTCTCCTTGTCTTACGCCTCTACTCACTGGAAAGCTTGGGCCAATGGTTCTACCAGTGCTCTTTCCGTATATTTGTTTTAATACTTCTATATACTTAATCTCCACATTTTGAGCTTCCAGAGTTTCCCATATGCTTTGGTGTGACACAGTGTCAAAAGCTTTTTGATAATCAATAAATGCTATGTAGAGTGGTCTCTGTTGTTCTTGATATTTTTCTATTATCAGTTCCAAGGTATGGATGTGGTCAATGGTAGAGAATGTTTTTCTAAATCCTGCTTGTTCTACAGGTTGATGTTGTTCCAACGCAGGACTAATTCTGTGATTTATTATAGTAGAAAATAGTTTGTATACAGTCGGAAGAAGGCTTATAGGCCTGTAATAAGGGAAGTACAGCTGTACCATCCTTTAAAAAGTTCATTGTCTTACATGGGTCCACCATAATATATGAACCCACAAAGAGCGATTAGGCCAAAAGTACGTTATACCTATATCTGCCACGCTGACCCAGTGCCGGTTGATAGATTCACATACGCTCGCTATTGAATTTCTTTTCCGAACATATGCATTTTCTCACGATATTTCCTTCACCGAAAGAACCAGTAGTGTGATAGCCCGTACATATGACTACATACAGTATATAACTATAATTAAATTTAAAATTTAAAAAACCCCCGACACAAAGTACGAAATATTCTTCCATCCCTACTTTAACCCACTGCTAACTAACGGCTCAATCGATTTTTATAAAACATAGCTAAGAACACTCTCGATTAAGTCTCCTTTCATCCAAAAAAAAACTAAACTGAAATCGGTTCAGTGGTTCGGGCGCTATGATGCCACAGACAGACAGACAGACACACAGACAAACAGACACGTCAAACTTATAACACCCCTCTTTTGCGTCGGGGGTTAAAAACAAAGTCGCTTCCCGCTCTGTCTGTCCCATTGTATGCTTATATCTTTAAAACTACGCAACGATTTTGATGCGGTTTTTTAATAGATAGAGTAACTCAAAAGGAAGGTTTATACATGTAATACACCTGTGCAAAGCCGGGGTGGGTCGCTAGTACCTAATAAAAGCCAAAGAACAACACCGAAAAGTTATAAAACTGAATGACCCTAAGATTGCAGGGCGAGGGCAATACCACAAGGTCGACTCCGCTTACACTTTCTATTACTTATCTGTAATACAAAGAAATTATTATACCTATTTTAGTTCCATTTACTAACCTGCAGATTTCCACAACATCATCGGCATTATCGAGTAATTAATCGATTCGGCAAGTCATACCCACTCCCGCTATTCGGCTCACTCGCGTGCCTTCCTCTCATAAATCATCAATCGATATTGTTATTCGATTCGCAAGTATTCGACCTGCAAAACGATAAATTCTCATCTCTATACCGGGTGTTCGATGTTGAATATCTTTGTGTTTAATGTAATGGATAAGTTTCAGAATTTAGGGATTCATTGCTGATGTTTATAATCGACTTTCGTAAAGAAAGAGAGGCTCTCAATTTGGCCATATTTTTTATGTTTTATTTGATTATTTAAGTAATTTATGTCACCTGTTTCTACTAATCACTACATATTATTTATTTTGTGTGTCTGTCTGCTGTCTGTGTATCCGCTTACTTCTTTTAACACCACACAGATGCAGTTGCTGTTTTCAATACCTTGCAGAAAATTTCTTTGGAAAGTTTTTGACTATAAATATATGTCACTCTTTCGAACTAAAAAGATTTATTGAAATCGGTTAATAATTGGCGAAAATATCGATGAACATAAACAAAAAAATACATACAGACGAACATAGTACCTCCTCCTTTTTGGAAGTCTGCAAAAATAGAACGTCTGTCGTCTACAGAAACACCCAGTAAAGTAAATTTACAGCACAGCAATTTACATTAACGCTCACAAAGCAAATAGCTTAAAAGGTTAAATTCCGTCCATTGGCCTGTAAACGCCTGTCGATGTCCGGAGCGAGCCGATTCAATGCATACCTCGCCAGGGCAAGACTCAGGGAAGGGCACGGGCTTGTCATTATCATCCACAGCTAAGGCTACCATTTAGGAATTTGAAAAGTCCTGACAGTAATTATTTTTCGCAAAAAATGTCAAAATCACCTTCCATCGTGTACAAAATTAGATTTTTTCTATATTATGCAAGATAGAATGTTCAAACTTTCTGAGTTTATAGACCACATCAAACACTATCCTTGAAAATTATTTTGAGCACTATGGAATCATAACTTTATGAGTTATAAAGGAAAATTGAAATTTTAAACATGGACATGTGCTCAGAGATTATTGACCTCACAGTAATGTTCATTAAGCAAGGTTTTATTTAGCGAAATTCCGTCCACTGGCCTGTGAAGGCCTGTCGATGTCCGGAGCGAGCCGATTCGATGCATACTTTGCCAGGGCAAAACTCAGGGAAGGGCATGGGCTTATCATTATCATCACAGACATATTCTATACTCAATTACGTTTTTCTATAGTCAACCATCTAATGACATCGTAAAAATTAGTTTTTATCATTATAATCATCGTCACCATCTACGGAAGCCCATCATATGCGTGTCTCGACTCGCACTTGACATTTACTTCGGACTGCGAGCCGATTCAATGCATACTTCGTCTCGGGGCAGGACTGAGGGAAGGTTATGGGGCTTATAGAATAAATAAAATAAAACCCAAATAAACAAACTATAAATGAGTCATGGCCCCCTGGCATGGAGACCTTTGGAATTTCAAATTCGGATCTCAAGTCACGCATCCTTCCAACGAATACTTTGCCTTGAGGCCGAAATCAGTGAGATTCTAGGCTTGTAAAAGGAGAAGAGAAAGTGAGATTCTGATACAAAATTAGAAAAATCGAATAAATAAACACATAAACAAGTGGTAAACAAGCTGTGGCAGGCAAATTCGGGGGCCAAAGGATTTTTATGATGTCGAATTACAAAACATTCACCTCTGCCTTTTCAATGCATACAAATACCTTTCTTAGTCACTATTATAATAAATCATAATTTATCATTACTTTTAAATAATATAATTTTGTTATTATCCTTACATAGTATAAAATAAAGTCGCTATTTTCGTTTGTTTGTTTGTTTGTTTGTCTGTATGCTTAAATCTTTAAAACTACGCAACGGATTTTGATGCGGTTTTTTTTAATGGATAGAGTGATTCAAGAGGAAGGTTTATATGTATAATACACCTGTGCGAAGCCGGGGCGGGTCGTCTAGTTATATACTACGGGACTAATCGCGCACTAAAATTACGAGATAAATAAATACAGATAGCGCGCGAGTTGAATGCAGTCGGGGTCTGAGGTAAAGAGCGGGAGCATCTCCCCCCGCTATCCGCACGCCCCACCTCACGCACCTGGGCGGGTTGGGCGTGCGGATAGCGGGGGGTGACATTCGCATTCCTAAGCTCTGCATTCAACTCGCGCGCGTACAGTACCTCATCATTCTGACGTTTCGACCGAGTTGCATCGATCGTACCCATGGGTATTTTGTATTTTATTTGTATCGGGCTTAAATTCAGGAAGACTTCTAGAATTTACATTGATTTTAGGTATTTAAAAAATCATTTCTGAATATTCCTTTGAGTTGAAAAATAAAGCACCTAAACAAAAACCTGAATAGGGTCACAAAGAGCGGAGAGGTCGTGCAATATCACGAATGTTACAAATATTACATTAACGTTTACTTGGCAATAAATACAATAACAACAAAAATACGTTGTGTTTTTAAATGACTTCAAAAAGGAGGTTCTAACTTCGACTGTGTGTTTTTATATGTATGTTACGCGATTACTAGGCCAATTAATGAACTGATTTTTCTGATGATTCTTTTTTTGTTTAGTTGATAATTATTATACTTGAGAGGTTTTTTTGATACATCAATAATAATGTGAAAATTATACTACGTCAATGATTGCAAACGAATTTTGTATTCAGTGGACGTCGTTACGAGTATGCCATTTTTGGGGAAAAATATTTTTTAACTTATTCTTAGCTATCAGGACCAGTACCTACTAGTTCGAGTATCAGTCAGTATACCTACACCTATTTATATTTTTATGAGAAATCGTTGCCCTTTGAGTCCGAAGGCCTTTGATGGCCCAAAATTCCTTCAGTGCAGCCACCCTTAAAGCTGGCCGGTCACAGAATAGAGCATAATACTTTAAGCCATAAAGTACGAAATAAATAATACGTGGAAGCATGCCTCGGTCCGAACCAAAAAACCAAGGGATATAGACCGAGAAAAAGAAGGAACAACTTATTACCCTTTGTTTGTTCGTCGTCGTTCGTCGTTTCAGCCATAGGACGTCTACTGCTGGACATAAGCCTCCCCTAAAGATCTCCAATAAGACCGGTTGGTAGCGGCTTGCATCCAGCGCGATCCTGCGGTCTTAATGAGGTCATCTGTCCACCTTGTGGGTGGACATCTTACGCTGCGCTTGCCGGTACGTGGTCTCCACTCGAGAACTTTTCGACCCCATCAGTCATCAGTCTAATTAAGAGTTGATAAGAAATTGAAAATACGGAACTCCCTCGCTGAAGTAAAAGTAAGTTCGTATAGGCGTGGTGCCAGAGTTTTGAAGCCTCCTGAAGGCCTCTAAACGGTGTTAAAACAACCAGACAGGACCAACAGATTAAGGCGTCATCAGAGCAACGGCAGCGCTCAGTTGTAAATACCACCCGCGGTCGCCCATCCGAAGACTGGAAGTGGTGCAAGTTAACTTCGGAGATCGCGTAGTATCACCTAGGCAAACGATAGGACGCAGACGGAGCGCTATTCGATTTGGTGAGTCGCCTCAAGTCATCCGGAATTATTTGTTAAGTACTTAGTAAGTTAAAATAAAAATAACAAACTAAGCTAACGAAATAAATGTAGTCTTCCGAATTTTAAATAGGCGGAGGTAAGTACTCAGCTCAACTGCGATGATATCGCGAATAAGTCCGCGTTTGACCGTCAACTCGCCTGATGGTAAGCGACGTCGTGGTCGAAGATAAAGCACATAGACCTAGAAGATACCTATTCACTCTGACCTTGAAAAGCTTTAGATTATATCTCTTAGAAAACAGGAAAGCAGGAAGACTGTTCCATTCCCTGGCGGTACGAATCAGAAATGTTGAGTCAAACCGCTTCGTACGTATCGAAGGAAAATCGACAGGGTAGGGGTGGTAATGTGGCTAACTCCATGGTAACCCGCAGCTTGCAGCTAACATCACAACCGCCAAGTTGTATGATTCGGCCTATAACTACGCATGTGGTATTATTCCGATGATCACCTTCAAATCTTCTATTTTCGCACTTCCTCGCTAGGTATAATATAATTATAGATTTATCTACCCCTATTTAAGGGCAAAACCTGCAAGTCACCCTTTCCTGGGGGAACATGATTAATTTAACAAGGGAAATACCTAATGGATGGCGGTCGCACTGTAATTTAGCTGGCCAACTTAGATTTGTAGTTGGTGAGGGAGCTACTATCGTATGTCATAGTAGGATTAATAGTTTCAGAAAAGTAATTATGTCTGACTGTTAAACTTAGTCTTCGCCTGCGCGGTACAGGCACGGTAATGATATCGGTACAGGGCTGTCTCAGTCCCTCTTTGTCGTCTACCCCCGCGCCCCTGTACCCGCACAGGCGAGGACTCAGTTAAACGGTCAACTTGCCCGTTTTTAGGATTCTGTACCCAAAAGGAAAAACGGGACCCTATTACTAAGACTTCGATGTCCGTCTGTCCGTCTATCTGTCTGTATGTCTGTCACCGGGCTGTATCTCATGAACCATGATAGCTAGGCAGCTGAAATTTTCACAGATGATGTATTTCTGTTGCCGCTATAGCAACAAATACTAAAAACAAAATAAAATAAATATTTAAGGGGGACTCTATATTAATAATAGTAATAGTTAGATGCTTTAAATTTTCACAGAATATTTAGTTTTATATTCACTTTAATAATAAATGATAAAATTAAAATAAAATAAATATTTAAGGGGGGCTCCCATACAGTACGGAACCCTTCGTGCGCGAGTCCTACTCGTAGCTACTTGGCCGATTTTTTGGGTCAAATCTAGTAATTGAAAGGAGATATTGCAAAAATATATAGAAATTGGGCCACCAAAGGGTACAGTATTTCATAATTTACTTCGTTTTTTTCGAATAATTATTTTCCCGTTAATTTTTACAATAACAGTGTCCATTAAAAGTAATTTCATGTATTCAGATTGAAAATTATATTGACATTGTTTAAAAATAAGGCAGCCATACTCTTCTTCTTTTATATTTTGGTGTCGCATGGTTTATGCATTTGCTAGTGTTGCCTATAAGTATTGAACCTTTTTTTTGTATTTTATCAAAATAGTTACAGTCTAAGTCACGTCATAGTCCGAAAAAGTCGCGGTCAAGTTAGACCTCAGTAAAGCATCGGCAAACTAATTATCACTGATAGAAACATATTTCACAAAATAATAAAATGCGGCGACATGATTTTTCCCGTTCCCGCCAAAAACCACCCGGCCATACTCGACTTAAAACATTAATAAAATGTCACAATTAACAAAAATAGGCTAGAGGCCTGTTTAAAACCGATTTCTATATTATCCTGGATTCTTATAACAACGAAAAGAACACGTTTCATTGCAATTCGTTGGATGATTTTTTATTGTTAACTATTACAGGATTTAAACACCTCGTAATCCAAATATTTTATTCAGCATTCTCCGATCTTAGAAATATATGGTTACAAACATTTTTTTTATTCTTCACTCCATTTTCACATCATTGATCCTCCTTAGTTACTTTCCCGCCAAAAAGTAAGTATTTATCCTTCATTCTCGTTTTTTTTTTAATTTATAGATCTAACTTGTCCCGTGAGTTTGATTACTAAAGAGGTTTCTATGTGCTACGTGATCTTCATACACCATTATAAGAATACAGCAATGTGAATGCGGGGCAAGTTACTTCGAAATAATTCACAGTTGTTTAGGTCCATTTATACAGAAATATGATATAATATAATACTTTTAAGAGAATGTAAACAACATTACACTCATCACACTATTAATGATGGTTTTACAAAATTATATTTTATATTTAATATAACGACAAAATGTTCTTGATTATTTACGATAAACAGGAAAATAAAAACAAACCTCTTACACGTTTGCCTTCGAGTTCGACTTTCTCGGTGACCCGCGACTTCACCAAGTAACAACTTAATCCTCCTCAGGGCCAGCGCAGTGGATATGACTCGTAGGCCTAGCCTATGTTCAGCAGTATACTTTTAAAAATTACAGATACATGAAAGGTAGATACATACATATACCGTGTGTCTCTCAGAGATCTAATAATACTGAAACCACTTATATATTATGTAGTACCTACGTTATTATGAACAACTAAAGATTGCTGTTGATCCCATAATAAAAAAATCAACGAAATAAATGAAACAAAAGAAACGTATAAAGTCTTGATCGAAGTATAAAGTACCTATAAACGTATAATTTGATGTATCATTAACATCTGAGAAGTTTTGCTAACAAAACTAAACTCTTCAGTGCATTTTTTACATGTAGGCTATTAATTCTATGTAGGTTATATAAAAAGGTTATATGTGACCAAAATGGCAGTAATTCAATAACTGAGCAAAAATCAAATTGGAAAATGTGAAATTACTCATAAATTAAGCATTTAATGCGGTTGTTTTACTCTGCGCATTTATTTATCATAGTTTATCGGATTTTTTGAGCTACTGTACCTAGTCTTAGCCCTTTTTGCAATATCACCTTTGAGTGGATAGATTGATATGATATTTAATACACACTTTTAGTTTTAATGACAATGTAATTTTTTGTATTCAGTATTGACTTATATACAAAATGGCCACCGCCACAACATGGCGGATTACATTTTTTACAAAATTCCCTTCAACCCCTCAATCATCTATCTATCAAATGAAAGGGCTTTTCATGTACTCGTAGAACGCAGCAATTTTATTTTTTTATTTTATGAAGATTCAGTTAAAGAGATGTGTAGCGAGATCTACTGTTCGGAAAACTACTAGTATAGTGCTAATTCTAATATTCTGTAATGTAAAGATGATAAAAAGCCAGCCAGCCTCGCCTGCACCACTTTTCTAACTTTGTTTGCTCGGCTTTTTGCTTTGGTGTAGAGTCGACACTTTGGTGACTTCAAAAGACTTGAGAGTCTTATGAAACTTCTTTATTAAAGAAGTTAGTGACGTCATCAGTCAACGGCAAAAGGGATTGCGGTAGTGGGTTTTATCTGTGCTGTGAATTTATCAGAATTCAATTTTTGTTGATAGTAAGTTGGTAAGATGGTTTAGGACGACGAGTAGCTGGCCTTAGCAGAGTTTCAAAAAAAAAAAAAAAAGAAGAGCCTAGATCCCACGACACAGGTCACCCTTGTGTGGGATCTAGTGTACAACTTGTTTTGTGTTAACTTTTATGAACAATAAACGTTTTATTTATTTATTATTTATTTATTCAAATCCAGGTGAGTTAAAATCCTTCGCATGGCAAAGGGATTAAACCATTTTTAACCGACTTCCAAATTAGAGGAGGTTCTATGTTGTACATTTTTTTTTTTGTGTATGTTCATCGATATTTTCGCCAATTGTGAACCGAATCAAATTAGTATGTATTTGTTATACAAGAGTGCATAGTTGCTTTTTAACCGCATGCTCAATTTTGATGACCGAGCAAGCGAAAGATTCTTAAATTGAATTAGAAGCGCAGCGGGTTATTTGAAAATTAGAATCCTAAACGTTAGCGAGGGAATCAAAAGAGCACAAGGTGAAAAATCTTTGCACTCGAGTGCAACACGTAACTTTTCATCCCACCCCAGCGAGGAAATGACTAAAGTCGTCTACTTATCTTACTGTTTCAAATACTTCTCGCTTGATTGTTGAGGGAGAAAGCTCATTTGCGCATTACTAACAGTTTCAGTCAATTTTGTTGGCGTCAAATAAACTTCCTCGACACTAAAATCACTCATTCGTTTTTTCACTAGTTTTCAAGTTTATTGTTAACATAAGGTTTTCTTTTTACAGAGTGGTACGATTTCGATAATTCTTTTTTATTGGAATGGGTATACTTCAAAGTTGGTCCCATTTAAATTTTATCGAAAGCGCCTAAGCCATTTTTGAAAAAAACACAGTTAATTCAACATTAAGCCCGATTACAGAGGCGCCATCGTAACTATATTAGCTAAATATCATAGTTCTGTTTCTTTTTCACTCTAGGCAATCGATAGAGAGAACGATTTTTACGTTGCTATTAAATTTACGCTGCCGCCTCTGTAATCGGGCTTAATGTATATTCGAGCGAACTAAGTATTTTAATTTTTTACACGATGGAAGTCGGTTTTTACCTTTATTTTTGGTTTTTACATTTGCGAAAATCAATTATTGTCAGTTGTCAATGTCAACCCATACTTTGGTTCTTCTTCGACCGGATAAATTAGTGAAAATATTCATTTATTTGCCAGAGGTGTAGCACTCCTACCTAATTTATTTATTTACTTGCATTTATTGGTTACAAAGATTAGGTATAAAAAACATACAAAGTTAAACTTTGTTAATAATTACGGAATAATTTGGCGGAAAAACAATATACATTTTTATGATAGGGTTGCTGGAGGCTTCTAACATGGCTAAGTAGTTAAAATAACTAGGGGTTTACGATTGACGACTAATAGTAGGGGAGCCCACGATGCTAAATGTGGATTTACTCGAGCGTCGTAAAGACCTATTGGGATGCAAAGCTTAGATGATAAGAAGAAAAAAATGTTACATGATATATACCTTTACATCAGTGGGGGAAGCGGCTATAGATTTTTAAATATGTAAAAAAAAACTGTTGCATGGACATCCTCGAGCGCGTCAGATATTGCTAGCATCAATGCCCTACGTATTTTTAATAATGTACGTATGTTAATCTGATCGTTTGCATGATGCGGTTGTATTTAAGGGTTGAAAATGAAAAAAAAAAAAATTAATCGAGCGCGTCAGATTTTCTAAGGGAGTGTTAAGTGCACCAAAAAAAGCTCTCATTCACTAATCTGACGATTTCGATGGGACGCAAACTCGCGGCCATTTTCATAATGTGCAAAAACAAAATCGCCATTTTGAAATACTCAAGCGCGTCAGATTAAGATATAATACAGTGAAACCTGGATAAGAGAGAGTTGAAGGGACCGCCATCTCATTCTCGCTTATAGAGGTTTTTCACTTATCCAGGTTTCTCACTTATCCAGTTTTGGAAGTGGCTACTCTCTCTTATAGAGGTTAAAAAATACGTCTAATTTGTATGTAGGTATCTACATGCTTGAAGAATGATAAATATCTTTATAAATAGTACATAGGTAGGTACTAATTGTTTGGGTTGTGTTGATTAGAATTGAACATAGATGATAGTTTGTTTTATTCATTCTAAAAGACACATTCATATAGGTATTGGGAAAATCAAAAAACGACTTTTTTAATACTTCCATGCCCTTTAGAGCACTGAGACCTTCTAGGGATCGTATATTTTTTGATTTTATAATTTTATAAAAGTAATTCTAATAGGTCAAATTCATTGCGTATTTCATTTCGAGATTTTCCACCTTTGAACGCATACAATACCTAGCTATCTTAAGCTTATCGCTTAACGACTTATTTATTTATTCCTAAAGATTTAATTACTAACACCGAACCTTACTCCTCAATTGATACTTATCAACTGGAGTAAGTTTGACCAATAAGATAGTGTAAACGCACGTGTAGCTATTCCAAAAGAATGTGATTCAAAAATAATGTTAGGTAGATTAAAGAAAACCACAAAATAATTTTAAATAGAACACTATTTCAACAAACATAGTATAGTTTAGACGCAAAAACAATGTTACTTATTTCCACAAAATGCAAAAAAAAATGTTTGAATAGAACACGATCCAAAGCCAACGGTAGTTAGTTCCACGAAATTTAAGAATGGATCATAAAGTGCAGATGTTTCATTACCCTCAACTCTCGCTTATAGAGGTTCAGACAAGTAGTACTCTCAGTTATAGAGGTCCATGAGGGAAAAACGACTCTCTCTTATAGAGGTTTTTGTCTCTCACTTATAGATGTATTTGAGAGGTAAAATGACGGGACCTGGCAATTACTCTCTCTTATAGAGGTTTCTCACTTATCCAGTTCTCAGTTAGCCAGGTTTGACTGTATATGGTTCATCTTTATGTTCTAAACGTACTGTCTCATAATCTGACGATTATCTAGAGGGATTCGCCTGATCTGAAAAAAAAAAATTAGAAAAACGGTTCACCTCAAAGGCCATCTTCCCGTTAATTCCATTCCTGGGCGCTTAAAATAGTACTTATGACATTTTTGAGCTTAAAATATAATTTATGTTATATTTTAAGCTCGCAGAGTTCAAAGAAATAATATTTCTATGCATTTGAGTCTCCCAGCTCGAAAGTCTGATGGAAGTTTCATTGAACACTATTTTTGGAATTTTCAATCCGCAATAACTTTTGAATGGATCAAGCAATATTCACGTGGTTGGCGGCATTCGACGCAGTTTTATCATCCTCATAAGTAATTTTGCAATTTTAATTGATCGAACCACAAATTTCGGAGTAATCCCGAAAAAACACTTTTTCGGGTTTCTTTCGTTCACGATATCTCTCGAACGAATCAACCGATTTTGACCAGCTTGGTGGCGATCGACGTGGTTTTTCAAGCTCAAAGGCAGATTAGTTATTGAAGTTAATCGATAAAGCCGGTTAAAAGTTGTTCCAAAAAACCACTTTAAAAAAAAAATGTTTTTCTTATTTTTTTTGAGATTTTTCAAAATTTCTCAAAATCTATCGGTCCGAATCGGTTCAAATTCACAGGAAATCTAATTTTGAGGGAAATCTTTAGAACGCCGTTTAGTAGATTCCGATCGGAGAAGGAAATGTAGGCATCACGCAGATGCACGCATTTAACTTTATCGACGAATTTTTGTTATTTCGGCTTGCGGAAATCGTCAGATAATATATTTTTCATTATTCTTGAATTATTTCCTTCATAATAAAAAAAATTTAGCTACGCTCGAGAATGTCGAGATGACGTTTTTTTTTACAACTTTGTTGCCCTCCCCTTTTTTTACGTCACTCTCAAATTGTCAGATTAGTGAAATATACGCTTTTTAAGATGTAATTAACTCACCCTACCTTAATCTGACGCGCTCGAGAATTTCTGATGGTCAATTTTTTTTTACTAATCTGATCCTGTATCCTTCACGGGCGGCCTTATATATGGGCCTCATGTTTTGTGGAGGTACTTAACCGGGTACAAGCTATCCTCCTGTATATTAATCTGCCGCGCTTTAGTAAATCCCGAAATCCCCGCTTGGGCTCCATTACTATAAACTGTTACCTACGCAAACTGTTGCGACCTGAAGATACAGCCTAGTGCTCGATTGGTCAATATTTTTAAAAACAATACGCGAAAGCGTCAAATCAAAATAAAATCGCTTGTAAAACTTACAGAACTATAAGCAAAGGACCGAACTATGGCATTTGAGTCAGCACTTAAGTTAATGAGGCGACACAAACCCGGGCCGGGCGCGCCGAGCGTTTCCTAGCGTCTCTGTTTGACGGCTGTGCCTAACCTAGGTTTCGATGTTTTGCATTAAGATAGATAGAAGGAAAACTATTTATTTTTATAGGTACACGTTGATACCTAATACATTGAAAATAATTTAAAAAATACAATTTACTAAAGACTCGTCAGAAAACAACAGATCTTGTTCAAAATAGAGGCTACTTTGTTCATATTATAGATTAACTTTGTCAATTGAAGGTATAAACCAACAACTAGAACAAGTGTGGTGGTCTTATCGCTAAAAGCAATCTCTTTCAGTTTACCATTGTGTTACTCGTATGTGACACAGTTTTCTCGTGAAACTACCAGCACTTAGTTTCAAACTAGTAGAAACTAATGGTAAAATATTGCACGATAAATATAATTATAGAATTATAACTATAATCCGTACATTAACCATGATTTTAAACTGGAATTAAATGGTAGTTTATACTTATTAACAATTAATTTGAGTGCATTAACAAAAGTGATAAATTAAGTGATTAATAAAGCTTAAAGCAGTGCTTATTAAACATGCGTGATTGGAATCCAGTAAATAATTCCTATCTACTATAGTATTACAAATAATACAGTAGGTATTATAGTATTACTAAGTATTTATATTCTACTGGCGACCCCCCCCCCCCCCCCCCCGGCTTCGCACAGGTGTATTATACATATAAACCTTCCTCTTGAATCACTCTATCCATTAAAAAAAACCGCATCGATATCCGTTGCGTACTTTTAACCCTTACCCAGGTTGAACATATTTTGGTATTCTAAGACTAAATTATGGTAAATAAAAGGGTTTTAAAAAAACTAATTTCTGGGTTTTTTTTTATTTTAATATTTTCATTTAAAAAAATGAGGTGGACCCTGTAAGTCCTCTGCCCGTACAAAAAAATAAAATTACATTAATTTCAATCAGACAAGACCATTTAAAACCTATGAAACTAGTATTTATCATTATCACTGACTGACTGACTGACATAGAGAAACCTAAAGGGTATAAGGAGGAGTCTGGGGAGAAAAGTGAATATAGGGTCATGTTGGGGGTGGTTCACAACCTCTGGGAAAAATCCGAAATTGCAAGAAAGTCGTACCCTGATGGTGAGATGCCCTCGTATCTCGAAAACGGTAAACAATTTTGCCAAAGCAGTTAAACTAAAAATTGAAGAAACCCTGGGACCTCTTTAGAGAATTGAAAAAAAAGATGGCTTTCGAACAAAAAAACATGACCGCCATACAAAATTGAAACGTTTATATCTCGGAACCGGTACAACTTGGATGGGGAGTGTGTGACCAAATGTCATAGGGAATCGGGAGAGCTACCTGGTGGAGTCGATGAAAATTCAAGATGGCGGTTTTTTTTTTTACTTTCGCCATACATTGGTTCGAAAGTAGTTTTGAT
The DNA here is from genome assembly GCA_964007245.1 of Hypomecis atomaria. Classification (NCBI taxonomy): domain Eukaryota; kingdom Metazoa; phylum Arthropoda; class Insecta; order Lepidoptera; family Geometridae; genus Hypomecis; species Hypomecis atomaria. The sequence goes on from OZ023297.1 coordinate 16,855,579, forward strand.
GAAACTATAAGAAATGACAAAAAAAAATATTTTTACAAAATATTAAAAGAATGCCTCGCGGGCCACTTGCGGCCCGCGCACCGCCCAAAATACTAGTTTTTATTTTTATACTATATAAAGCTTAATTACCACTGACTGACTCACTGACTGACGTAGAGAAACCTAAAGGGTATAAGGAGGTGTGTGAGGGAAAAAGTGAATATAGGGTCATGTTGGAGGTGGTTCACAACCTCTGGGAAAAGTCCGAAATTGCAAGAAAGTCGTACCCTGATGGTGAGATGCCCTAGTATCTCGAAAACGGTAAACAATTTTGCCAAAGCACTTGAACTAAAAATTGAAAAAACCCTGGGACCTCTTTAGAAATTTGAAAAAAAAGATAGCTTTCGAACAAAAAAACATGGCCGCCATACAAAATGAAAACGTCAATATCTCGGAAACGGTACAACTTGGATGGGGAGTGTTTGACCAACTGTCATAGGGAATCGGGAGAGCAGCATCTCGCAATTTTCTTTGACGAAGGTCCTGAAATCATAAATTTACAAAATAAATAACTACAAAAAAAATATCGTAGGTGGGCAGTGGACGTATTTGTACCACATATTTGCGGAGCTCACAATTCCCTCAAAAACAAACTAGGTACTAAAATAACATTATACACGTCATTAATTACCCCTAAACTTTAAAATAATAGCATAACAACGTACTCACCGTATTTATTTTCGACATATTCACAGTATTTGTCCAAAAAAAACGCTCAAAATTCGCAATTTATCGCTCGAAAATGTTTGACACGTAACCTCAAAGAAGTTTGTTCGGATACACCAGTTTTTTTTTCTTTACAAAAAAGATTGTTCCATAGACTAAATTCGGATACATTTAAGTGGACTGTGCGCGTACTCTGCCTGTCAGAAAAAAATAAAATTTGACGTGGCTCCTATGCGTCCTGTACCTGGGTAAGGGTTAAAGATTTAAGCATACAGACAAACAAACAGACAAAATAGCGACTTTATACTATGTATTGATACACACATTTTATACTATGTATTGATACACACATTGATAGTATTTTGCCCGCAGCTTCGCTCTCGTTTTTTTATGCTATCCCACAGGAACCTTTATTTTTTCGGAATAAAAAGTAGCCTATTTACTTTCCAACCTTTGAGCTATATCCATGCCGTCAAAATCACGTCTGTCCGTTGCTTTGTTGCTGCATGAAAGCGTAACAAACAAACATTACATTCACATTTAATATGTAAAAAAAAAAAAAAATTAAAAAACCCCCGACATGGGCACATTTGTAGAATTTTGGTTCTTCCATCCCCACTTTAACCCACAATAACTCTTAAACGGCTCAATCGATTTTTATAAAACATAGCTAAGAACACTCTCGACTAAGTCTCCTTTCATCCAAAAAAAACTAAACTGAAATCGGTTCAGTGGTTCGGACGCTATGATGCCACAGACAGACAGACAGACAGACAGACACACAGACAAACAGACACGTCAAACTTATAACACCCCTCTTTTGCGTCGGGGGTTAATTAAAGTAGGGATAATAGTAAGCACCTATTTTTGGTTTTACTGTTTCACCTAAAAGTAAGCAATAGATAAGCAAATGTAACTTTTCTATGGATAAATTATTGTCACATTACTAGCTCAAGCCTAATCCCTGAAAAAGCGTTATCTGAGGAATTTGTCATCATCATCATCATCATGTCATTTTCTTTTATATTTTTTATTAGTTCATTTTAAAAAGTTACTTGTTTATCCTTCATATTTATATTTATTTATTTAGCTTCCAAATTGTAACTGTCTATCTATGTACAATTATTTTGTATCACTGAGTAATGTACTTTGTTCAATGCATTGATTTGTATGTTTTCCATGTAGGTAAGTAGATACATTTCTCATGTAAGGTATATTAATATATTGTAGAGAAAATATCTCACTATAAATAGTCAAGAATTAATAAGCTTGTAAAAGCAAGGCCGTTTCAATCTAAGTAATAGATAAATAGTTAACTGACCCGAGCACAAGCATACTCGTACAAGCATTATAACTTGCTAATTGAAATTCATTATACTAAAATGAGCAAAAGCACTGATAGATTTGAGCATTTCATTGTGAGCATTTCTCTTTTTAAATGCGATTGAGTCAATATTTTTATATCGACTTCAAAATATAAGGTTATCAATTTGGATGTATGTTTTTAGAGTTCTGCACCCAAAGGGTAAAAACGGGACCCTATTACTAAGACTTCGATGTCCGTCTGTCCGTAAGTCTGTCAGTCACCGGGCTGTATCTCATGAACCATGATAGCTAGGCAGCTGACATTTTTACCGATGATGTATTTCTGTTGCCGCTATAACAACAAATACTAAAAAAAGAATAAAATAAAAATTTAAGGGCTCCTTCGGCTCCTTTACATCAAACGTGATTTTTAGGAGCTTTTGCTCGCTATTAATAACGGCAAGAGGAATAGGGCTCCCATACGGTACGGAACCCTTCGTGCTCGTGTCCGACTCGCACTTGGCCGATTTTTATTTGTATGTATGTTCATTAAATAACAGTCAAACCTGCGCGCCAGTGACGACGTGAGATGCAAGACTCGAGGTGAGTCAAGTCGACGTCACTTCTTTCATTATGCTCAATTATCTAAAGATGTTTGGTAGAATTTAATTAATTTATATATTTCTATCTTAGTACATTAATAGTTGATTTTTTGTTCGGGCTCGATGAATATCATGTTTTTTTTTTCGTATAGGTTTGCGTTTGACTACACACTGCCTTATGTTAAGCAGATATGCGGTCTATAAGATTTTTGTATTCCAAAATAATTCGTTAGAATACTGTACTGTTTTTCAGAATGTTATTTTTTGTTATTCTTTGTACACCAAAATGCTCATGGTTATAAAGCTCAAGAATATCAGTGCTACGAAATAAATATAAAAGATACTTACAGTGTACTAACTTGAATTTTATTTAAATGAAATAGCTAATTACAAGCCATTAATTTGCTCTGCCAATGCATTTTGAATCCTTTGACGGTCTACAATGCCGAATTAAGAATGACAAACCAATCATATCCAGAGCTCAAAATATATTGTTAGAAGTTGACAAAGTTTTAATCGTCTTAATTCCAACAGAATTGGTTGAGCTCTGCATAAACGTACAATTTAGTATTCATGGGACTGGAATACCTAACTAGAACAGTGCAAATTCCTCAAATTAAAGTTGTAAAATTAATTGTATCCGCAGTGTAGACTGTTAAAGAAATATTTTAAGCAAGCAGATTTAAAAGCCTTACGTCTACCTTAATGCCCGCAGTTGTGCTGAGAGAGGGAAGAAAGAGGTGCTATTCAAAGAACACTCACCAAGGTCTGAGCGGCCGTCTGGTGCTGTAAAAACAGGCTCGGGTCAGTTAAGCCAGCAGAGAAAGACAATGTAGCTTACGCACATGACAAAATGATTTATATTGTTTTTTTTTACAATTGAGAAATGAGTAAATATGTATACCTATTGATCACTTTTTGTACTCAACATAAATAAAATAATACTAGCATAAATAAATTAAATCAAAGTCTTTATGTTGTTTTTTTTAACATAGGTTTTGAAATCAAAATAATATTTTAATTAGAGTTATTGAATAAAAACAGGCTTAAATTTTGAGAGTAATAACAGAGTTAGATAACTGCTTTAAAAGTAATATTTTAAAATGTTGTTTTTTTTAATCTATATCATTTTCATGTAGTGTCATGTGAGTATGCTATCAGGAAACAGAGAATATTTTCAGACAGAAGAAATTCCCGCGTAAAAGAATAACTGCGGGCATTGACATACAATATACATCAAATTACACTTATTCAGCTTCTTATTGACCTATCTTAAACATCTTAAAAATCACAGCAACTACCGCCACTTTACTGTCTTTGCTTCATAGAATTATGATAAAAAATCATGAATAGGTACATGTTATTTTACGCGAATCGTCTATCAGTCGCCGTCGCCTATACGCATAGGTATGACCTTATCATGTTTGGTCTACAGTATATTTAGAATGAAGCACGCAGATAAATTTATCTGTTTACTCCAGATAAGATGTATATAAATATGCAAAAATATATCGAGCTTGGGCCATTGCATTGTACAGTATTCAATAATTTGCTTTATTTGTTTTGGAAAATGATTTTCCCGTTATTTTCTTTATAACAATCCTTACATATTTAAAGCAATTTCTTATTTTCGGATCTTACTTGTTTTTTTTTGACGTTGTTAAAATATGTCGTCGCGGCGTGATGGCGGATTTGAACAAAAATCAAATTAGAAAATATGAAATTCATATCAAATTAAGCATTTAACGTGGTTGTTTTACTCTGCGCATTTATTAACCCTTATTTAATGGATTTTTTTGAGCTACTGTACACAGTCTGGTCCCACTTTGCAAGATCTTTTTTGGCGGTTTCGGGTTTGATGCCATAATAAATTTAGTCATAATGATGGGTTTTGCACTTTTTAGGGTTCCGTACCCAAAGGGAAAAACGGGACCCTATTACTAAGACTTCGATGTCCGTCTGTCCGTCTGCCCGTCTGTCTGTCTGTCTGTCACCGGGCTGTATCTCATGAACCATGATAGCTAGGCAGCTGACATTTTCACAGATTATGTATTTCGGTTGCCGCTATAACAAAAAATAACTAAAAACAAAATAAAATAAATATTTAAGGGGGGCTCCAATACAACAAACCTGAATTTTTAGACGTTTTTCGCTCAAAATTAATAATGGTTGAAATTTTCACAGAATATTTAGTTTTTTATTCCCTTCAATAATAAATAATAAAATTAAAATACAAGTAATATTTAAGGGGGGCTCCCATACAGTACGGAACCCACCATGCGCGAGTCCGACTCGTACTTGGCCGATTATTTGTACCTACATAAACACTACTCGTATACCGGTGGTTTTCTAACCCAAATGCCCATAACATGGTATCATATAATTTCCGTATCTATAATCATATTGGTGTATATTAGTGTGATTAACCGAGTTATTACCATCGGATGTCGAGAAGAACTAACACGAAAACGCCGTAAATAGAGAATTTCGTGAAAGCAATAACATATCGAACTTGTGCGCCGTAAATGATCCGACTCATACAACTTGTATACAAATCCCATGGCAAGGAGTGTAGAAATGGGTTTATAGGTGCCTCGGGGGTGGATCAACTATTCAGGGGGTAATATGTGGGATGGCGAGCGGAGGATGGAGTAGCTCGAAATCATTACTACAGTATGAAGAAGTCGTAGGGATCTATCAGAAATTTTGTGATGGCATTTCTCATAGCTGCTTCGCGTTCTAAACCGTGATGGCCTAATGGAGAATATTTATACAACTACTTTTTAGGCTTCCGTACCCAAAGGGAAAAACGGGACCCTATTACTAAGACTTCGATGTCCGTCTGTCCGTCTGTCTGTCTGTCACCGGGCTGTATCTCATGAACCATGATAGCTAGGCAGCTGAAATTTTCACAGATGATGTAATTCTGTTGCCGCTATAACAACAAGTACTAAAAACAAAATAAAATAAATATTTACGGGGGGCTCCCATACAACAAACCTGAATTTTTAGACGTTTTTCGCTCTATATTAATAATGGTAATAGGTTGATGCTTGAAATTTTCACAGAATATTTAATTTTATATTCACTTCAATAATAAATATTAAAATTAAAATAAAATAAATATTTAAGGGGGCGCTCCCATTACGGAACACAGTACGGAACCCTTCGTGCGCGAATCCTACTCGTACTTGGCCGATTATTTATTTTTTTAAACTTTATATATTTTTTGGGAGCTTTTTGTACTGAAAGTCCATGCCAGCCCCATCGAACCCTTATATATACAAGTTTATTACATAATCCTTACATAGTATAAAATAAAGTCGCTATTTTTGTCTGTTTGTCTGTATGGTTAAATCTTTAAAACTACGCAACGGATTTTGATGCGGTTTTTTTTAATGGATAGAGTAATTCAAGAGGAAGGTTTATATGTCTAATACACCTGTGCGAAGCCGGGGCGGGTCGTCTAGTATACAATATAATAAGCCAGCGAGGCAGTCTCGTGTATGCAACAACTTTAAACCTGATATTGCGAATTTACAACCTATAGTCTTATATCAGTGAGCTTTTTGAGATTTAGCTGTGTACGGCTTTAGGTGAGGGCAAAAATCGCAAGGATATATTTCGGCACGCCGATTCTCGGTTACGTCGATTCCTACTTACTTCTATCCAACAGTGCATAAAATTCGTATTATTTCGATGCCTGCAAGGAAGTTTCGTTACGAGAATCGATGTTGAGGGAAAGAGGCGTATAGAGAAAAAGTGGCACGGCGTATAGACGCGCGACGTAAAGAAGCCCACCGTAAGTTAAGTAGGAAGCGGCGTAACCGAGAATCAGCATGCCGGGAATAATTCATCGTAAGGCAATTTAAGCAGTTGAAGGCAGGAAATTTTGCAACTTTCGTCAGGTCCAGTCTACAGATGGGTGACCGCGGATGGCATTTACAGCTGAACACAGCCATGGCTCGGATGCCACGCTAAATTGTGGATACCGGTCGTTTCAACCGTTTAGCCATATCAGAGGGTTTCAGAAACTGACACCAGGGCTAGCCATCCACCCTATGAAATCTTAAACTAGACCGAATCAAAAGCCTTTTTAATCGACTTCAAAAAGAAGGAGGTTCTATGTTCGTGTGTATGTATGAATTTTTTTTGTGTATGTTCATCGATAATTTCGCCAATTGTAACCGAATCGAAAAAAATATTTTTTAATTCAAAAGGGTATACTCCCGAGGTGGTTTTTAAATTTACATTTAAATTTTACAGAAATCGGCTCAGCTGTTTTTGAAAAAACCAACAATAATGTAAGCAATTCGAGCGAAATATCCGAATTTTGTACACGATGAACATCGATAATTTCGCCATTTATGAACCGAATCGAAAAATTATTTTTTAGTTCGAAAGGATACACTCCCAAGATGGTCCCATTTTTTTACAGAAATCGGCTCAGCCGTTTTTGATAAATCAACAATAATGTAAACAATTCGAGCGAAATATTCGAATTTTGTACACGATGGAAGGCGGTTTTGCCATTTTTTGCGAAAAATAATTATTGTGCTGTGAAGTTAGCTACAAGCTGCGGAAAGCCCAATACTCGCGTAGCTGTTATGTGAGCTTCAGTCAGGATGGTATTTTGAGCAGCTTGTAGCTAACACAGTTCACAGTTGCCATGAGTTTGGTTCGGCCAATACCTATTTTAACGTTAAACATCAATAAGTAGATTTAAATACAAGTTGGTTAAAATGATAAACACTTCACAAATTCGACGCGAAGTCAGGACTGCGAATTAGCTCATTTGGGAAAGCGTCAGGCTAGTGATCCGAAGACGCGGGATCGAGTCCTGCATTCGCGACGAATTTTTGAATCACAAAAATAACTCTGACATAATATAAATACCAACTCCGTACAATATTGTATACAAATGTTTGTTTTGTTCATAACCGCAAATCTAGCAACCGGTGCCGCCCCACTAATGTTTGCTGTACAAACAGTATTAATGTTAAGGGTTCTGTATACAGAAATATGATAAACAAACAAGCTGGTTTAATTGTATTTGAATAATTGAGTTAATTGTAAGCTGAGTCGAAATATTTGATTTTCGAGTTGTTACTTTTGAGTTGGGGGTTGAAAAGGTGTTTCTCTAGACGACGGAAATAGATTTTATACTACACCTGCTCGGAAAGTACCTTGATACTTTATCAAATTTACGGTAGAAAGTACGTCATTGCATATCGAACAAATATGCGGGGAGAAAACGCATCTGAGCGGGAGAGAAAAGGTAAAGAAACTAGGTCAAACTATAGGTACGTAAAATTATTTGGTAAATATTATATCATTCAGGTTAAAGATTAACGAAGAAAAGAACATTTTGTAGGCAATTTACTTTATGTTTAAGTCGTTAAAAAGTAACGATTGTCTTGTAGAGGTCGTTTTCTTGGGCAGAGATAAAATGAAGTCATTTTTGTCCCATTCTTTACAGTAATGATACGAGTATTTTCTGTTGATTCTGGAAGTTTGAACTGACGAAAAATGGCAGTTTGAAACGAAAATTTAAAGATAAGGTAGGTAGGACCTTAAATTCGTGTTGTTATCAGTGCTCGTGTGTTCAAGTTGAACATTATAACATGTGGGTAAAAATATTTACATGACAGTTTTAGCATATTTTTTTTAAACCGTGTTAATCAACTTGGACAACCTGAATTCTTCGAAATTCTGTACCAGAGATTAGAGACTGTTTAAACCTACAAAAGATTAACACAGTGTCTAAACCTTTTGTAGGTTTAAACAGTGTCTAATTTTTTAATTAGTTTAGTTTAGATAGGATATTTTAGTTTAAATAGGATAATTTAGTTTAGATTAGTTATTTTAGTTTAGATAGGTTATATTAGCGAGCCGCCCTGGCTTTGCACAAGTGTATTATACATGTTAACGGAAATGTATGTAATCCGTCATTGTATATAATTCCTAGGAAATGTATGTAATTCCTAAAATCGCACGGAAATGTGTGAAATAAATTGTATTAGACACATTTCCTAGGAATTCTATACATTTCCTAAATAGCAATCGGAAATGTAAAACATTTGAGATAGGGCCTGATCTACGTATAACAGACTTCGACGGTATAAAGGTCTTGACGTTTCATTTGACGCTTTTCTCTATTGCAGCTTACAGTTAGATTAGGTGTGATTCAAAAAATAGGTTAGGTTATGTTAGAACATGACAAAACAACGCACGAGCCGAGCGAGCGAAGCGAGCGTGCCGCGGCAGCGGCCGGCGAAGTGCCAGAAGCGAATCGCCTTTAACAGGTATAATGTGCATTAAGATTATTAGCTGTGCATTGATGAAAAAGCTTTTGCTTTTTTATTCTCATTTTAACAATGTGTTTTATTACAGAAAGCATTATTTTTATACATTTCCTAATACGATATCGGAATTACATACAATTCCTAGGAAATGTACACATTTCCCAGGATATCTATGTATTAAATAGTTTTTGAAACAAAATTTTATACATTTCCTAAATAGCTTCGGAATTGTATACATTTCCTAGGATTTGTATACAATTCCTAGATTTCATACATTTCCGTTAACATACATATAAACCTTCCTCTTGAATCACTGTATCTATTTAAAAAAACCGCATCATAATCCGTTGCGTAGTTTTAAAGATATAAGCATACATGGGGACAGAGGAAGCGACTTTGTTTTATACTATGTAGTGATAGTGATGTATGTATATGTAGTGATGTTTTTCTATTGTTTTATAGACGCATAATAATCAACGCACAGATTATGTGACGCACATGAACTCAGTTTCTTGTATTTTTATACGAATAACGCTTAAAAATTGCACTAAACCGTAAATTCACAGCAGTTTGATTGTCCTACTATTGTGAAATGTGACTTGAATTACATGAAAGTACTTAACGTTTCTTTGCGCATAATCTTGCCCATTTAGACGTGAGACCGACTGCATTATCTCTCTGGTTACCCCGTGTCAGCAACCAAAGAGTTGGTCAAAACATAAGGCTGCATTTAGACGACGCGACAAATTTGTTGCGGCCGCCGCGCGGCGACCGCGCGGTGACCGCTTACTAACAGTTCAGTCATAGCAAATTTTTGTTTTATAAACTAGGACTTAAGGTTGAAATTCTTTGTGAGTACTAACTGCGCGGCGATCGCGCGGCGTCCGCTCCTCGATCACACGGCGGCCGCGCGGCCGTCATAGTCATAGCCATATAAACGCGTCCTATGAATGAATTAAATATGATGATGTCAAAACTTGCAGTAAACTTAAAGAAAAAAAAGCGTCAGTCTTATGTTAAACGCAGCGTATCCCGACTGACGAATTAAAATCTATGGTAAACGCATTGTTTACGCAATGCAAGTCTCTTTCAACCGGAAACTCAAACTCAAATCATTTATTGCAACATATGAAATTTACATGCGGTTCTTAATTAACATATTTTGTATAAATGTTTGTTATATATACTCATACTCATTTATTGATACATTTTAGTACACGTCATATAATTACATCAAATAATAATTTAATAATTTCTAATACAATATAAATTTGATTATGCTCATTCAAAATAAAAACTAAAATAAATTAATTAAATTATACAAATCATTCTAATTACAATTGCAGAAAATAGTAATAATATAAAATTAATTACATAATTATAAAGCTTCATACTAACAGTATGTGGTTACTTTTAGCGTCATGAATTCTTTCTCTATATCATAGAACGCCTGGCTGATAAGCCACCGCTTTAGTCTTGCCTTGTATATGGTCAAGTTAGATGCTTCAATGACATTTCGGGGCAGTCTGTTATATGACCCTGATAAGGGTATGGCAATTTTATTATTAGTATTGGAATGATTTATTATGTTTTCTAGATTATCGTTAAAAATACGTCTGATGTGTAATAACATTTGGATAACAGAATATTTTTTGTTGTTTTATAAAACAGTTTTCCTTTTCGATATCTTTTTGATTATTTGGCAGTTTATTAAATATTTTTATAGCCATAGAATGCGGGCTGGAACTTTGCATTGCTAAGTTGGACTTTGATCCCACGAGTTTATGTCAAAATAAATAAAAGAAATATTGCAGATCAAAAATAGGTCATGGCCGATTTGATTCATACTCGCAAATCTTATTAGAACTTGTTTACAAAATAGTCTTGCCAAATGTTATTGAAATGATGGTGAGGTGATAAATAGCATAAATAGCACGACAGCAATACCCCCCCCCCCCCCCCCCCTCCTCTCCTTTTTTTTGTAGAAAATTCCGCCCAATCAAAAATGAATGAGTTACCATATGCTGAAAATGTCTCCGAAAAATCTGGCCAAGCAAAATGTCGAACATTATCGATACCGCATGGCCGAAATGTAATTTAAGTTGTCAAAGACAGCCAGGGTTGGCACTTGGCAGATAATATACGAGCTGGCGGTTTGCCAGCCGCGAGCCCTGGGGCCTTATTGTGTAAGCGCTCTGACGTTCGGCTTCGCTTTTCCTCCCGCTCGCTCTCGTGGCGTGAGTAACTGGCGCGAGCAGGAAAAAAAGCGAAGCCGAAAGTCAGAGCGCTTACACATTAAGGCCCCATTACTTTATACCGGGTCCCGTCCCGCACGGGACAGCCTTGAAATATCGACTGTAGGTACTTCTCGTAAGTCTTGAGCTTTCCAACAGCAGTTTAAGTAACTGCCAGATGTATGATTCTCGTGGTGGTCTAAAAGCCGTGGTGGTCTAGTGGTTGTAACGCTGACCTCTCATTCTTGAGGTGGTGGGTTCAAATCCCGGTCCCGTGCCAATGACTTTCTTTGGAACTTATTTACGGAACTGCACACCACTGGCTTTTCAGTGAAGGAAAACATCGTGAGGCAACCTGCATAAGTCCGTAGAAGTAATTCGATGGCGTGTGTGAATCCACCAACCTGCACTAGGCTATAGCGTGGTGGAAATGGCCCAATCACCCTTCACGGGTAGGCCTACGTCCTGCAGTGGACTATTAAAAGGGCTGGTACAGTACAGTACTGTATGATTTCTCATTACGAAACGCACAACTCAGTTCTCAGACACTAATCGCCACGTAGTATCTCACATACATTTATCGGTATCGTAGCTTGTGACATACATTATGCAAAAAAAAGAGACTTCGTTGATTCGCCCCGCGGGCCGAATAGCTTGCGGGGCGAAACCACGAAAGAGCCAAATATACTTGCTACTTAGTTTACATGTCAAATGTGAAATATTATACGTATGTATTATTACTTATACTTGCACAAGTACACAGACACCTGCGAGGGTGCAGGCACAGATCTAGAGAGACAGATCATGATATATTAGTTAGCGGAAAGCTAATACATATCTTATTGTAATTATAACTAAAACAGTAAAACGGTAAATTATTTGTTTCACGAAAACAAAACATGTATAAATTCCAAAGAAACAAGAGTTAAGTTTGTTCTAGAAACGCTCTTTAAATGTCGGACACATCTCGCCTCGTACGGGTCTCGGTGGTGTAACGTGGCTTATTTTCAATGTAGAAAATGTTGGGGAGATAAATATTTCAGGATCAAAGAGCTTGAAAGCAGGACTTAAAAACTAGCAATTCACTAGATAAAGTTTCAGGGTTTTTATCAAAGACAGAAAGAGCGAGAGAAAAAGAGAGAGAGAGAGAGAGAGAGAGAACTTACTAAAGGTGTTTTATAAGTTGAAATCATACATATTACGTATATAGTCTAGTATAGGTCTAGTATAATCCTAAAGTGAGTTTGTTGGTTTGTTAGTTACCTGTTTTTTGTCACCTGAAGCAATAAATAAACATTTAATTTGAATATAGAATGAAACATCTTTACGCCGTGCGCCATTTCAGAGAATAGTCAAATTGCTTACAATTTCCTAGCCAAATTAAAGGTCAACAACAAAATACATAATCAAATAAGAACCTGCATCATTTTTGTCGGTCAAGAACAAAAACAACCACGAGCCCAAGTTTTTGTTCAAAATGAAAACATTTTTGCTCACAACGCTACGCTTTTTGTTCCAAAGCTCGCCTTTTGTTTACGGGAAAGTAGGTACCTATTCTTTACCTTTCAAGGTTCCTACAATGGCCCTCTGAGTAACGCTGCATTACTTTCGCAATTATTGTTGTGTTCTTTGATAAATGTGGACTATTAAGATGTAAATTAAATTAAGATTGTTAGGTCGAGTGAAAATGTTAAATATGGCAGCCAAACTGTTTCGTTAAATAATAATTTCAATGCTATGCCTTTATTTAAATTTTGATTTCGCAAAAACATAGCTTGTCCATAACATCATTTAAAAGTTAGTGTGCCTTATCGCATAAACGCGATCTCATCCAGGCAATATAAACAAGCAAACCTAGTAACCTCGGGAAGTGGAATGGAGGTAAATATCTATCAAAAAAAATTATGAGATTTCTTTGCATTTTTAGGGTTCCGTACCTCAAAAGGAAAAAACGGAACCCTTATAGGATCACTTTGTTGTCCGTCTGTCCGTCCGTCCGTCTGTCAAGACCCTTTTTCTCAGGAACGCGTGGAGGTATGAAGCTGAAATTTATATCAATTACTCAGGTCTACTGTCCCTTGAAGCTGTGAAAAAAACAAACTTCTAAGCCAACGCAATCAAAAGATACAGCCGTTTATGCCGCAAATTTTCGACACTTGCAAGTACTCGCAAGGGAATCAAAACCTAAAGGGTACTTCCAGTCGACCTAGAATCTTGAAATTTGGCATGAAGCAACGTTTTATAGCACACATAAAGGAAAAATTCCGAAAACCTTAAATTTTTAGTTACATTACAAAATATATATTTTTTAATAAATATAAACTTATTACTTTTTTTGTCGTAATGAACGAACTTTGTAAACCTTGCAGGTTTGTACGGAACCCTCGGTGCGCGAGTCCGACTCGCACTTGGCCGGTTTTTTCTTTTAAATTTGGAAATCACTTCAATCTGTTTCATACTTGTACATAGATAAACCGTTAAACTTATTATTCTAAAAACACATAAATAATTGATCGAGTGTAAGCGAGGTCTCAGAGTCTACTGGGTCGAACCGGCACTTGTGTTTACAATTGTATGTTTGTATATAGGTATATTTGTTCGACGATTACTCTAGTACCTACCGCTCAACCGGTCCGATCTCCATGAAATTTAGCACGCACATAGTTTATATATGTATATATATATATTTATATATATATATATATATAATTATAATATAATTTTTAAGTTTGAATATAAGCAGCTTCTGTTTAGTGGTTGCTAAGATACAAATGCCGTGGTAAAAAGGCAAAACGGCGCCACTTTCTGCGGGAGTTGCGGATGGCGTAATATTACTGCACGCTCGAGTATTTTGTTTATAATTATAAGAATAACCGCTCTCTATGTTCTATGAAGCCCGATAAGCCATGCGACTTCTGCGAGTGTTGGATTCCATTCATCAATTATTTCAGTCAACAATTGTTTAAAAATGTCGCCTAACATTCATACACTTTTTTTTTTAAATCACAGTATTTTTGATATAAAATGGAATAGCGCGAGGTCAAAGTCCGGGGCGGACTACCAGTGCTCTATTCTGTTCTTATCTACATGAATAAGTAGAATAAGGGTACGCATATACATATACTATAAACCCGATTACAGAGGCGCCATCGTAATTATATTAGCTAAATAGCATAGTTCTGTTTCTTTTTCACTTTAGGCATTCGATAGAGAGAACGCTTTTTACGTTGCTATTAAATTTACGCTGGCGCCTCTGTAATCGGACTTAGTGTTTCATTCCGTAAAACTGTGACTGTTCTGAAATATGTAGCAAGGACATAAACTCTCCGTCTTACCACAAAAGTTTTACGCACGCTTCATACAATGTTTAACAGTACAAATTGCACGGCTAAACAGTGTTTAAAGCATGTTCAAGTATTTTGTGGTAAACGGTCTATCTATGCCGTTGCTTTATTAATCCACATACCTATTGACACCTAAATTGATTTACTCGTAAAATACATCGATAATTTAGTTTAGCAACAATTTATGCACGCCCAAGGCATTGGCCATTCGCCAAACTGGCCAGATGGTTTTCAATAATAAATAATAATGCATAAAGGTGCCTGCCCACTAGAACATACCATACCCTTCGAGTTATAGTCACAATCGTGCAAAAAAGTGTCCGAGCCAAAACTCTGCTCAAGCTATGTAGTGGGTAAGCTTTTTAGTTAGTCGTAAGGCCATTGCAAGCAGACTACAACGCCGCGCGATGCCAAAGTGCTCGGTTACAAGCACTAATTAGGTGACATAACGTCAAACTGCGGGAGAACGGGTCATTGTGAATTATTTAATGTTAATATCTAAGTCGGTATGTATGACGACGCTCGGACATTTTTTTACTACTTTTACTTAGGGACTGTGGCTCTGTAGATATTTGCTCGAAGACCATACCATAGCCGTGCTAGGAACGTATCGAGTACGGAAAAGAACACTATACGTTCTACTATGCCACGATAATGATATCGAACAATATTCAGTATTCTCTTCACACAAAAACGGTCATAACGCGAATCATACCTACGCGCCTTGAAGTTCGGTATGCTCTCGGTATGCTAGTCAGTCGCGGCGCGTCGTAGTGATGAACGTACGTGTGGATTTGTTACTAGTAAGCGTGCGATTTACGTTTTTAGACTTCTTTGTTTTACCACGGAACCCTAGAAACGTAAAGAAAGACTTATATATTTTTATCGAACGCTTCTCATTCACAGCGAATTTCTTTTTGTAATAAATATAGGAAATAATTTTACAAAATCATACAAAAACATTTCGAATTCAAAATTACAACTAACCTAACAAATCAAATAACCCACCCCTGATGGCCCCCGGTGCAAAGGTGCCCATAATGCTAGCAGCATTACCGCGCTGAATAGCGATAGACATCTTTTGCACCAAGAACCACCCAGAGCGGGAGTCACCTCCTCTGTCCTTTATCCTCCGCCCAATGTCGCGAACCAAAGCCTTAGCTTCGGCCCCCCAACTGCCCATGGTCTCCACCGCAATGGGCACAAAGTCATAATATTTACATAATAATAGAAAGAAACTCAAGTAGGTAAAGAGTTAGTAGATGAAACTAAAATACTGAAGGGGGGCAGCCCTAGCGCGTGATACGTTCTGCGTGGCCACGTGGCGCTGTAGATATATTTCAAGGACCGGGCCGAGTCACAATACTGTTAGATATCATTACCGTGACTTTGCCTACTACTAATATGGTACGTTATTGTACCATATACGATTGTCTATTGATATGGTACGTTATTGTACCATATACGATTGTCTATTGATATGGTACGTTATTGTACCATATACGATTGTCTATTGATATGGTACGTTATGGTACCATAAACGATTGTCTATTGATATGGTACGTTATTGTACCATATACGATTGTCTATTGATATGGTACGTTATTGTACCATATACGATTGTCTATTGATATGGTACGTTATTGTACCATATACGATTGTCTATTGATATGGTACGTTATTGTACCATATACGATTGTCTATTGAAATGGTACATTATTGTACCATATACGATTGTCTATTGATATGGTACGTTATGGTACCATATAGGATTGTCTATTGATATGGTACGTTATGGTACCATATAGGATTGTCCATTGATATGGTACGTTATTGTACCATATACGATTGTCTATTGATATGGTACGTTATTGTACCATAAACGATTGTCTATTGATGTGGTACGTTATGGTACCATATAAGATCGTCCATTGAAATGGTACGTTATTGTACCATATACGATTGTCTATTGATGTGGGACGTTAAGGTGGACAGTAACCTTAAAGTTGAAATTCACAGCAACGCGCTTCGCTAGCAGCTTAAATTTTATATCAAGTGGAAACGTAAAATTTTAAAGCTCACAATCAAGCCCGTAGTTATGGAGATTGCTGCTAGAGATAAGAGAGTTTATTGTTATGGTTGCATGAGTTTTATACGCGTTCTTTGATAACTTTAATAACTTTAAACTGGGTCTCTAATCTGATTTAGTGCGCTTAGGTCTCATCATGGAGTCAAAATGCTTAATTGCCTCATAATTCGTTAATATTTTTTTCTTTACTCATAATGAGTACTATAAGATGGTAGGCTAGGCAAACCCATATAGACAGCTGCTTCGAGCACGGCGGCACACTTTTCCCGGGCGCTGGTGCTGAGCAGATGTCTGATGCAGGTCGCGTAAGCCATTTATATCTTTTGATTGTGACATTTTGGTTCCTAATGTGCGTTAATCATTCGTTTCGTTTAGTGATTTTAAGTTGAATTATTGTGATTTCTGATTTTGTTGTAAATTAAAGTGTGGTTCATATTTTCGTATTATTTTTAATCTAATCCACTTCTGGTCCCTAAAGTACATAATATGATGAATAAATTTTTACGCCGACTCAACTGATGGAAAACGATATTTTAGCCAAGTTTTGTAAGTGATATTGGCGGATTAGCATATTAAAGGGTAGGGTACATAATACGTAAAACTAATGGTAAGGTCTTATAGACCGGGTGGCTAACTCTAATATCAGAGATTTAATGCCGCCTGAAGGCCTTTGACACGACTAAACAGTTAAAACAACCAGGGCCTTCAATTTAACGTGTCATCCGAGCCACGGTAGCGCTCAGTTGCAAATGCCACGCGCGGTCACCCATCCGAAGACTGACCGTGCTGAACGTTGCTTAACTTCGATGATCACTAAAGAACACCAAGTCAAATTACGCTATGAGCGGTATTGGTTGCTGGGACCGTAAGTTTTCGAGTGGAAACCGTGCAACGGTAAACGCAACGTATAATGTCCACCAAGAAAGTCGATACACAACCTTGTTAAAACCACATGGATGCAAGCCCCTTCCGAATATAATAGGCAGGGTCATATCGAGCAGTGTTGCATGCGATATGATGATGATGATGATGAACCCAATTTTAGGTAGCATAGAATGACAACTCACCGTCTTACCACAAAAGTTTCACGCAAGCTTTAGACAGTGTTTAGCAGTACAAATTAAAAGGTTAAACAGTGTTTAAAGCGTCTTCAAGTAATTTGTGGTAAGGCGGAAAATGTTTCATAAGTTATCTCGAAATAAATCCTGATTTTTACCCATTATCTATTGTCTAGGTCTTATTACAGTTTCGAAACGTTTTTCATCTAAAAAAGTCATAAACAAAATAGTAACATTTGCGGTCAACAACTTCAAAAAAACAGAGGCATGAACTATAGTAGTAGAAAACAACTAACAGCTGCCATTGGCTATAAAATTTATATTTTATCGTGACTGCACATGACAATAAAGACTTTTTGTTATGAGTCCCATGATTTATTTTCCAACTATTTCCCAAATACCGAGCTATTCCCGAAACAAATGTTAGGGAGCCCTAAAATGCCGTTCCGTTTCCCATTTGTGCTGGCAACAAAAGCATGCATCATTTTAATGGCTCTACGTCGTAGCTATTATCGTAGAGGCCCGCAGGGACTACGGGCTACGTTGCTACGAGAACTCGTGGTTTCATTCTGCTCTCTCATAATCACAGTCAAGCAAAAAGAAGATATAAAATATCAGGTGTTGTTTTACAAAATTTAGATACTTTCAGAGATATATAAGTTATGTTCGTCATTATAAACAACTTATACTATGAGACCAACTACGACATCGCGAAAACAAAACAACGGGTTGCTCTCCGGGATTGCGGTAGAAGTGAAAACTTGAACATACAATAAAGTACGATCATTTATGTGGTAATAGTACATTATGATATAAGTGCGCCAGTCTCTGCTTCTTTATAGCCCTCGCCTACGGCTCGGGCTAGCAATATTGCCTCAGCTGTAATTTTCAAAGCGCACGTATATCATACGGCGTTTTACAACATATTTGCGAAGAAATTAATAAAACTCTGACTTTGAGTGAAAGTAGCATCGTGCGGAGTGAAAGTCGTGCATCAGTCGAAGCATCGTGCGTTTTACATTACATTACCGCAAGTCCCGTAATGTCTCTCACTCTCTTGAGTGAAAGTAGGAGAAACGAGACCACAGAGTTCTGCAGTCGGTGGCAGCGTTACATTACAATAAAGCACAAGTGCGTAATGAAATACATTACGATATTGCAATTGGTGTAATTACAGCCACTTTACGAGCAAATATGTTTTGAAAAAACAATATCATGCACGCACTCGTTCAAGAGCCATGCGTCGCAGGAGCAGGCATAAATTTCGCCGCGCGGTATAAAGCGAGGAGGATGTTACTTCGTCTTGTTGCGCTGGCCGTCTACTCTCGCTCGATCCTACGAATTTTCTATCAGCTTACGCGTCTGTCCAGACGCGAGTCTAACATTTTTTACCCATCACAAAAAGTGCATAACGCCGCTAGAGAAGTTTTAACTTCAAAAATCGCCTTTTCTATAAATAACATTTTGTTAAGATTTCATAGCTTGTAAAGTAACGCTCTATATGTTGGTCTTGTCTTATTGAAGTTCTATTGGGGAGGCCTATGACCTGTAGTGGAAGTCTTGTTGCTGAAACAACGAGAACTCTATATGCCTTAAAGTGTATTGATCTTTTAATAGTCTACTGCTGAACATAGGCCAACTTAAGCGACATTATCTGAGATGCTTCTTAGTTATCTTTGACTCCAAACTAATCAAAACTTGAACTAATCAGAGATTGTTATACTATGTTTTAACCGACTTCCAAAACGGAGGAGGGTCTATGTCTATCTGTATATGTATTTTTTTGTGTATGTTCATCGATAATTTCGCCATTGTGAACCGAATCGAAAAATTATTTTTTTAGTTCGATAGGGTATACTCCCGAGGTCATCTAAAATTTTACAGAAATTGGCTGAGCCGTTTTTGAAACATCAACAATAATGTAAACAGTTTGAGCGAAATGTTAGAAAAAAAATTATGAAATACATATTTATATAGATACAGATGCTTTTAGGCACAGGAATCACTAACCACTGGGCCATGAAAGCAGTCAAGTATACCAGTTAGTTTCAAGTGAAACGACATTAGACATTAAAACAACAAACCTACAGGGCTAATCAGGCCGTCCGTACGCACTATCGTTAAAATCAAATCAGACGTACACGTGAAGTTATCACGCAGGTTACGTAAACGTGGCCCGTAGTACGGCACGCCAAGCCGTAAGGCCGCGTTCACATTTACGAATCACTCATCCTATACCCTTTGTCAGTTTTGTTTTTATGCAGCTTGAAGGATGTAGCTGCTGGAGAAGCCTTAAAAATATAGGTCAGTTCACACATGTATTTTGATGGATAGCCTTCTCTAGATTGAATCTTGGTGTGGTATTTACATCTGTACATACCACACCAAGCACGAAATAATCGGCCAAGTACGACTCGGACTCGCGCACGGTGGGTGAAAATTTCAGCTTTCTTACTATTAAGGTTCATGAAATATAGCCTGGAGACAGACGGACAGCGGAGTCTTAGTAATAGGGTCCTGTTTTTACCCTTTGGGTACTGAACCCTAAAAATCTGCTTTTTCATGTAAAAAGTTCGTCAACGCGCGCCAAAACGTATGGAGAAGCGAATTTGTTTTGCGAATTTTCAAAAGTCGTATCACAAAAGTTGTTTGTCTAGATGTACTAGACCCACCCTTAAAAGGTTTTTCGTTTAACACCGATGACCCCAGACTGAGTACGGTACGTTACGCTTCAGTCCAACACAGTAAGACTACTTGGCGATTAAATTATTTCCCAAGGTGTTGTAAATCTCCAGGCGTATCCTGCAAAAGACCCTACCACTACATCATCGGTTAATTGATAATTATTTGAACAATCTAAGTGCGCTCTAATATAAACTTGTTATTGTTACAATTATTTTTCGTAAAAAATGCAAAACCGCCTTCCATCGTGTGCAAAATTCGAATATTTCGCGCGAAATATTTCACACAGTTGTTGATTTTTCAAAAATAGCTCAGCCGATTTCTGTAAATTTAAAATAGCCCACCTTGAGAGTATACCCTATCAAACTAAAAAAGAATTATTCGATTTGATTCACAATTGGCGGAATTATCGATGAACATACAACAAAAAAAAACATACAGACAAACATAGAACCTCCTCCTTTTTGGAAGTCGGTTAAAAATTGTCATTTGGCGTAAAACGTGCCCGACGTAACTAACATAGCTCGGGCGCTGTTGCGGTAATACCTTCCTGTCTTACTGTGTAATTCATTCATTAAATACCTATTTTATTCAATAATTATTTGATAATATGTACTGAGAATAGAAAGTAAGGCCACTCTGAACCTCAATAGATTAAAAATAAAATGGAGCAAAGAGAGGAAGAATAAGTAGAACACTACTAAGACTACACTACTTTCTTTTCCATTTTGAAAATGATTATGGTTATGAACTAATCCATCTTCGGTTAATTATATTTAATGTACCTACATCATTGCTGAGTAAAATTTCCTAGTAAATAGTTTTATGATGATGGGGCACCCAAGACACAAGCTTTTCTGCCTAGTTTGGGGCCCGCAATGTTTATGTCCTTCAAATTTTTGGTAAAACCGACACAATGTAATATTAGCAAATTTCATTTTTAGGGTTCCGTGACAAAACGGTAAAAACGGGATCCTATTACTGAGACTCCGCTGTCTGTCTGTCCGTCTGTCTATCATCATGAACCGTGATGCTAGAAAGTTGAAATTTTCACAGATGATGTATTTTTGTTGCCGCTATAACAATAGATACTAAAAACAGAATAAAATAAATATTTAAGGGGGGCTCCCAAACATAAAACCTGATTTTTTCGCCGTTTTACGCTCCTATGCAGTACAGAACCGTTCGTGCGTGAGTCTGACTCGTACTTGTCCGATTACTGTAACATGTTTTTGTAAGGTGTTTTTTTTTATGAGTTGGACAATTTAAACACGCCCTAATATAAACTTGCTATTGTTAAACTTGGCATTTGGCGTAAAGCGTGCTCAGCTTAACTCGAGCAACATAAGTAACATAGCTCGGGCGCTGTAGCGGAAATACCTCCCTGCCTGACTATCTAATGCGCTCCCTACACAATTTTGCTTTGTCTCGCTGAATACCTATTTTTAACCGACGAAACCAAAGAGGTACTCAATACGACGCGTATTTTTTTAAATGCAGAACCACGCATAACTTTTTACGTAATGATCCGATTTCAATAATTCTTTTTGACGTGACAACGTCTTATAAATTGGTTTGCCGGGTGACACTTCAAGAAACTGCGTTACGCTCCGCTCACACTTTTCTCGAACTACCCCCTACTTAAGATTTAATCAGTTATTGTCAATAATAATTACTAACACCTAATAATTACAAACAACGAGACGAATGAGACGAATGATTCGTCTCATTCGTCTCAAAGTCGTTGTCACGTAAAACTTTCGCCCGTATACCGACTTTACAGGCAACAGTTTTTTTTATTGGAAAGAGTATTCTTCGAAATTGGTTCCTATTAATTCATTTCACGTACTAGAGAGGTATATTGGGGTCATCCATCCATCCATCCATCAGCCATAGGACGTCGACTGCTGGACATAGGCCTCCCCTATGAATCTCCAATAAGACCGGTTGGTAGCGGCTTGCATCCAGCGTGAACCTGCGGTCTTAATGAGGTCATCCGTCCACCTTGTGGGTGGACGTCCTACGATGCGCTTGCCGGTACATGGTCTCCACTCGAGAACTTTTCGACCCCATCGGTCATCAGTCCTCCGCGCATGGGATTCCGCGTATTGGGGTCATAGACCATCTTATTTTAAATGTAAAAAATCAAATAACTGTAGTAATAAGACGTAAAGATTTCAAAATATCTAAGCTGATAGCCGAAAATCGGGTATTTTTTTTCATAAAATCAGTTATATTCAAATATCTCGAATTAGGATAGGGTGCTTCATAGTCAAATCAGTCAGAAACAATATAAACTACACACCCTTAACGGGAATAGGTCGACTTGCCTGTAATCCTAGATAGATACAATAATGAGCTCTGTACAAGTGTACAATAATGCCACATTTGCTTACAGCTCATTGTTTTGAAAATCACTTCAAATACACCAAAAGATATCACCTTTCGCTTGCCAGAACGTGCCCCAAACAAAATGTCAAAAAAATAATTACCAGCTACAAAAATTAGAAAAGTCCTATAAATAAATCCGGTTTATTAGACTCTGTCATTGACAGAAAAGGGTCCGCCAATACTAATTCATTTTTCCATTAGGATGCTTAATTACGGCCCCTTCCAGAAACTTCCACAAATCGAGCAATAATGACCAATTAGAAATGTCATAACGCTAAATTGCTCAATTGCTCAATTGGAGAGATTTTTACAAATTAACTGCAGCGGGAAAAGGTCCTTGACCCTTTGGTTTAAAAGCCAAAATTACATAGCACGTTTGGAGGGTTATTTAAATCCTGACGCAAAAGGGGTGCCTATAAGTTTAATTTGTGTATCTTGTGTAAATTTTTCCCTTTTCTGGGAATTGGAAACACAACAATTGGGAGAAAAGCATAAGACTTTGATTAGTTTACATTTATATTCACAAACGAAAACTACGTTCCGTGTGTTTCCGTGTGTCCAAGTAATAATAATCGGCCAAGTACGAGTCGGACTCGCCCACTAAGGGTTCCGTACTGTATGGGAAAAAATTATGGGGCTAAAAATTCAGGTTTGTTGTATGGGACCCAATTAAATATTTATTTTATTTCAATTTATTATTATAGTCCTTAAAAAGTCGTATAAATCCTTTGATAAAACATCTAATATAAGTAAGAGCCGATTTATTATTATAGGACCATGTGTAAATTTATAGCTATGATAATAGCGTTGAAAAAATATATTGTCTTCGATAAGTAAGTAAGAAATGCCGTAAAAGCAGATGGGTCAGTTAGATTTCATATTACTTATCTAAAGCTACCATGAATAAGTAGTGGTTATCGGCCCTGTACTAAATAATTGTACGAAATCCGGCCTAAGAGAACTTAACATTCATCTGTGCTGTGCCTAACTTACCAGTGATAAAAGTTGCATGTACCCAATAGTATACCTATTTATGTTATCAACACCGTTGGCCAGTTAACCCAACCGACGGCACATCCTTTTACCATTGCACATGTGCGCAAGCCTCTATTGTGCAGGGTGAAAGCGCATCGACGCCCACCCCTTCCTTTGTTTAGATAAGTTTAATGTTAAATAGAATAAGTTTTGTCAAGCATTAGTTAAGTTACCATCTAAGGGAACAGACTTCCAACTCAGTCTGTTAGGTTAGGTTTAGAATATAAAGTAAATGACTTCAAAATCAGTCGTACTTTTTATTAATAGTATTAATCAAAAACACCACCGCGACGCTCTCGAATACTTGACTGGCGCAGCCGGAAAGGATTTCTGGTAGAGCTGTTTCGTTTTCCGCGTAACGCACGAATTTCCCGTATGGAATTTTGCGTACTTCGTGTCGTCGTCATTAAATTCGCGATCGGCTCCGCGTTTCAAAATTAACGCAGTCTTCGTGAAATCTACGGCGTCAACGACAGAACGAGGGACGAGCAGCAAGAAGAAATCCTAATCGAACCAAATAAATTTGTCAAGTGGCAATGCAGCGGTGGTTCCGGGCGGTTGGTGAGTAAGACTTTTCACCTTCCAAACCATTTTCCCGATTATTCAGAGTTCGAACTTCACTCTCCATAATCATTGTCTGGTTTCGTATCAAACTCTATGGAACCATTCACATATTTAAGGTATTAAGTAAGGAAAACAAGAATAAAATTTAAAGAAATAATTAATAAATAAATTAACAATAAATTGAATCGATAATTAAAAATATGAAGAGAAAGTATTAGGCTTAAAAATTATTTTAGATATTTCAATATATGCGCTAAATTCTCGCAATATTGTTTTATTAGATTAGCATTTAAATATAATTTAAGGATTATTTCAATATATGCGCTAAATTTTCGCAATATTGTTCTAAAAAATAATTTTACACTTAAATAGATAATAAAATTTAAAAGATAACCCTTAAGATATTCAAACACATTTAAATATAATTACCACCAATTCATACATGCTAATAAAAGTAATATTTTAAAAATAGATAAATTACAGTAATTTAGTGCCTTATTGTATCATATTTACTTTATTATATTATATTTAATGTGCGTGCGAATTTAGCTCGTTAGACAGCTATTATATAATATCGAGTGTGTACGAAAATTTAGTTTATAATAAAATATAACAAAATGGCACATGATCAATTAGTATTGATCCCATATGACACAATACCACCTTTTGACGGTGACAGACGATTTCTCGATTCATTTATTTGGAATTGTGAATTAATTATAAATAAATACCAGGGTAATGAGTCACAAAACGAATACATAATCAGATACCTAACTAGCAAGCTTACTGATATTTCCCTAGACGTCATTACCAATAGTTACCTATGGGAAGAACGAAATACGTGGTATGATTTAAAAACATTACTCTTACGACACTTTGGTAACTACAGGACAAAAAAATACCACGCCGAACGTTTCAATCAAAAGCCAACTAATTTGCAATATCATTCAGGGCTTGATTATTATCCATATTCTCAGTCTTACGGCTATTATTCACAGTCACAACAGCCTTTCGGCTATCATACATCACAACATCAGTTTAGACAACCTCAAATGACAGGCTATCATCCTCAAGTTGATTATCCACGACAAATCATGACCCCTCAACAATTGAGACCACGGCAACCACAAAATAATTATCAACAATTTAGCTATGAACTAAATTCCACACCTTATTCCAACGACTTTCCCATGCAAACTACACCCCCTCTGAATGATAACGAAAGTTTTCCATTAGCTGAAATGGACCTAAATTACCCAGACTCATATGACTTGACATATCAATACAATCATGACCAGTGCTTCACGAACGCAACTGAAAATGATGCACAGTACTCCACCGATGCCGTCACGCGTGACTTATCTACAAATATAGAAAATAATTCGACCCTCGACTTTCCAAAAACTGAAAACCTAAATAGCCTCCCAAAACATGATTCAAAGACAGATGTTTTTATCAAAAACAGCTTTTCAACACAAAAATCAAAATCAGAAAATTATGTCATAAATAACTTTGCAGTACGGGATAGAATACAGAACAAACGCCGATTCTCTATCACAAAAATTAAACAAATGAGATACAGACCCAACACGAACCATATTTCATTGAAAAATCATGACCAAGAACAAAAATGTTCCACAGAAAATGTTAATCAACCGACTGAAGTTTTACAAAAACTTACCTCAGACGCTGACTATATTACTAAGATTACTAATATTGCTGATCCCCACACAATGTCATCAAATGAACTTTATTTGCATAACAACCCTTTACAATTTGAAAGCAGCGACACAGAAACTTACTCAGCCTCGGATACGGGAAACAAAAGCATCCGCATCCCACACGACAAAATAGATAAAAAACCCATTCAAATTCTATCATCTAACTGTCTTCAGGACAAAATGCTCGTCGAAGACTTGTCTACAGACGAACCAGATGTTTTAAAACTTTTCCCACTATTTGACGAACAATCTTTTATACAGTTTTTAAAAGACCACATGAAACCAACCAAAAAATGTTTCATTCATTTCAAAAACAATGAACACCAAAAATTATTTAACAATGTAATAATTTCCCTGTGCGAACAAGGCGTTATTGACTTTAACGAATTTACTGGAAGGATATTTTATTCAATAGACAAAAATGAACTAACAACAAACTTTCTAAAAGATAGCGAAAACAAAACATACCGAAAAGTTAAAACAGACATAAAACAGTTAAAGCCCACAAATACCCTAAAACAAAACAATAAGTCAATCCTAACTCAAAATGACCCTTTTAAAGAAATGTCCACATCTGCAGATGCAACAATGAGCAACGAATATAAACCAACGTTTGCTAACTCGTTGCGTCCGATGGCAAAGGCCATAAAAATTGACAATAGAGCAATTAAAAATTAGCCTCGGCTCCTTGCTCGGACGCAGCGCCTTGTTCAGCGCGTACAAAATGCTTGTGCCAGGTTCTGCTTCACTATTCCACCAAGATCCCATGTTACGCCGTTTCTTAACAATAATTATCTTCTAAAGATGAAATCCCGGCGGAAACTCCATCTGGCTTGTCTTCTTTTTGGGGTTGTGAAGCACAGTAATCCTCCCTACTTGCATGACAAAATTAGATGGGTCTCTGACACCAGGCACGGCTATCGTAGGTTGTGTGCCCGGCAGTTGGCGTTGCCGCCTTGTCGAACAGTCAATTTCACAGGTAGCTTCCGATATGCAGCCGCCAAATGCTGGAACAACTTGCCTCCTCCCATCAGAGAACTCAAATCTCTTTATTCTTTCCGGCTAAAACTTAAGCAATATTTACTGTCTAGACAGCTTCAGCACGGGTTGATAGTTTACGATTACTCTTTCATCTGACTCTGTCCGTCTTCGTCTAGTTGTCTGCTGGTGTCTCCTATGGGATAGGAATTATACCTATGTACAATCTTTGCAATAATATTATTTTTTCGTTACGAGCAACATTGTCTGTTTCTCTTGTATTGTGTACGATTTTATTAAGTTTAAGTATGCATATGTATATTTATTAATATGTCACCAATTTATGTAGTTTATTTATAAATAATTTTGTGAGTATTGTTTTAATGAAGTACCTAAAAATGTGTATTTGACTTAATATATAATTCTTGTTTGTATTACGTACTTCTATATGTTTTTTTAGATACCTAGATCTGTTAATAGTTATTGATGATTTAAGCGCTCTGTCACATATTTGTTAATTTTGTATGTTAATTTATTAATAAGCTTTTTAAATCTACCCTTGAATTAAAGGGGCTCACCAGAATACCAGCGTTGAGTGCTGGGTCCTCCCAGCGCTCAACATTTATAGCTGAGGTGAGTCCCTTTCGACGCTTTTTATTTCTTTTTAATTTTAAGTTGTTAAGTTCTTTGTACCTACCTATAAGTATGTCGAATAAAAAATATTTCATTTCATTTCATTTCAACCCCTGCAGTCATAAGAAGACTCATTGAGTACAACTCAGTTTATGATGTTCTGAGAAAAATCATTAGCCACCCGTGCACGAAATCAAAGAGTCAAATGATAAGGGATAGCATAGAAAGATTAGTTAGGTACGAGTACAAAATTCAATCACACACATGTAAACCGAATTATCCAAACTCGGATATTGTACAACAAGTTCTTTCTTCAGCTATAGGAATTGGTTAGTTAGATAGAAATTAGGTTTTCCACTCATGAAGTCGTACGAACGCTGACACTCTTACGATGCTGAGTATCGTCACGTCTCATGATTAAGTTTTAGTTAGTAAATAGGAGTAATATAATCTTAAGAACATCAGATCAGTTTAGTTATAATTTTAATGTAAACAAACCAGATAATGAACAGGAATTATCATTTTATCATTTTCATTTTGCAACAGTTTACTACGTTCATTTAAATTTTTATTTTCCATCGATCTCTGAATCACCTTGTTTTTCCTTTGTCTGAATCCTTGACCCTTTTTGTGATTCCTAACATCCATACCTAACGGTGAAAGTCTGAAACTCTTACCAGCCCTAGATTCTACGAGCTTCAACGCCACTGCCACTGTATTGATGACAGAAAGGAAAGAATGACAGAAAACCGTCTATCCCCCGTGGCTCTACTGCTTGGCTCAACTAGTAGAGCCAAGGGAAATTTAACCACTTTATAAGAACGAAAGATCCAGAAAAATCTTACTAGATTCCGGCCTCGAGACACTGCAGCGCAATTTTTACAATGATCTACTTAGCAGCCCTACACTCTGCGAGATTTAATACCATTAATCCATTATATTGACGACAAAATACCACTGATTAGAACCAATGATCCAGCATACCCGTAATAGATTCCTGCGTCGCCGCGTCGATCGAGACACTACGGCGCAACTTTTCCAATGGTTTGGTGGCAACCATGGACGAAGCGAGCAGCAGCACACGTCAGTTATTTGAAGCTGATTTATTTTCTCAACCGAACTAAATAGTGAAGTGAAAGTGATCGTGTCAACCAGTGATCGAAAACGTCATAAGACACTCTAAATAATGTTAGATATTATTACTTTTCAGAAACAGTGTAATTTTTGTGTTTCCAATGTAATTTTTAGGTAATAAATAAGTTTTGACTGAGAATTTAAGAATAATTTGGATCATTTATATTTTCTGTATTGAGTAATTGATATATAAATGTGTATGCTAGATAATAAAATTAAGTTTGTGAATTAATCTTGGGTTCCATAAATATAATTTGTTTTTAAGAATATAATATTTAATTGTGCCTCTTATGCCTAGTACTGTGTTAACTTTAAGTCTAAGTTAAGAAACCTTTTCTAAAAAATGTAATTGTGTATAATTGTTAAATAATTATTCACATTACATTTTAATTATCTGAATCAATATAAGCTTATATAATGCATTAATAGTTTTTAGAAATGTGTTTCTGATTCGTCCTTATAAAATGGAATTGTTCCTTTATATGTTAGATTATTACTCTATTGTCTTATTACCTAACAGGAATTTTAGTAACCTTATTGGAAATGTCGCAATCGATAACATTATTATTTTTAAAATATTACGTGTATTTGTGTAATTATTAGATTATAAGATTAGTCTATTATGTATTTTGCATTGTTTTGTACTGTTTGTTTTACTAAAAATGCGTGTGCTTGTTTTCATCAAATCAATGTTAGATAATAAGATTTATAATATAGGAATTAATCTAAATCATATTATCAGTTTTTAGAAATGTGTCAGTAATTTGTCCCTTCTTAATATTTACGTGAATTTTATTGTAAACTTAGAATTATACTTTGGCTCTTTTAATTTTAGCCTAGCCAAGCTTAGCATACCTAAATTGGCTATATTTGTTTTCAAAATTTCATTGTGAATTTATATTGTAAGATGTAGTTCATAAATGGTTAATCTTGCTAAAATTGCATTGTGTAATTGTATCGTATAATTATTTGAAATTTAATTAATTTGCGTTACGTTTAGTATCTTAAAATATTATGATTGTTTTGATTAGAATTACGTATGATTAATAATAATTAATCAAATATAGTGAAATTGTCCTGAGTCAATGCTTTCCCAGACAAATTCACTCTTAAGGGGGGAGAATTTATGTTATCAACACCGTTGGCCAGTTAACCCAACCGACGGCACATCCTTTTACCATTGCACATGTGCGCAAGCCTCTATTGTGCAGGGTGAAAGCGCATCGACGCCCACCCCTTCCTTTGTTTAGATAAGTTTAATGTTAAATAGAATAAGTTTTGTCAAGCATTAGTTAAGTTACCATCTAAGGGAACAGACTTCCAACTCAGTCTGTTAGGTTAGGTTTAGAATATAAAGTAAATGACTTCAAAATCAGTCGTACTTTTTATTAATAGTATTAATCAAAAACACCACCGCGACGCTCCCGAATTCTTGACTACCTTGACTAATTCCCAACTGGTTTAGTTGGAGATCCATAAGCTCAATAAGCCCAAGTAAAATAGTAAAATATTTTTGTTTTTTGTTAACACAATTTTCTTTTTAGTCCAGTCTCCAATTTCATCTCTCTGCCACGTGCACGTAACCCTCTCAATATAAAATTCAAAACAAAGTTTCCAAAACCTTCCAATTCCACGAACAGAACCTCAAAATATTCTACAAACGAAATAAAAGTGGATACCGTACTCCAATCTACTCCACCTTTAATATAACCCAAATAAAACCAAGAGGCTTAATATTAGAGGACGACCCGCAGGACCTATCTACCTCTATATCTACCTGCCTTGGCCAAACTCTACCAAAGTGGTGCGGAGTAGAAATGTTGGCGGGTCTGAAACCGGGGCTACACATAGGCTATGTTGACTTCAAATTATAGTCTTGGTTCTAATACTCCATTGTGTGGATCGCCTATGACCGATCTACACATTGAAGTGTGAAGCATTTTCGGTAAGACTAGGATATAAAAAGTTCTAAATTCATAATTATTTAAGTAAGTCATAAGGCCCAATTTTAGAGGCGCCATCGTAATTATAATAGCAATTTAGAGTAGCTCTGTTTCTTTTTCACCATATGCATTTGATAGAGAGAACACTATTTTACGTTGCTATTATATTTACGATGGCGCCTTTAAAATTGAGCCCATGGGCCCTAAAAACGTTTCTTAATTAAACAAACATGCCTTTGTTTTACCGAAGGTGCGCATTGTGATTCATCATGTCAAATCGTAAAATCACCATAATAGCCATGATGACTAAATTAAAAATAAAATTATTATAATTAGTCCGTTGTTGTTGTAGTAACAACAGCAAAAAATATTGAAAATGTATTTTTACTGTGGTCAATCAAACAAAAATTTCCAAAAATAATGCGCATCTAACTTCGGAGTGGAGACTCCGACGTTACTTGTATGCTAAAAGTTTAGTAAGCGTGGCGTCAAACAGAACTTTCAGGAGCTATATCTTCATAATTGACACATTTGCTTACAGAAGAACAAAACAAAATATAGCTCGGTCACGATTTTGTTTTGTTTATCACTTAGAATTACTTATTTTCTAAGTAGAATAGCCAACTTGTTGCAGTTCCTAAGTACATTGGCACGAATATCTGCTCTAAGTACATTGGCACTTAGGAACTGCAACACTGGCTATTTTCGCGCATACGAGTATGTGCTCCGGTCTGTTTTGGTAGAGTCTTTGACTAACCTACCTGCCTTCATGAATGGAACTACGCAAAACAGAGGTAGAATTTACAATTTCGATATCCCATTGGTTCCGGAGATGATAAAGCTAGTAGACCGCTTGGAACTCTCGCTGTGATTGGTAGAGCGCGTGGAGAATTTTTTTTCAGCGTTTTGAGTTAACTATTTTGCGTTAGTTGGCTTTCGTATAGCAACGGTTTCCCGATTCATATCCTTTTTACATTTTGAAGTGAAACTTCTAATGCCACTTTCAACAAGGTTGCGTTAAACGTTTAACGCTACTATGGAGGGGGTATGAAAGCACTGTTGCGTCGAAGTTTCACATCTTCTACGCGTAGGGAAGCCACGCACTTTTTTTTAATGTGATTACGTCTCATAAATCGATGGACGCTGGCTGTACGCACTAAAAAAACATGATAAGCGTTCGGCTTGTGAGTTGTGACATTATTATGTAAAATTATACAAGATTCTGCGAATGACCACACAAGTACAAGTCGTCTTAGGCCCAGAATCCATCAAAATGGTGCAAAGAATAGCTAGACCGAGCATTGACCGAGCAGTATTTTTAGTTTTTTACTTTAAAAATGTGGTTCTCGATTTGACTGAATGTTTTATTTTTGTAAGTGTATTTATTACTCCATTACTCAGCTAAGTATGAACCGATTTTGATGATTATTTTTCTGTTTGGTAGATAATATTTTAAAGATGTTCCCATTTCAATTTTATCAAAATCTGATCGATGACGATTGGTGTTAAAATCCGTTTTTAAACATCTACAATAATATAAAAATTACTACGTCGATGGAACATTCATTCGTGCGAATTATTGGAATTCTGTAGGTACACGGTTAAAGTAGGTTTTATCATTTTTGGCGAAAAATAAAGCATTTTTCGGCTTCGGCTCAGGAAAAGAAAAAATGTCAAGTCGATGCTGAAACATAATTATAATTAGTCCGTGAGAGAAGTGAAGTTACAACCCCCACTCCCAAATTTTAATAAGGTTTATCATTGTCATTTGTTGTTTGATTGACAAAAAAAATACGTATCCAATATTTTTTTATAATCTAACTCACGGACTAATCATAATTATTATTTTTTTACCCGGTCACCATGCCTATTCAGGTGAGATAAATATTACGTAGAATGCAATTTTGTTATTGTCTCTATAAAATACCTAATTTTCATTTAGCTTTAGTAAAGTTTGGGCCTGAGGCCAATCATTTATTCAAAATTGAAATCTGAGCAGTCTATCGTTTAATGATCTGCGTTTCCAAACCCGGGTAGAATACAAATCGCATTAGCTGCCTATCTATCCAGGTTATGGTCCCATTTCTGAATAATAAATACGTTGCTCTGATTGCTGATGGTTATCTAGCTATTAATTTATGAGGGTTTAGAGGAACATACTTAGATCTTGTAGGAAGATGTGTATTTCAACCTATCTATTTACGTTGACTTGGTGTTCTTGTTAAAATCTAAAAATCAAAACCTGTTAGAACGTCTAATAAAAACCTACGAATGAAGCATTGCACTTTACTCATGCGAAACGTGGTAACATAGAAGGACAGGGAAAGACTTGAGGCTTTCGAGATGTGGTGCTGGAGAAGGATGGAAGGAATCAGCTAGACAGAAAAGAAATCGAACCAAGAGGTGCTAAACATCGTGAGAGAGAAAAGAAAACTGACAGCAACAGTAAAAAAGGGGGTCTGCCACGAGGCCACACAGAGTTGGGGCTCCACTTGCTTTGGCTTTTGCCCAGAGATCTTCTGGCATGCGGCTGACGTGCCCGGCCCACTGCCACTTCAGTTTTGCGGCTGTGAAAGCTACGTTTATAATAATATAATATTTCCTTGGTATCCTAATATTGAGATAGTTTTTATAAATGTAACTGTCCTGGCTGATGCCAATCTAGTAATTAATTCATGAGGGTATGGAGGAACATACGCATAGATGTTGCAGGCTCTATCATTTAATCTAGTGCTTTAGACTTGGGTCCGTAGCTATTAATCATTTATGTTATCTCGTCTTTGATATCGACCTATTACGTAGATACTACGTAGGTATTATAATAACAGTTCGGTTATGTATAATATTAAACACTTTTTAACTAGTTCATTTCAAATAATTATTTTACATAAAATGTAAAAACCGCCTTCCATCGTGTAGGTACAAAATTCGAATATTTCGCTCGAATCGTTTACATTGTTGTAGATTTTTCAAAAACGGTTCAGCCAATTTCTTTAAAATTTAAATGTGACCACCTCGGGAGTATACCTATTTGAACTGAAATAAAAATTCGATTCGGTTCATAATTGGCTAAATTATCGATGAACATACACAAAAAAAACGTACAGACGAACATAAAACCTCCTTATATTTGGAACTCGGTTAAAAAGATAAGAACTGTTGCTGTGGTAGTTGGTGATTAACACATCGCATGCCGTTTTGAATATAAATTAGGTAAAGTTCTCATAAGTAAGTAACATAGCACGGTATTTCTAATTACCTACACATAAACAAAATGATCTTCCAAATCGAGAAAATAGTAAGATTTAGAGCACATTTAACTTAAAATAAATATAACATAACACGTGACCTCATAATGGTCTCCCGCACGTTTCACAGTTTACTAAAACGCCCTAGTTAGCTGATACGTTAGCTGAATTTCTTCTAGGCATTGACCAATTAATCTACGCATAGTAAATATTTCCCATTCGTTCAGTGCCACACCTCGTGGAAAATACGAGTGGTTACGTACACGAAAACGCTACGCGTGTTTGTGTAAATTTTGCCCTATTTTATCTACAAATAAAGTACAAAGTACAATACACTTCATCTAGTGTCCCTACGAATTGCATTTACCTAAAGACAGTAAAGTTTTGCTGTGAGTGTGAATTGAAACCTGCCTGCCGAAGCGGAGCGAACCAATAGGATTGCTCGAAAATCACGTCATCAATACCGTGCGATCCTATAGGTTAATTTTCCTTGCTCCGGTCTGGTGGACAAGCATGCCACGAGGTGGGATCCTCTACAGACTATCTTGACCTATCTGAGGATACTCGAATGAGGCAGCTTAAAGTTCTGGAAGGATTGTAAATTTGGGTTAGTAATTCAGCAAAAGTTACCTCTATGGAGTGTAAAGATACCTACTCAAATAGAATCGCAAATATCGCAATTACTAATAGGCAAGGTAAGATTCGATTTTGAAGACTTTAAGTCGGGATTTTGAATCTTTATTCATACAGTACTTGAGGTCGACAAAGCTCATAAACTCCCTCAAAGGAGTCCTCGGATAGGTCTGTACTCGCTATGCATGCAGCTAGCGGGCGAGCTCACCGTGGGCATCAGCTGGTCAGTGCTCCTGACGCGTGTCACCTTGTTCTTGTAGAGCAGCTTCTTGATGGAGCGCTCTACGGGCTGGTTCCACCGCATGAACAGCACGTACGCAATGTACAGCGAGAACAGCACCAGCGCCTCCTGCCAGTAGATCAGGCTGTCTCGGAAGCAGTAGATCAGGACCAGCAGACTGACCGAGTAGAACGTGCAGTCGCGGAACAGCGGCCACCAGGTCAGAGTCAGCGTGGTTCGCGAGAACAACGCGCACGCACCGATCACGAACAGAATGTTAAACACGGCCGAGCCCACGATCGTCCCGATGCCGACATCGTCGAAGGAGACGAACACTCCGATGACGGAGGTGAAGAGTTCGGGCGCGGAGCCGCCGGCGGCCATGAACGTCGCGCCGGCGACGTCGTCGCGGATCGCCAGCCGCTCGATGATGACATCGAGCGCGGGCACGAAGAACTCGTCGCAGACGATGGCCAGCGCCACGAACATGTAGCCCATGCCGATCACGTGAAGCAGCACGGCGCCGTTGCGGCGCTGCTCCTCCGTGAAGAGGTCTTCGGGGAAGAGGGGGGTCTTCTCGTCGGCGGCGGTGGGCGAGGGGGAGGGCTCGAGCGGCTCCGAGTCGAGGTCGGTGGTGTTGTGGGCGCGCGCCGAGCTGGCGAGCAGCGCCAGCAGCAGGGCGCGCCGCATGCCGACGGCGAGCTGACTGCCGCCGCCGCCGCTCGATACCGCCGCACTGCGCCGCGCGCCGCCCGCCCCGCCCACTCCCACACCCGCCCGCTTCACTACTCCACGAGCCTGTCGCCAGTGTTACCACTTTTAGGGATTTTTCCCTATTTTAGAGCGAAAGTGCAATAGGGCGAAAGTGCATGTTTCATGCCCTGTTGCTTACACTATTTGCGCTGTAGCACGGGGCGGGTGACAGTTGCTTTTTAGGGTTCCGTACCCAAAGGGAAAAACGGGACCCTATTACTAAGACTTCGATGTTCATCTGTCCGTCTGTCACCGGGCTGTATCTCATGAACCATGATAGCTAGGCAGCTGAAATTTTCACAGGTGATGTATTTCAGTTGCTGCTATAACAGCAAATACTAAAAAAAAAAAAATTTTAAGGGGGGCTACCATGCAAAAAACCTGAATTTTTAGACGTTTTTCACTCTATATTAATAATGGTACCTGGTAGATGCTTGAAATTTTCACAGAATATTAAGTTTTATATTCCCTTCAATAATAAATAATAAAATTAAAATAAAATAAATATTTAAGGGGGGCTCCCATACAGTACGGAACCCTCCGTGCGCGAGTCCGACTCGTACTTGGCCGATTATTTTATTTAATTAGGGTTTAACTTGTCGTGATTTACAAATTATGACTTAGGTAGTATTTCAGCTGTTCCACATTCGTAATATACATATTATTAAATAATTAATAAATGTAGTAAATTAAATTAAACCATAATTAAACTAAAAACAAGCAACTGTCACCCGCACCATGCTACAACGCAAATAGTATAACATTATTATATACCTAATATAGGGCGTTTTTCATTAAAACCGGGATTTAGGGATTTTTAGGGTAAAACGACATCATGTCACACGATTTAGAGATTTTTAGTGTAAAATGACTTCATGGCTCTGCGTTGGGACATAGAATTTCTTATTTTGGTATTTTTTTCGGAACGAATCCCAAAATTTAGGGCGGAATTAAAATCTTCAGTGGAAACACTGCCTGTCGCCTCCATTGATGGCGCCACTAATGTATTTCCAAACAAACCCCCAAACTCTCTGTAAGTCAATCTGACTAATACTTGTGTTGTAATTTGTAATGCTACGGAGCCACTAATGCTTTTTCGGGAGAAATCAGAGGACGGTTTTATTAAAAGTAACGTATACAATGACATGCGCTAGTATTTTGATTTGATTTGTAATATTATATTTGCCTGAGCCTGCTCTAGCTCTAACACAGGTTATGAATGTATAGGTTTACGTAGGTACCTATTACTTAAACTAGCTCGGTTTACGCACATTTTATTTTCACTGAAAGAATCATAAACGTACATTATTATTATTTCAGCCTGCGTTGTCCCACTACATGCAACATAAGATACATGACATATTCCTACCTATATACATAGATTAGGAAGGATTTAATTTTGTAAATAACAATGTCTATTCTGGTATTTTTCACAGTTTCTCATTTGTATTTTTACATTTTCAGCCATAGGTTACCCTACGTGAAATAGCAACATTTTTAGGGTTGAAAGGCCCAACACCAACACGTGCGTGCCCTGGGGCCCCATACTTAAATCCGACCCTGCTTACCTTTAACCGTGCATGGATTATCGAACCTGAGTTACCGAGCAGATCGTTAGCGGTCTGCTAAATCCACAATTTTACGGATCCGCCCGCGGCTTCTTTACGTGTTGCCGCTTCAAGCGTGCTATGGCGGCAATAATCGTTAAATGAATTGGATCATTTTAAATGGATCAAAATGATCAATAAGCTTTCGATGTACTGGTAAAAAGTGTCTTGATGGATTATCGGCCTCTTATAGCACTAGGCAATATACAGGGTTATTTCTAATCAATTAGCATCCTCTCTATACATTTTGTCGAGAGTGAACGATATATTTCTATGGAACAACAACTTTTTATGTTGAGAATTAATAAACGACGACGACGAGGTACGTATATATTTTGTATAGGTACAGGGTTATTTCTAATGAATTAGCATCCTTTTAGGGGCTTATTCTGTACATCAAAACTAACAACTTTTGTTCTGCGACTTTTGTCAGAACTCAAAAAAATCAGCTGTTCCATACATTTAGTCGCGGGTGGACGATATTTTTCTATGGGACAACTTTTTTTTAATTTGACAAAAGTCGCAGTACAAAAGTTGTTAGTTTTAATGTACCTACAGAATAAGCCCCTAAAAGGATGCTAAATGATTAGATATAACCCTGTATAATGTAAAGTTTACTCCATCCTGTGCTGTAAAGATTTATAAAAGGACGCATTGTACCTATATACGAAGCAACGCGATTTTACGGGCCCCGACATAGATAGGATACGAGTACTTAATCCAGCCCTATAACCGCGCGTGGAACCAGAGTTTTATTTTTTATTATTCACATTAGTTTTGTGTTGGACACACCTTCCTTGTCATCAGCAGAAATGCTGTCTAAGATGTATCGTGTTTAATTGTGTATCTACTAAACCTGTAAAGGTAGTTAGAATATAATTAAAACGCTTTAATGTTCACACAATCGACAATATAACAATAAAAGAGTATAATATAATTAAAATAGTGCGACAATCGACGGCCTTATCGCTTAGAGCGTTTTCTTCCAAGCAATTTTACGGATCTTTACGTGTTTCCGCTCTGAGCGTGCTATCTGCTATCGCGGCAATCGTTAAAATTAATTGGATCATTTCGAATGGAACCGCAAGCGAGCAGCGGGATCAATTCCGTTAGACAATCTCTTTACTGAAGTGATACGTTTTTGAACCTCACTCGTTTTTCTGACAGTTACGACAGCACAAAACTGTCAAAAAAACGAGATTGGTTCAAAAACGTGTCACCTTAGTAAAGAAATTGGTTGACAGAATTGCCCCGCTGGTCACAATCGTCTGCGCGGGCTCTACCTACAGTTAAGTAGAATTGTGGAGTTAAGTAGTCTTTTTTTTTATCGCGGATAAGTCCGCGCTTGACTACCAACTCGCCTGATGGTAAGCGACGTTGTGGTCGAAGATGAAGCACGCAGATATGTCATTATTTTCGACGTATGTAGGCGTTCACTGCCACGGGCCCTGTGAGGACGATAATGTGTATACCTAGTATCTACTTCTTCCATTTTTGAAGTCGGTAAAAATATCAACGATACAATGTTGTGTGCCTGCTTCCCTGATATTTTGCACATTATACTGAAAAAGATTTTATAAAAAATAATTCCTTACCTAAGTGATAAATTATCCTATTTAAAAGGCAATTAACGCTTCCAGGCACGGGCGTAGGTACCCGGGAGCATTTTGGAATATTCGGGACAAATCCACGTAAAACGCGTTACACATTTCATACACCCCAAAATTTTGTGCTCTAAAAAGGTACTCAAAATCAAAAATCAATTCAAAATTTGCTTTATTCTTTAAACAGATGGAAATGCGCTTAGAATCGTCTTTTTACAAAGGTTTTCGATAACATACTCGTATAATTATACCTAATGGGTGCAAATGTACGTATTCACCAAATTACTAATACTTAACAATTCAATTAATTAGGTACCTACATAAAATAATTTACTACAAATTAGAACACCCTAACTTAAAATAATCTATAGGTACTTACTACTTACCCCTTTGTCTCGTTAGATATTGTACGATGTGATGGCATATCATCACCAGATGACTTTATGGCACTGCACTGAAACGTGGTCTCATTAATAAGCTCCAAGTAGCCCAACGCGTTATGGAGAGGGCTATACTATGTTCGGAGTCTCTCTGCGAGACCGAATCAGAAATGAGGAGATTCGTAGAAAAAACAAAATCACCGTCATAGCCCAACGGATTGGCAAGTTGAAATGGCAGTGGGCAGGGCACATAGCGCTGAGGACTGATGAACGATGGCGTCTTAAATTTCTCGAGTGGAGACCATGTAACGGCATGCGCAGCGTACGACGTCCACCCGCAAGGTAGACGGATGTCCTCATTAAAACCGCAGAATCGGGCTGGATGCAAGCAGCTTCCAGCCTGTCTTATTGGAGATCCATAGGGAATGAAGGATTACCCATGTCCAACAGGTGGACGTCCTGTGGCTGATGGATGGATACAGTACGTAAGTATGCTGATAAATGCAATATAAAATTCAAACCGCGCCCTGATTTCTCTGTACTAAACCGCAAGGGAGTGAGGCCATCATTATTTACAACTTTACTTAGCGATCATCGAAGTCTTATTTCTTAATATTTCAATTTTTTTACTAGAAATACATAACTAGGTATTCCCAAGAGCTTAAAGCGAAAATATTACTGGATCTCCTCATTTCTGATTCGATCTTTCAGAGAGACTTCAACATACTGTACAAATAGTTCTATTTAATATTGGTTACTTAATTACTTAATTATTATATCTTAGTAGGTACTTAACCTTTGTAATCTTTGCTAGAATACACTATCTTTAAAATGGAATTGATTTCAATTCAATTTTCGTATGCCACATTGGCTAATTGTGTTGTACTGTATATTTATAAAATAAGACCTTTGTAACCACAATTTCCACGAATAAATACTTTTGACTTGACTTTATTAATAAAATTCAATTCAATTCAATTATTTTATTTACAGAAAATGTAACTTACAGCACTTAATACTAGGCGTTACATTTTTTATGCTTAAAGACTACGAATAAAAATATTACATAAAAATAGAATAGAATGTACAAATATGAAATAAAATTAATAGGAATAACAACGTATTATTATAATTTTTACGCTAACTATACTTACTCGTACCTACGTAGTATTATTATATATTCTTTGCTACCGTTAAATGTTAGGAATAAAATTTGAGATCACAATTTGAGTTCTTCGCAATATGAAAGAATATTTTTAGCAATTGTCATCCATTCGTCGGCAAATTATTAAAGTGTAGATGCAGATGCACCTCCCTGAAAATAATCCTGGCGGCGCGGCGTCAGTGCCCACACACTAGTAAACATATCCGGTAAAACAACAAGGTAAAATACCCACTTTCCGTAAAAGAAATCCAAACAATAGTTCTAGTACCTAACTGCAACCCAAACATTGGTTCGTTCAACTTCGTTCAGTAACAGTTGTTATCGAGCCATCAGTCCGGAACTAGACAGGACATTCAGACAACATGACGTGTGCAAGCAAAGTATTGTTACAACTTGCTAGGCAATATTAGTTCAGTACAGCTTGTGAGCACGATATTTTCGATGTTTAATGTCGGTGCAGTCATGTCGATGTCAGAGGCTTTCAGGCAGCTTAGAATCTTTGATACTAGGGTTAGTACAGGGTTGTGTTGTGTTCTAGCTGGGAGATTAGACTCCCAGTAGTAGGTACGCACCTTATATTACAGACTTGCAGGTGGGCAAAGGATGTCAAGAGCCG
The DNA here is from genome assembly GCA_964007245.1 of Hypomecis atomaria. Classification (NCBI taxonomy): domain Eukaryota; kingdom Metazoa; phylum Arthropoda; class Insecta; order Lepidoptera; family Geometridae; genus Hypomecis; species Hypomecis atomaria. The sequence goes on from OZ023297.1 coordinate 16,896,528, forward strand.
CAGAATGGCGCTGGACGCAAGCCATAAACAACCTGGGACCTTATTGTGTAAGCGCTCTGACGTTTGGCTTCGCTTTTCCTTCCGCTCGCTCTCGTGGCGTGAATAACTGGCGCGAGCAGGAGAAAAAGCGAAGCCGAACGTCAGAGCGCTTACACAATAAGGCCCCTGGATCTAATCCAATTTTTTTTTTTAACCGACGAAACTAAATGGAGGAGGTTTGCAAGTTTTGTAAGTCAACGCGTATATTTTTGAAGTGAAAGCGTATTTGGCGGCGTTGTGCACTTTTTAGGATGGGTAAAAAATGTTGAACTCGCGTCAGGACACGAGACCTGATCGAACATTCGTAAGACAGAGCGAGCAAGTTTTCACTTCTGCCAGCACTCCCAGAATGCAACTGGTAGTTTTTTTTTTTAGGTTAACCACGCATAACTTTTTATAGAGTGGTCCGATTTTGATACTTAGTTATTTTTGTTTGGTAATAGATCATAATTCAAAGGTGGTGCCATTTAAATTTTATCAAAATCAGATGAGCCATTTTGATATACGAGTATCAACAATAATGTGAATTACCAGGTAAACTCGGAATTGTAATTCGATTTCAGATTTGACATTAGCTACTGTCATTTTTGACAGTATGTACTGTCAAAAACTGTCAAAAATGACAGTAGCTAATGTCAAATCTGGAATCGAATTAAAATTCCGAGTATAGGTACCTACGTCGATCCGTGTGATTTATTCGATTTCAGTACATACACAGTTGAAATCGGTTACCTATGCCATTTTCGACGTAAAAACGACGGGGTATTATTATCCGTTTTGCCACAAAAGTTTTACGCACGTTTTAGACAATGTTTAACAGTCAGGAGTCTTCTGCAGACATGTTTCATCAAAATCGGTTCAACTGTTTCAAAGTTATCAGTTCTGTTGTTCGCTATGGTAGGAATCTTAATGTGCAGTTTTATTTTTTCATTTAATCTTGTTGTACGTATAGAATATTTGCATTTAGACCTTTTTTTGCTTCAATAATTTGTATTTATTTTACTTTACGGCTCATATTCATGATTTTAGTCAGAATATCGTGTACCTACTCCTTCGAGCATATATTTTTATTTTTTCATATTGTGATTTTAAAAATGCGTAACGTACATACTTATACCAATTGGTATATGCTCGAAGACCTACTCCAATACCAGTTGCATTCCGGTTTATTTCCGGTACGTTACACATTTTTAAAATCACTGTGAAAAAAAACTTGAGAAAATTCAATGCATGTTTATAAAAAATTAAGGTTGGTCGTACACTTAACTTTCTCTCTTAGTTCTATGATCGTACATTACAATTTATTTTGAAAGTTACCGCGTCGTCGTCTCGGGCCTCGCTGCTCGCAACGTTTCGTTACACTCTATGTTACCCGTACTGTGACTTTGTTGAATCTCAAACAAATTATGCGTGTAAAGAAGTACACAAAATTGACACAAACAGGTAGTGAATAATGTATAAATTATCAAACTTATTATTCGATTGAAATAAATTAGTTGCGAAGAATTGTGTTTAGGTAATTTTCACTTATTTTTCTTTACTAAAGATAAACTCTTGTTTTACGTTATTTGCATAGACAGATAACACTTAATTCCATCCATCCATCCATCCATCAGCCATAAGAAGTCCACTGCTGGACATAGGCCTCCCCTATGAATCTCCAATAAGACCGGTTGGAAGCGGCTTGCATCCAGCGTGATCCTACGGTCTTAATGAGGTCATCCGTCCACCTTGTGGGTGGACGTCCTACGCTGCGCTTGCCGATACGTGGTCTCCACTCGAGAACTTTCCGACCCCATCGGTCATCAGTCCTCCGCGCTATGTGCCCTGCCCATTGCCATTTCAACTTGCCAATCCGTTGGGCTATGTCGGTAACTTTGGTTCTTCTACGGATCTCCTCATTTCTGATTCGATCTCGCAGAGAGACTCCGAGCATAGCCCTCTCCATAGCTCGTTGGGCTACTTGGAGCTTACTAATAAGGCCCATAGTGAGAGACCACGTTTCTGTGCCATAAGTCATCACTGGCAACACACACTGGTCGAAAACTTTCGACTTGAGGCACTGAGGTATGTCGGACGAGAAGACGCTACGCAATTTTCCGAACGCTGCCCAGCCGAGTTGGATTCGGCGATTGGCCTCTTTCTTGAAGTCGGACCTACCTAACTGGACTACTTGTCCTAGGTAGACGTACGAGTCAACGACTTCAAGAACCGAGTTCCCAACAGAGATCGGGGTGGGTACAACATGGGAATTACACATGACTTTCGTCTTGTCCATGTTCATCTTAAGACCCACCTGTTGAGAAACCCGATTGAGGCCTTCGAGCATCGTGCTGAGCTCTTCCATCGATTTTGCCATGACTACTATATCGTCGGCAAACCGGAAGGTGAGTGAGGTATTCGCCATTGACATTGATGCCGAATCCTTTCCATTCAAGGAGCTTGAACACTTAATTGTATATAACGGGACAATAGCTTTTTAAGTTTAATTTTAAATAGTGCCACTTAGTATAATTTCGAAGGACTAGGAATGGAAGTGGCAACATTCCTGGGGTAACGCTTGTGACAAACGCTGCTGATTGATTCTAAGGAGGTTTTAAGTGACACTGACATCGCATGATCGGCCGATGGGCGGGAAAATGCGAGGTGACATGTCAGATGTCAGTTGTGGGTGTGAGAGTTGTAAATAGAGCTTGTTCGGAAGAGGTTGTGGAAAACTGAGATTAGAACGGTTCAAGTCTGGTAATTCTTGATAGAATGGTAGCAGCGTGCGTTACGCTGCGGAACGCCATGTCCTTCGCCTAAAGTTCTCTCTATAATTGTAATCATACGTAATCTTCTGTGCAATAAACTGATTGTTCGTGACGTCGCCTTTATCTCTTCGCCCGCTAAACCCACGCCACGCCACACTGAAGCATTGTTGGGTCAGTGGTACAAATCATTACCACATTGAAGCAGAATCATAACTGATGCGGTGCCTTTTTATGAATCCGACATCAGAAGGTGGGATCGAAGGGCTAGATCCTGAGGAGATGCAGGATTACAAGAAAAATCCTTCGACTGCATTAATCATCGTCGCCTATGAATCAGAGCAACATTATCAAGCAAATCACAAAAGAAAATGGCGAATGATAACAAAGAAGACCACTATGCTACAATACAATCTACACCGAAAGAAGAAGAAGAACAGAACTTGCTTCGTGTACTGTTAACCAGCACAAATCACTCCAGCCTGTTTGGAGAAGCGGGTCCAGGGTCCAGGGAAGCTGGGAAGGGTCACCTGCAATAACTACCAATCTGCGAGAAGCTGTCTGACAAAACCCCGGGTGAGCTCGTCCAATTTTAGTTAGAAAGTAGTTCTGCATGTTTTTGACTAAATCTGACTTAGTTGTGTTAAGTTTCCTAGTACTACCGCGCGCAATGATTGGATTTAAAGTGAAACTCGCGTCGCGTCGCCCGGATCACGCATGTTAGATCAGATCGGAAATATTGGTCACTTTTAAGAGAATATAAAGATCCTTACACAATAATGAAGTAGACAAAGTCCTTTCGTACATACTTTAGAATAATGCGAACCGTTGTTAAATTTAATGATAGCCTGTTGTCATGGCGACCCTGGATCTATGATTGGCTTTTTCAACATTCGGTCAGTCAACTTTCAGTTTCCTCAAGGAGGTGGCAGTACCATGCAAGAAGTTTATTGTTGACTCAACAAACTTCTTGGTACAATGCTGCCACAGATTTTACTTTCGGATGTAGGTCAAGGAAATATTTTATGTGATTCTTAAATTCTCTGTAATAAGAAAAGCGAGGGTAAGAAAAACTGAACTCATTTAATTTTTGTTGGTGGGTAAAACGAAAACTGCATCTAGGCTGAGTCGAAGGGATGCAGTTGTCCGGTTCTCTGCGGAGATCGAAGGGACGCTGTTATCCGGTCTCATGCCTCGATCTGGTAGTTCGAAAACTGCATCTAGGATGAGTCGAAGGGATGCAGTTGTCCGGTTCTTGTGAAGATCGAAGGGATGCTGTTATCCGGTCTCATGCCTAAATCTGGTATCTGATAAGTGAAGATGGGTTGTACGGATGTTGCGTCTGGGCTGAGTCGAAGGGATGCAGTTGTCCGGTTCTTGCGTAGATCGAAGGGACGCTGTTATCCGGTCTCATACCAGATAGGCTTGAGTGGGAGGGACGCAGGTGTCAGATTCGCGCAGTCACTGGGTGTGGGTGGTGATTGTGATTATGAGAGACACTGTTGTCCGGGCTCAGGTTTGATGTGTGGTGGTCTAGTGTGACTAGAGTCGAAGGGACGCAGTTGTCCGATTCGCGCATTTACTGGGTGGTGAGTTGAGTGCGGTTTGGAGGGACGCTGTTGTCCGGTCTCGGGTATGGGATTTGGTGGTTTTGGCGAATAAAATTCCTAATGAGCGCTGTTTTTCAGACCCTATGCTAAAGTAAAGAAACCTTGTCTAGTTATCTCTTATTTACCTTCATAGTTAGTTATCACTTCGAACACGTCTAAAAGTAACATTATGTCAGGAATGGACGAGCGGTAAACGAATATTCTATACCGACATTTTTGAATAGTCCAATGTTGAACATACGCCTCGCCACGCTAGCCCAGTGCGGGTTATAATATAATAATAACTTTATTTATTTCACATAAATTTACAAAAATGATTTTCTTAAATATTTGGACCCTACACTAGGTCTCGTAAGAGCCTGTATAGCAGGGTACAATTATTCAATGCTAAACAAGTAACACTATTAATAATACACTTATTTATACAGTCAGTAAAGTAAATAATATACAATATTTTTGTATTTTTGTGAAATTGTTTTTTATAATGTGCAAAGATATGAAATAATATACTTAAATAATGTACTTATATAACAATTGAGAATTAATATACATAAATAATATACTTTTATAATAGTTTGTTGTGTGTAAGTATTTTAATTCCTTTGTTCATCCACCTTCAAAAACTTGATTTACTGTTATCCATATCATTTTATTATTTCTAGTAGTTTTTCAGATTTTTCGTAGTCCAGTGACAGTAGATATTTTATTATTGATTGGGTACATTCAAATTTATTAAGTTTGTCAATTTTCAGTATTTTATTGATTTTATTGTAAACTAATGGTCCCAAAGACTGTACAGACAAAGTGCCATATGTAGTTCTGTTTCTTACAATTTGACATATGCGATCTTTACGTCGTTTTTTATTAATTATTTGAAAATCTTGTTTGCTGATTTGTGAATGTTGTCTGACTATCAGTGATTTTATAAACAATTGTCGGACTGAGAGTACGGCACATTCTTGAAACAATTGTTTTGTGGAGAAAAGCCTAGGTTTAAAAGTCATTACTTTGAGAAGTGCTCGTTGTGATATTTCCAATCGTTCAAGGTGCGTCTTAGCAGCTGTGCCCCATGCAGTAATGCAATAGGACAGGATTGATTGGGCTAAGGCGTAGTAGATTTTAATAAGTGGGTCAAATTTCAGGACGTGTCTAAGTTGTTTAAAAGTGAAAATTAATTTTCTCAGCCTACTTGAAAAATTCCTAATGTGTGCGATCCAATTTAAATGCTTGTCTAATATGATCCCCAAATATCTAATTTCTGCTACTTGGTTTAGATTATCGCAGGCGCAACTTTGATCCATCTCACAAGTAGATTTATGTATTTTTAGACTTAGGGGAGTTTTAGGTTGTGTTGATCTGTTAATTGTGAAGGTTATGTATTTGGTTTTGGCAATATTGATGGATAATAAATTGAATCTAAGCCATTTTGATATTGCTTTCAAGCCTTCGTTTGAAAGTTCCTGAGCTTCTTTCCACGACTTTCCATGAAATAAAACCACAGTATCGTCAGCATATGTGATTACTTTGCCTTGTTGAAGCTGCATGTCACATAGTTGGTTTATATAAATCAAGAAAAGTGTTGGACCCAGTATACTGCCTTGAGGCACCCCAAACTTCACTTTTGCTTCACAACTCAATTTATTTCCTATCCTGACTGATTGCGTCCTACCAGAGAGATAACTCTTAAACCACTTTAGAGGTACACCTCGGATACCGATTTCTTCCAATTTTTCTAGAAGAATAGGGATGGAGACGGTATCAAAGGCTTTTGCCAGGTCGAGAAATATGCCTATACATTTATTTTTGCCATCCAGTTTATTTTTGACATGTTCCGTAACTTCGAGCACTGCATCTTCGGTACTTTTTCCTTCTCTGAAACCAAATTGGTTAACTGACAAAAGAAGTTTGCTCTCCAGATACTTTTTTAGTCTAACGCTCATTAGCTTTTCGAGTACTTTTGAAAAAATTGGTAGAAGTGATATAGGCCTGTAATTGGAGACACCATCTTCATCTCCACTTTTGTGTATAGGGCATACCACTGATTTTTTCAGAACTGTAGGGACTATTCCGGTGTCAAAACTGACTTGACATATATTAGTTAGTGGTTCTAGTATGTAAGGCAATATCATTTTTGTTAGTTTCGTATTTGTTTTGTCCCAACCAGGAGCCGAGCTAGTTTTAAGGTTCCTTACAACGTTGAAAACCTCTGCAGTGTCCGTAGGTAACAATCCGAAAGATTGTGCCTGTTTCTTGAAATGTCTATGTTGGGTACGGGCTAAATTTTCTTCAGTATCCTTCATAGATTGAAGAGTTTCTTGTGCAAGATTAGAACCGACATCTGCAAAATACTTGTTTACAGTATTTAGTGACTCATTAGGTGTTGAGTTTATAAGCAGTAAGTTTTCAACTGGATTTTCTTTCTCTGGAAAATTACATACTTTTTTTATTGTTTTCCAAGTTTTCTTGCTGTCTTTCTTGTATTTCATTAACTCTGTTCTTTCATATGTTCTTTTAAGTTTTTTTAAGGTACTGTTGAGAACATTTCTGTATTGTATAAATTCCGTTTTTAATTTGTTATTCTTTGGATCTTTATTTGATATCATATGTAATTTGTCTCTTTTTTTCATACTTTTTATTAGTCCGGGAGTAACTCATGGTTTTATGTTTGCCTTTGACCTCGATATAATTTCACTATGGGTAAATTTTTCAACTTTAGATTTGATTTGATTCATAAATATCTCGGTCGCTTTTTCTAAGTTAGTGTAATCCAATATTTCGTCCCATTTAATTTTTGCGATTTCGTCTTTTGTTTTGTCATAATTTATTATTGTTGAGAATCTGAGTAATTTTTTGCTGTGGTTACCTTTTGTATTTATTTGCACTGCAACTGGCGAATGATCTGTTATTGTAGGTGGTAAAATTAATGTCGTGGCTTTGTTTTTTGTTTTAATAATACAATGATCGAGGCAATTTTTTTCCCGTGTTGGAAACGAGTGCGCAGGCAACATCCCGTGACTAGCTAGCAGTGACAAATATTCTTCCATATTTCTATCAGTACTATTTGGTTCTATATTGATATTTATGTCTCCCATAATAATGATATTTGGCCATGTTTTTAATTTACCTAACGTGGTATCTAGTGAGTTTAAATAGTTTGAAACATTCTGGTTACAAGGTGGGCGGTACATAGCTACAACGCAAAGTTCCCTTCCTATTTGCATAATAATACAGTTGGCATCCTCAAGTTTCTCTTCATATATTTTGACTTTTTTCAGGCTCTTTTTATAATAAACTACGACACCATCATTTTGATTTATGTGATTTATAGTATAGTGGATATTATAATCAGGTAGTTGGTGTGGAGTATAGCTTTCATTTAACCAACATTCTGAAAAAATTATAATATCCATGCTGATACTCATTCGGCCTAAAAGTATCATAAAATTATCATAGTTGCAATTTATGCTACGTATATTCATTGAAATAATTGATATGGTTTTGGCATGATCTGTTTGAAAAAACTTAATGCATTCTTCAGGCATATTCAGGATATAGGATTTAGCAACATTGACGTTGTCAATGTCAGCTAGTAACTCTTCAAATTGTGCCATTTTCATATGATTATTCGAACTAAGTGGCGCAAGCCGCCAAAACTTTGATTTGATGTTTTATATCCCTTTATATGCTTTTGAATGCTTTCTAGATAAATTTTATTTTTTCGATTTGTTGGATGAATAGGAATTTTATGTGTGTGTGGTGATGTTATATGTGTGTGGATGAATAATATATTTTTCTGTACATATGATAGTGAAATCTTAATATATTTCAGGTTTTTTTATGAAGAGTAATACTATTTAACACTAAAAGAACAGCGAAAACGATATTTTTTAAAGAACTTAAACTATTAACATTATTTTTAATAATATGCAAGCTGATCATATAACGGACTAGTCAATCTTCTTTATAGCTTGTTGTAGCTTGAGTTGCGTTTTCTTCTAGATTCTTGAATTGTTCCGAATTTTTTATCTCGATTGCTGGAGATACTTCAGTTTTACGGACAAGGACGCGACCTCCATTTGTCCAACAATATTTCAATGGACCATTTTTTTTTAGTTCTCTGCCTTGATAGTGTAAATTCTTTGCTTGCTTTGTGAGGTTTTCATTTATGTAGATAGGTCTTTTATCACCAGGAATGCCAATGTTGAGGGTATTAAGCTTATCTTTGCTTTTTAGATTATACGAGGGTCAAACTGAAAGTTCTTAGAACTGGCCACTTATAAACAATATAATAAAAAAATAATTCTATAATTTGAAAATAGAACTCTTTGCCAATATTACTGAGTATATACTTCATTCATTTGTCATTTGTTTTACGATTTGGCGGCAAATTGAAAATTGTCTGTGTCACGTCAACATGAATTTAACACGAGAAAATTTTCGTGCAATGATTTTTTATGACTTTCGATGTCATTTAAGTCAACAAGAAAGTTATGATAGACTACGATTGGCCTTTCACGATGAAGCCCCATCTCGTGCGACTGTTTACAACTGGTTTAATGAGTTTAAACGTGGTCGCACTAATCTCACTGATGATTTACGTGAGGGACGGCCTTCTACGGCGACGACTGAAGATAACATCTGTGTTGTGCGGCGTATGATAGAGACTGACAAAAGAGTGACCTATCAGCAGATTCGGACAAGCTTAGGCATCGGTATGAGTCAAGTGCACAAAATCCTACACGAACATTTAGCGGTCAGGAAGCTTTGCGCCCGGTGGATACCTCATAATTTGACTGAGGCTCAAAAACTCCATCGTGTGGATTGGTGCCGTAAAATGATTGAAAGATTTAACGGAGGTGACTCAAATGCTGTGTTCGACATACTAACAGGTGACGAAAGCTGGATTTACTGTTATGATCCTGAAACCAAAAGACAATCTGCTCAGTGGGTGTTTCCTTTCGAGGAGTTGCCAACTAAAGTGAAGAGAGATCGAAGTGCGGGGAAAAAAATGGTGGCCTCGTTCTTTGGAAGGATAGGTCATTTCGCGACAATTGTGTTAGAGGATCAAAAAACAGTTTCTGCAGAATGGTACACTACCAATTGTTTGCCACTTGTCTTGGAAAAAGTTCGAGAGAAACGACCTCGCAGTAGGATCCTCCTTCACCACGACAACGCCTCATCGCACACCGCCAAGCGAACGATCGACTATTTGGCGACATCAAACGTTGAATTACTGGGTCACCCGCCGTATAGCCCCGACCTCGCGCCTTGTGATTTTTATTTATTTTCAAAAATTAAAGAAAAACTTAAAGGAAAGCGGTTTATGAATGCTGAAGAAGCGGTGGCTGCGTATCGCGATGCCATTGAAGAGACCCCTAAGGACGAGTGGGCAAAGTGCTTTTCCCAGTGGTTCCATCGCATGCAGCGGTGTATTGACGTGAATGGACAATATTTTGAAAAGATATAATAAAACTAATAACTGGCTAATGTAATCAGTTTTTGATTTTCTAAGAACTTTCAGTTTGACCCTCGTAGTTCTTAATAGCTTTTAGTAGATCAACTTTCTTTTGTACAGTAGTAAAATCAACGATTATTGGCTTTATTTGATCTTTTTTGGATGGCAGCCTATAAGAATTACGCACGTCTTGAGTACTGAAATCTAATTTTAAGACGTTGTGAATTTTTTTGACGACATCAAGTATTGGTTCATTGTTGTCTAAAGGTACATTTCTTATCTCAACAGAACTCAGTCTTACTTTTCTCTCTAATATTTCCAATTGTTGTTTGATTTCCTTTAGGTCGTCTTCTTTTTCTTCAAGTGCCTCTATTCGGGATTTCATTTCCTTTTGCTCATTTACTATCTTTGAGATGGATTTTTTAATTTCATCATTGGATGATAGCAACACTTCGTTTTGTTTTTTCAAGGTGTTCATACTCGTTTCAATATTACTAAATTGCGTATCTTGAGTAGTTTTCATGTCCATGAATAATTGCTGGAGATTATCGAGCATTTCCGCCATTACGTTTGTTGAGCTGCCGGCTAAATCGTCCCTATATTTCCTTTTTTTCAAGTTTATAAAAGCATCTGATTCTGGTTCCGGCGAGCGGAACACGTCCGGTGTGGTGGTTGGTGGATAAACAAACATTCACATTGCTCTTTTGTTACAGATACTGATGATAATCGCCCGAGGACGTGCGAATGTCAAGATGGCCGTAACGGGACAATAGCTTTTTAAGTTTAATTTTAAATAGTGCCACTTAGTATAATTTCGAAGGACTAGGAATGGAAGTGGCAACATTCCTGGGGTAACGCTTGTGACAAACGCTGCTGATTGATTCTAAGGAGGTTTTAAGTGACACTGACATCGCATGATCGGCCGATGGGCGGGAAAATGCGAGGTGACATGTCAGATGTCAGTTGTGGGCTCAGAATAAGGAAAAACAGTAGAAGTGACATAAAGTAAAAAAGTTGTGATGCATGATTCCACAAACATGGCGTCGAAAATCTATAGAAACTGCTATGTAATCTAGACACAAATGACACTTGAACTGCTGATCAAATGTCAAATTTGATTTCACAAATATGGTGGACAAACTTCAAACGTCTCCTAGGTAGGGCTTTTATTTTGAACCTTATAGTCATAGCAATAATGCCACGTCATTTCAAACACCGTCCCAATGGTTGTGGGTGTGAGAGTTGTAAATAGAGCTTGTTCGGAAGAGGTTGTGGAAAACTGAGATTAGAACGGTTCAAGTCTGGTAATTCTTGATAGAATGGTAGCAGCGTGCGTTACGCTGCGGAACGCCATGTCCTTCGCCTAAAGTTCTCTCTATAATTGTAATCATACGTAATCTTCTGTGCAATAAACTGATTGTTCGTGACGTCGCCTTTATCTCTTCGCCCGCTAAACCCACGCCACGCCACACTGAAGCATTGTTGGGTCAGTGGTACAAATCATTACCACATTGAAGCAGAATCATAACTGATGCGGTGCCTTTTTATGAATCCGACATATACAATAAAATATAGGACATAAGTACGGTAATATAGAAATGCTTATACTTGTGTAACATAAGGTGGCCTTATCGCTGGAACCGATCTCTTCCAGGCAAAACGTATAGGTTGTCGATTCTTTATTAATTTTCACTGTATTATGCTCGATTAAAAAAATCAAAATGAATTATAATGATTCCTAGGTTTAATTACCTACATAAATCCTGTACCTGCAATGGTTACATATAGTCCTAAATGATTTGGGTCACCGGATGGGTTCTGCGGTCTGCAGTTAGGTCAAATTGAACGCAGCTCGCATTATGGATGAACAACGTTGTCTGAACGCAGACCGCAGACCTAAATACCATTTTTACATAGTAATGTCGTAGCATTTTGTGGCTTTCGTTTCGAACTTGTAGAAAAAAATACATTAATTAAACATAACGATATTTGATCAATAACGTTTATTTATTCCACAAGTTTTAATGTTACAATAAGAAATAATCCGATCGAACCAATTCTAAAGTCGATTGTTGAAAATTGTCAGATACACATCTGTGTCCTATCACTAAAATCACACAAAAAAAAAACGAATGTCATTGACCGACTTATCACACGTAGGGTTTCTAATTGGATTATGTGCTAAAATACTGAGTTTTCGTGGTAATATCATTAGGCAATTACAGTAACTAGTCACCAAAATGTGGCTAGACGAAGCGGATAGCTTTGCGGAAATATTTAAGGGCTATTTGCCTTTCTATTTGCTAGTCGCAGTGCCTCTTTTGCTCATAGTGGCTCCAGCGTATCCTGTGGCCGCTTCGCACGAATTCTCGGTCTATCGCATGCAACAATATGATCTACACAACGTCCCACATGGTAACTGGTCATATATTGTTTATTTTTCATTTAGCAAACGTAAAATCGATCGATCCTAGATTTGAGGTTATGTTCCTATTTTCCTGGTATCTAGGCTGTTGCTGTTTACTTTGCTTACATCTTATCAGATAATTAATAGCAAATGATAGTTGTTAATATGCCTATAGCCAAATTTGTCTCACTCCTTCACTTAAAACTATTTTCCTTGAGCTGCAATTGTGAATAAAACATTAATTTTTGAATGTTTTTCTTGTTTGCACCTTAAAAGATTAGTGATAGAATTGAGTGCTTAACAGAAACTTCACACTCTTAGTTCTTCACTAATATTTTCTCTGTTGATACTATGAAATACATACTTACAGATAAGAAGAACTGATGAGTGACTAAATATGCTTCAAAATTGATATTCAATCACCGCTTTACCAATATAATTCAACACTTCACAAATTCTTCAGTTTGATAGCAGAAGCGTCACAAGACAGTGGCAAAATTGTGAAACATCATCACAAAAGCCAGAAAACCAAAATAGAACTGATTGCTGAGTTGAGGTGCCAAACTGTAAAGATCTATTTCCCTTACCTAACAATAGACATAGTAATAGTGAATAAATAAATAATGGCAATACTTAATAATAACTTAGTAGTCATAATCGCAATAAAAACTAGTACCTACTGGTAACAAGAGACCTCGCTACTATACATTTGTAGAATTTTTGAATAAATATATACTCAAAAATGCACAATTTGCAGATTCAGAAATATTCTCAATCATATTTATCAATAGATGGATAAAATTTCACGGCACATCCCTTTAGTAGAGTAGACTCATAAAAATTGTGACCTGCAGGCTGCCGCAGTACCAGCTTCAACCTCGAAGGCCGTTCGCTAACATCCTGGAGTACGTCCCGGCATTGTGTGGTGGCCCGCGTCCAGGACATCACCATTGACCAGTTTATGGAGATCCGGAGCAAAGCAGGAGCTTTGCTGCTGGTCTTGCCAAGGAATGATACCTTGCTCAATGCTGAGGAGAAAGAGGTACCATATTAAGTTACTATTTATAGTAACTATGTTATAAATGAGTATTCCATCCATACATTCAACAGCCATAAGACATTCACTGCTTTACATAGGCCTCCCCTATAGATCTCCAAAATAAATGGTAGGAAGCGGCTTGCATCCAGTGCGACCCTGCGGATAAATGAGTATTAGTATTCATAAATTCTTATTCTTATTTAGCGTAGGATAAACTTGCATGCTTACTCATACATAATATTTTTATTAATGTTAAAAAAAACTATATTTGCATTAATTTATAAAAGCACAACCTATAAATTTTATTTGTAATTTAAATTTAAAATTATGTTTATGCTAGAAGTAAATGCAATAATGGAGGGTGCTGTAAGCCAAAACACAGGTCACTGGCCTAGTTCGGCAACAGATACAGAAATGATGTAACTTTTACAAGCTAGTTAAGATTGATTGAAATGTTGTTTGATGAATAAAGAATTTATTTATTTATTCATTCGATGTGGGGGCGAAAAGTCCTGCACTGACATCCCACATGTGATTTGGGCATTTTAGTAAAAGCTAGTTTTAAAATGAATCCTTTTATTTCCAGCACATCCAGCTCCTTGAGATGGCAATGAGCCAGCAGGAGGTGAACGCTCCAGTATACTTTATGAAGTGGTCTCCAGATGTAGAGGAGATCCTGCGGGACCTGCAGCACAGCTTTATCACCGATGAGAAGTCGGGCACTGCTCTGGAAGCCATGTTCAACTCGGTCTCTTCTAATGGATATCAAATTGGTAAGAGGTTATTTCTAACACATTCAGGTACTGATTGGAGATTGCAAAGAGCTTGAGCAAAGAGCAGCAAGAAATAATCATTCGGGCGGAATCATACAACTTTGCGGTTGTGAAGTTAGCTACACATTGTGGAATTTGTGGATAGCCCAGTCCTCGTGCAGCTGTTAAGTGAGCTTCAGTCAGCATTGGCTATTGGCTATCCACAGCTTATAGCTAACATCACAGCCGCCAAGTTGTATGATTCTATATTTTTAATACATATTAGGACATACAGAGACATTGCTTTGCTTGTATAAGTTCTAAAATAAAACCATTCATTTACCAGACAAACAACTGAGACAGAAGTGAAAAATTTATGTTTAATTCTGTTCTGTACCCAAAGGGTACAGAAAATTGATGAAGATATAGATATAGCCAGTTAAAGTTCCGCGTGACGTCACTAGTGTCATACAAATATATACAACAAATATAGACTTTCTACGTGAAGACGTGACGTCACAACGCTCACGACCACATGACACCCCACGACAAAAACATTGACAAGGTTCATCATTGTCATTTATTGTTTGATTGACAAAAGAAAAAACATGTGTCCAGTATTTTATGATAATCTTACTCATGGACTAATTATAATGTTTTTTTTACCCATGTCTATTATAACATTGTCCGCAGTGGTGACAGCGCCCTCACCACAGAAAGTGGAATCCAAGCCTGTGACGCTGCACGGCAAACTGGTCGGCAGGGCAGGATCTTCGCAAACTATAGTGATTGCAGCGCATTACGACTCGTCTGCCATTGTTCCTGTAAGTACTGTTCAATATTTATTTATTCGTTTATAGGCGAGCAGTATAAACTGATGTGCCCAAGCAGAGTCGAATAAAATTTGAATTTATCTGTCAAAGAAACTTCTTTATCCAAAGGTCCAGTCTATTCTTAAATGTGTTTATAGTTCTTGCTGAGATTACATCCTCAGGCAACCTGTTCCGATTGTAGACAACTCCGTTGCAGAGGATGTGGTGTGCAGTGTTGGTTTGTGATGGAGTCGGCTGCAAGATAAATTTATGGCGTCTGCTGTCACGCATGTTTTCCTTCATGGTGTACATGTCGTGAATATCCGGAAGATTATAGAAACCATTGAGAATTTTGAACGTCTCGATCAGGTCTCCACGTAATCGCCGTTCTTCGAGGGTCGTGTCTCTATATTAATGAGGGAATGAGAGAATCTGTCTATCTAGAAATGCTCCATATACCTATCTTATAATAATTATATGTACAAATATATTGACATATTTTTGATTCTCTGAGGCCCAACTCGATAATCTATCCATAAGCCGTAGCACGTCCAGTGCTTGGAAGCCGCTTGTAATCGATGAGATCTGAATGAAATCATATTTTGTCCACCTTGTAAACGGAAGTCCTACGCGGCGCTCGCCGGTACGAGTTCTCCACTTGAGAACTATTCGACCCCATCAGTCATCAGTCCTCGTTGCTATGTGCCCTGCCCACAGCTATGTCATATCAGTATGTGTAAATTAAATGTAGAATGACTGAAATAATAGATGTAATACAATACAACAATAATGATACATTTTTATACAGGCAGGTCTGAATAAAATGTTGAACAAATAGGTGACTTGTTTTCGCGATATCCAGATTGCTCTCAGAGTATGTAAACCCTTGCTTTTTACAAAGCAACATGTGATAGATTCATACAATGATATTTTGTATAGATATTAATTAATCTGTTTCATTTCCTCGCGGCTCCTGGAAAACCGTTTTTAACTGCTTCTCAGACCTTTTGGGTTGATGATACTCTGAAACATTCTTATTTATGTACATAATAAAGGATTTTTATTATTTTTGACTTGGTAACGTCTCATAAATCGATGAACGCCTGCTGCACGCACGAAAATGCTTCACTCATTGTCACGTTCCGCCTGAGCCAAGGGCAAGCGATAGAGAGACACGATGAACCTAAGCGTTCGGCTTGTGACGCATGACGTTATAACGTACAATAGGGTAGTTGTCTGGTCTGTCTTGTCCCTTTCCCACAAAGCATAACATTGTATGACGAATGTGTATGACACTTGCGTGACGTCATAGTCTGCTATATTGCGCTCTCTGTCTAGCAAGAAAATAAATAATGCGTGTAACTTCTTTATTTTTTTAAGTTGATTTTATTTATGTTTTCGATAATCGGCTCTGTTTATGGTTACCAGCTATTACAAGAGAACATCAAAAAAATATTGTCAACTAGCCTATTATCGTTCGTAATCCGAATTTACAGACAACCGATTTATTTATTTTTCAGGAACTATCCCAAGGGGCAGATTCCAACGCCTCTGGGGCAGTAGCGGTCCTAGAACTGGCGCGTATATTCTCCCGACTATACTCACTAAGCGCGGTCCGCGGTGCCGCTTCACTGTTGTTCGTGCTGCACTCTACCGGACATGCGCTCAACTACTTCGCGGCTAAGAAGTGGCTGGAAGAGCAACTAGATGGCAGCGACGCTTCTTTACTTCAGGTTAGTTATTTGTATGACAAACCAGCATTTTTTAATGTGAAAAATTGACTTTTGTCACATTATTAATTGAATTTTGTCATTTTATCAATTTAATTTTGCGATATTATTAATTGAATCTTGTCACATTGCAAATGAAATTTTGTCACGGTATTAATTTAATTTTGTCATATAGTTAACTGAATTTCGTCACATTATTAATTTAATTGTGCCATATTATTAATTGAATTATGTCATATTGTTAATAATTGAATTTTGTCACATGATTAATTTAATTTTGCCATATGAATAACATTTTGTCACATCTTTAATAGAATATAGTCCCATTATTGACTAAATGATCTTTATTTCCAGGACGTATCGTTCGCCATGTGCCTAGACTCGATATCCTCAGCGGCCGGGGTGAGCATGCACGTGTCGAAGCCCCCCAAGGCCGGCGGCGCGCCACACTCGCTCCAAGCGCGTCTCGGAGCTGCCGTAAATCATAAGAAGATTAACTTGGCTGATGAGGCATTAGCCTGGCAACACGAACGGTTCAGCATCAGAAGAATGGCTGCGTTTACCCTGAGCTCTTTGCAGGTATGACCATTTTTAAGAAATAACTTTCCTTAGCATTGCGTTTCAGGACGCATCTTTAGACCTATCTTCTCTCAACACGTGGACTTTAAGATGTATTTTTGGTTAGGTTTAAGATTATTATCGTCTGGTCTTTTACGGTATTAGTTTCTAGTCATTAGATTTTAGGTTAGTCTTTAAATTGTGGATTTGATTTGATTAAGTTTGGCTCAACGCATATAGATCAATTGAAGACAACATTCAATTCAATTTCATTTTTAACCGACTTCCAAAAAAGAGGGTCTATGTTCGTCTGTATGTATTTTTGTAATCCTTTCATCGGGCATTCGGAACACGTGCCCACACCATCTCAGTACATACCAACGTGTACGCATTTGAGGATCAAAGGAGGCGTGATTTAGACCTGAAAAGAGAACATCTCAAAAACAAACCGCCGTCAAACATTACATACAACTACATAAATGGAGTCCTCACATGTAGTCACTGTCCTAGGACATTCACCGCTAAAATTGGTTATATCAGCCATGTGAGGACCCATCAGTAACCCACATATGGAAAATGGTCGCCGAAGCCGAAATCGGCGTGGAAGCCATCATCATCATGTATTTTTGTGTATGTTCATTGATAATTCCGCAAATTGTAAACCGAACCGAAAAAATTTTTTTTTGTTCCAAAGGGTATACTCCCGAAGTCTCATTTACATTTTACAGAAATCGACTGAGCCGTTTTTGAAAAATTAACAATAATAAATGGAAACAATTCGAGCGAATTATTCGAATTTTGTATACAATGGAAGGCGGTTTTGCCATTTTTTGCGAAAAATAATTTTATTTATATCTGACAAGGTAATGACACGAATTACATTAGTTATAATATTCGTAGTACATATTTTGCTGGTTTCTTGTCTTCTTTGTTCTATTGTATGTTTCGCGTTCTGGAGTTGCACTCGCAAAATATTCTTTCGAAAACTCATCGACTCGAGACTCGAAAAAAGAGACAGCTAACATAATATAAAAATAATTATAAATATTGTGACAAATGTATACCAAATATTATTTTGTTCCAGTCCCACAAAGACCCGGCTCGTAGTTCGATGCTCGACGTGCCGACAGAACAAAACACACAGAATCTGGTCGACAACATACAAAACATCGCGCGAGCGCTCGCCTCGCATATCTACAACATCACCGATGAAACCAACGATGAGGATGCCGCTTTATACGACGAAGCTTTGGTAAGTTAAATCTCTATTAATTTAGTTTTAGCAACGTTTGGAACGGTCAGTCATAGGATCGCGGATCGCATTGACAACAGAGCGCTGCCGTGAGTCGGATGATACATTAAAATTTGATTGTAACATGTCAAAGGCCTTTAGATGGCTTAGAAACTCTGACACCAGGGTTAGCTGCCCTCACTGTACGAACTTCCTTTTATCACAACAACTTTCAAAATACACAAAACTATCAAAACACACAGTTATCAGAACCCACAACCATAAAAACACATTAGCATCAAGATACACAACTATTTTGATAGAGGTAGATTGTTCCACTGCGCTGTTTGACAGTGAACGTTGACGCTCCTCGATACTACAGATGCACAGAACGTGCTATCTATTATTAGTTATTTGGCGCGAGATGTACCAGGGAAACATAACACGCAGGATCTAGTGGACAACATAGAATATCGCGCGAGCGCTCGCCTCACTTATCTACAACATCACCGATGAAACTAATGATGAGGATGCCGATGCCGCTTTATACGATGAGGCTTTAGTAAGTATGAGACGGCCACTGGGCATAGGCCTACCCTATAGATTATCATGCGCGCGCGTGAAGTTTCGTGCAATTTAAAAGTTCCACGCGCGAGTCACAAGTAAAACTTGGTCGACAGTCCATTTGTAGAATTATTTTAAAAGAGGTAGATTGTTCCACTGCGCTGTTTGACAGTGACCGTTGACGCTCCTCGATACTAGATATGCGCAGAACGTGCTATCTAGTACTAGTGATTTGGCCCGAGATGTACCAGGAGAACATAACGCGTAGAATCTAGTGGAAGTTTCGTGCAATCCAAGTTCCACGCGCGAGTCACATAAGCCCCTCTTAAATATGTATTTTATTTTAATTTTATTACTTATTATTGAAGTGAATATACAACTAAATATTCTGTGAAAATTTCAAGCACCTACCTGTTACCATTATAAATATCGAGCGAAAAACGGCTAAAAAATAAGATTTGTAAGATAATACATCATCTGTGAAAATTTCAGCTTTCTAGCTATAACGCACAACCTGGTGACAGACATACAGACGGACAGCGGAGTCTTAGTAATAGGGTCCCTTTTTACCCTTTAGGTACACCCTAAAAAGAGTGTGTATGTACTTTGTTCCAGAGTGTAGAAGAAGATGCGGTGAAGCATTGGTTCGAATACTTGTCGTCGCAGCCGCGCGCGCCCCAAGTCATCACCACCGGCGCACCCAACGCAGGTATACATCTAATTTTGGCTAAATATAATACTAGCGACCCGCTCCGGCTTCGCACAGGTGTATTACACTTATGAACCTGCCTCTTGAATCACTCTATCAATTTAAAAAAAAAACCGTATCCAAATCCGTTGTGTAGTTTTAAAGTTATAAGCATACATGGGGACTGACAGCGCGAAGCGACTTTGTTTTATACTATGTAGTGATAATAATATAATATTCTAATTAACATCAGATTTGGCTAATTTTGGTCTTGAAAAAACTGTGGAAGTTAATGGAAGGTTTATTTAAAGGGTGAGATAATATAAAAATGTAGGGAGTAAAATAGTAAAAACGTGAATTTAAAGAAGGATGTCGACAGCTCATACATACGAATACCTGTTGTGTACGAATACACTCAGTTTCTCCCAAGCTCATTTATAAAAATGTTATCTTCACCAGAGTAATTTATGACGCTTCTAAAACTGTTCTGATATGTACAAGTTTGTTTAAAATGAAGTTAAAATAAGAAAAACCGAAAACAAATTTCAAGCTATAGGTACCTACTTTGATTTATAGAATTATAGACCATAGCAGTGCTACCAACTCCTTTTGGCAAAAATTCGCTATCAGCACGTCAAAAACGCGCCAGAAGCGCTAAATGGTAACTACGACGACTGGTACTACGAAAAAATGAATGATAATGAATTTCGGTATTCATCCACTTCATTAGCAATAGTATAAGAACCACAACTTGCTGCTATTCGAACTTCGGCCGCAGCCTGCGGATGCAGGTCGCGATTGCAGGTAACACACATCTGAAATGCAGCCACTGCCTGCTTCCGCAGTCGAGAGTGATTCCGAGGTTGGCTACACGTGCTGCGACAGGCAGCACGTCGGACTTGTCCAAACAGGTGAACAACACTCGCAGCTGAGGCTCGGTAGCACGTGCTGCCGGAGCCGCAATCGGAATCTTTTTTGCAGAAATTCATACTACTACATAGATAACCAGAGCCCTTACTCGTAGTCCAGGCTTTGCGAAGTTTACTCAAACTTTCGCGTTCGCGTGTGGCTCTACAGATTTTGGTTAGTTCTTCCTCGTTTCTGCTAGGGGCGCTGTACAAAAATGTATAGGGCCATACCGAAACACCTGTAGTTTCAATTTACGTGTAAACCTGGATTAACCCCTCAGTTGTGCAGCTACAGCCGGCTTCGCGCAGCTGCTGCAAGTGCTGTTTGTAGCTGTAGCCTACTGCCGAGATTCGAATAGCACCTTTAAGGATTATTACGAGCAATATCAAAATAATCAGGAATATCTCGGATAATTTCAACTGCAGCTTTTTGTTAGTAGTATGTAAAGTGAGTGAAACCTAAAAATATAAGTATTCTTTCTTTTTGATAATCTTTTAGTATACAAAAATGTATGTTTCTATAAAATATGTAAAAAGACACCTCAGTTCGTAAAATTACTAGTTGTAACACTTAAAACGAGTTAAGGAAGGAGCATGTACCAACTGTTGAAAAAGAAAATAATTATATCAACCCCTCCAAAAAATTGCTAAGTCGGAATACCGAAAAAGAAATCTGGCAATACTGAATACATCATCTGATCGACTGAATTTGACATTTCCTTTTTTTTGACAGCAACAGTAATAAAATAGTGATTTTTTTAAAATAATGTGCCCATTTTTTGACAGGCTAAAGCCTTTAAGCTCATACCGCCACTTCTTATGCATGTAATCTATAATGTTAAAACAATAAAAAATCATTGTAATTTTTCTGGTGGTCTAATATTAATTTTAATTAGTGATATGAAAACAGCAAAAAATCACTAAATTTTTGAAGCACATATCATTATTATAAATGATGTTTTGTTTTCTACTACTTGCAAAAAAAAAAAACGACAGGTCCATTCGCTGCATCCTTCTTTCCCGTACAAAATGTTCTTGCATGTAAAAGTTGTCATTGACAGTTGACAGATGGTGAGACCAAGTTCACCGGGTCATATATATAAATGAATCATGTTAGTCTCGCTTAACCCGGCGAGGATGTGGTACAAAAGGTATACGTCGAGGATGTGGAGGGTCATTATGACCCTGTTTTTAAAAACAATATGTTAAAATAATTGTGACATATTTTAAAATAATAAATAACGATTGTATAACATTTAGCTATGGTTTTACAAGATTCTTCATAATACATCTCTATGTAATGAATATATTATGTACTTATTTACTATATTAATGAATGAATGAATATATTATGTACTTATTTACTATATTAATTGTACACAGTTCGTTTTAGTGCTACAATGGGTTAAAAGCGTCATAAAACCAACAAATTAATATTTTTGATCTTATTATTTAGATTTTTACTTATATACCTGATTATTAAATGTTTACAAGAAATAAATTGTTAAGGAAGTCATTAAAATTAGTCAATCAGCTTACTTCATCAAGAAACTTATTTTACTATTTAGCTGCATTTTACCCGTTTTAATTAAATTATGTCCAATTATTTTTTTGTTTTCTTTTAGATAATGATTACAAATCGTATTTTGTAAACAGATGTGTTTTGCTAATTTTCGTTTTCTTTACTTCGCTCACATATTTTTTTTAATGATTTTTATTTTCACTACGGTTGCTTTGATTTACTAGCCAGCTGCATATACGCTCAACAACTGTCGTCTTGGCTACGTTTATAATAATTTTTGACCAAAATTAACAAATATTTAGAAAAAATGGTAACCAAAATGTAGCACAAAAGCGCTACGCCGCGTATGGGGAAGGGCCAAGAGGGCCATTTGCGGCGTTTGTACTCACCTACCTCCCAAACCAGGACTCCTACAACCAAATGGTGTTTACTAACATAAAGACGGGTTCACTAGCTACAGCTACTACGCCTTTCAGAAACATATGACCGCAGAATAAGAAGTTGTGCACGTAACAAAATGAACAGGGTCATTATGACCCCTCCTCATCCTCGCCGGGTTAAACTCGAGAACGGCTGAACATATTTGGCTAATTTTCGCCTTGAAATATCTGTGGAAGTTAAGGGAAGGCTTACGCGGTGAGAAAATGTAAAAATATAGGAAGTAATAAAAACGTGAATTTAATTTTCCCATACAAAAGGTTCCTATATGTAAAAGTAATTGTCATTGACAGTTCACAGATAAAAATAAATCACTATTTCCTTGGTCACGGCATCACGCGTGAACGGCTGGACCGATTTCGTTAATTCTTTTTTGTTGTGTTTGTTATTGTCAGGAGAAGGTTCTTATGAAAGGAAAAATTAAGAAAATTGCGTGGAAAATAATTAAAACGTCGATTTAATTTTCCCATACAAAGTTTTCCCACATCCCGTATCTGGCCATTGGTGGCGCTAAACACCATAGACAATAGAATTAGTGAGATGAAGGCGATATAAAGTTCACCGGGTCAACTAGTTACTAATACATAGTAACTAATTACCGCCTTACCACAAAAGATTTAAACACGCTTTAAACTCTGTTTAATGGTGCAATTATTCACACCACGACACAATATTAATTTCTTAGTGTGGGTGCTGTAGGAATTTATTAGACTTTAAATTTTAAGTGTACCTACCTACATGTTTCTACTGTATAATCATTTATATAAAGTTTTTGTGAAATACACTGTACCTGTACCAGCCTTTTTAATAGACCACTGCAGGACGTAGGCCTACCCGCGAAGGGTGATTGGGCCATATCCACCACGCTGGCTCAGTGCGGGTTGGTGGATTCACATACGCCATCGAATTTCTTCTACGGACGTATGCAGGTTGCCCCACGATGTTTTCCTTCACCGAAAAGCCAGTGGTGTTAAATTCCGTACATAAATTCCAAAGAACTCATTGGTACGGGACCGGGATTGAACCCACGTCCTCACGATTGTAAGGCGGGGGTCACTACCACTAGACCACCACAGCTGAAATAAATTATTAAATTATTATTAGTTGTACTGGTAAACATTGCCTAAGTGTTCGTAAAACTTTTGTGGTTAGACGGTTCATGTTTATATGTTTTACAAAGTTAAAAATAGACATGTTCTGTTGGTTATAGGTGTGACGGGGGCGCTAGAGAGAGCGCTATCTCGGTATACGGAAGTGACGGTCAGTTCGCACGCTGTGGACAAACGCGAGCCGGAGTTCACGCTGTACACGCCTACATCTGCCACGCTATATGTATACAGGTGAGGTTATATTGATTGCTGCTAGGTTTTACATACTATAAAGCTTAGCCCGGACACTCCGCGATTTTTCATACAAAATCTGCTGTCTTACGCACACTAACACAGTACTTACTCACAGATAACACACATACGCACGGTCGCTATACGTGCATTTGTTTTGTGTGCGGAACGTCTATGGCTGTCAGCGATCACCACAACGTGACGACATGCCGCGTGAGCATACTCAATTTGCAAAAATGAATATAAATTTAGTTATTAAAAAGTATAATGCTTAATTTGGAAGCATTTTAACAAAAAGTAACCGATTAGTTGAAAGAAAATATCAAGAGGAAGTTACCAAATAATTTAAAATAAGTTTCTTTTACTTATCCTTAGATAAAAATTTAAATTTCTTGTTTTGTTACGTATTATTGATATTCAACCATACACAGCACTAATCACAGTCTAGGTATTTTTTATTACAAAATCTATCGGCCAGTGCAGCCCGCGCTCAGAGTACACGACTCGGTGAACGTGACGTGAAACGCGGGGTGGAAGTGAGGAAGACTCAAACGGGGGGTGACGAGTGACCGTTCTATACGTAGTATTATTATATTATCTTCTTTGGTTTCGTCTTGACTACATATCACATGAAAATCTTTTTGTTGGATTAAATTAAAGTTTAAATAGAGTTTCGAATTTCGAGAATTTCGACTTTTGAATTCTCGTACCAATTGCTGTCTAGTAAATAAATTAAACATTAAAACATCGACTATGAGAAAATGTGATGGGCCTCTTACAGACTTCTGTGAGAGAAGTGACGTCACGACCCCCTCTCCCAAACTTTGACAAGGTTTATCTTTGTCATTTGTTGTTTGATTTACAAAAGAAAAAATACGTGTACAATATTTTTTGATAATCTAACTCACGGTCTAATTATATTAATGATTTTTGTACCCAGTCATCATGCCTATTGTACCTAATTAAAACCCTATACAGGGTTATTCCGAATAAATTTGCTTCCTATTAGGGGCTTTTTCTGTACATAGTTGATTGAATTAGGCGTTACTTTGCGGAAATTCATCAACAAATCTTTGTTTTGTATCAATATTTAGTGTATTTTCGCTATGTTGTTGTAAGCAAATAAGCTTATTCTGTACATCAGAACTAATAACTTTTGTTCTGCGACTTTTGTCAAAACTCAAAAAAAAAAACAGCTGTTCCATATATATTGTCGCGGGTGAACGATATTTTTCTATGGAACAAAATTTTTTTTAAATTTTGATAAAGGCTGCAGAACAAAAGTTGTTAGTTTTGATGTACAGAATAAGCCCCTAAAAGGATGCAAATTAATTAGGAATAACACTTTTTTTTTTTAACGCAAATAAGTCCGCGTTTTACCACCAACGCGCCTGATGGTAAGAGACGTTGTGGTCAAAGATGAAGCACGCAGACCTAGAAGATACCTATTCACTCTGACCTTGAAAAGCTTTAGATTATATCTCTTAGGAAACAGGAAAGCAGGAAGACTGTTACATTGCCTGGCGGTACGAATCAGAAATGTTGAGTCAAACCGCTTCGTACGTATCGAAGGAAAATCGACAGTGTAGGGGTGGTAATGTGGCGTCCTCCTACTTGTCCTGTAGTAAAAAGGGGAAGGTAGAATAAGGTCGTGCAGCTCAGATGCACACTCTCCGAAATGAATCCTATAAAAAATGGACAGACGCTTTTGATGTTGTTTTTGCATTGTACCTCTTATTTTTGTTGCAAATTGTTCGGTATTTCTATATAACAACTTTTGTTCTGCGACTTTTGTCAAAACTAAAAAAAAAACAGCTGTTCCATACATTTTGTCGCGGGTGAACGATATTTTTCTATGAAACAAATTTTTTTGGTGTAAATTCCCAGAATAAAAGTTGTTATACTCCGCGCCACACACGTTGATGGATGTGAAGTTAGCCACTAGCTGCGCAATAGCCAATCCTGACGAGACGTGACGTGGATGCCGGGCGTTGATTGGCTAATGCGCAGCTAGTGGCTAACTTCACATCCATCAACTTGTGTGGCGCGGAGTATAGTTTTGATGTACAGAATAAGCCCCTAAAAGGATGGAAATTGATTAGGAATAAGAATAACCTTGTATTTGTGTTTGTTTCCAGCGTAAAGCCAGCAGTGTTCGATCTCATCCTGTCGCTGGGTATCGCGGCGTACCTCGGCGTCGTATACTTCCTCATGAGCGCCTTCCCTCGCTTCTACGACGAGTACGCCAAAATCGTCACCGGGAAACCCAAAGTACAGTAGAATAAGAACATTTAAATAAGGAATATTGTATCGTGGAAATATTTGCAACAAAATGAAAGAACCTCTTTGACAGGTTTTTATTTTTATTTTTTTTATGTGCGTATTTATCTGAAATAATTTCGTAAGAAATCCCTCTTTATTTGTATTAAAGCTATGACCGGTTTATAATTATTTTACTGTGAGTGTCGAGTTAGGACGAAACATTTAAAAATAAACTTTGTTCAATAAGGGTTCATTCCTGAAACAGCAATTAAAATACTATTTGAAACTATTTTATTTGTTGTAGAGTAGAGTAAATAAAATAGTTAACTGTTTATAGTAGAGAGTTTTTGAACTACCAACCTCAAGCATTCATTGTTATAAACAGTTCAAAATATGAAGTGACCACAGGATTCGAACCTGCATAGCTGTGTTTCGGTGTATCAGCGCTTTACCAATTAAGCTTCAACACCCTAAAAAAAATTGCTGCTCGACTAAGAGAAATAAATAATGGAAGTACCGCAGTCTCTGGCAGCCATATCACAAGCATTGCTTAGTTTGGGGTCAGAGACCGTGTGTAAGATGTCCCCTAATATTTATTTATTTATTGTTACCTATCACAAAACATTATTAAAAATATTGACATTACAACATTTCATATATTATTTGAAAATAAATGTTGAAATCGAATATATCTAGTCAATCATTGCTAGTTATAATTTAATTTATCTGAAGTCTATCATTTTGTTTATTCATCCAGCATTTAATTTGTCCATAATATTGAAATATTGTTCTAATATTTCCACAATGCAATATTGAACTGTATTAGTTATGTAAGTGTTGAACAATTTTCGTTTATAATTTAACTTTTTATTCTTAAAGCCCCTGATCGACGTACAAAATAAAACCGCGGTTTTAAAGTTTTCTCTGCGGTATAACGGTATAATCACAGAAAACTTTAAAACCGTGGTTTTTAAGTTTTCTCTGCGGTATAACGGTATAACCACAGAGTAAACTTTAAAACCGTGGTTTTTAAGTTTTCTCTGCGGTATAACGGTATAACCACAGAGTAAACTTTAAAACCGTGGTTTTTAAGTTTTCTCTGCGGTATAACGGCATAACCACAGAGTAAACTTTAAAACCGTGGTTTTTAAGTTTTCTCTGCGGTATAACGGTAAAACCACAGAGTAAAACCGTGGTTTTAAAGTTTTCTCTGCGGTATAACGGTATAACCACAGAGTAAACTTTAAAACCGTGGTTTTTAAGTTTTATCTGCGGTATAACGGTATAACTGTTACAGTCATAGTGATTAAATAGTTATTATACATAATGACTGGTCATTATGTATAATATCTACTCAATTTAGATAAAGTGATAATTGACACAAAATTAATCACATTAACTAGCTATTTTATATAATATCTTCGAAGATTTGGATAATGTAATAAAACAAACTCATAATAAGGACAGATTGTTTCTGGCGCTTCGCCGGCCGCTGCCGCGGCACGCTCGCTTCGCTCGCTCGGCTCGCGCGTTGTTGTCACTGTTCAAACCTAACCTAACCTAGTAGGCAGATCAAGAGTCCAAGGAAAACTATTACTAGGTTAGGTTAGGTTTGAACAGTGACAACAACGCGCGAGCCGAGCGAGCGAAGCGAGCGTGCCGCGGCAGCGGCCGGCGAAGCGCCAGAGACAATCTGTCCTTATTACGAGTTTGTTTTATTACATTATCCAAGTCTTCGAAGATATTATATAAAATAGCTAGTTAATGTGATTAATTTTGTGTCAATTATCACTTTATCTAAATTGAGTAGATATTATATATAATGGCTAGACAGTATATATAATATCCAGATTTATTACTTTAGCTGTAACATAACCACAGAGTAAACTTTAAAACCGCGGTTTTATTTTGTACGTCGATCAGGGGCTTAAATGTTTGATAAGGTAAATCGATGCTGTATGTTGATTTCTCTCTCGCTTGTGAGATTTTATTGAGTAAAAATGAAACAAAACATTTTAGCGTACATTGTTGCTCTGTGAAATGCATAGATGTATGTACTTGTCGTTATAAACAAGTTTCAACGTCGCGAAAAACAAGGCGTTCCGTACAATAAACTCATCGACTCGTAATTGAATGTTTGGGACAGTTGATTTTTCGGTTTGGTCCCGTAGTAAGAGTTATTCGATAATGACGAGTATACAAAAAGTTGATTTGCAAAATGCAGGAACATTTTTTGAACAAGTTTTCCCTACTACGGGACCAACTTCGAAATCGAGTCAAAAGTCTGCTGATCTACATTTTTGTGGATCCCAAAAATTTCTGATTTTAATTTTACCGACTTTAAAAAAAGGAGGAGGTACTATGTTCGTCCGTATGTATTTTTTTGTGTATGTTCATCGATATTTTCGCCAATAGTGAACCGAAATAAAAAAAAAAATTCGAAGTGGTTCCATTTAAATTACATCGAAATCGGCTGCGCCGTATTTGATAAATCATCAGTAATGTACATGGATGTCACATCGATTCGTGCAAACTATTGGAATTCTGTAAACGGTGGAAGTCGGTGTTGCTATTTTTAACAAAAAAGAATTATTGGGATTCCACAGTTGGACCCATGGTGAAACTTGTCCGGAACGATAAGCACGTAGACCTCTAAAAGACCCTGCAGTTTTCAAATCAACACCTTGTATAGACTTCTGAAATTCCTTGCAGTTTACAAAGCGACAACCTGTATACGCTTATCAAACATTTCAGAATAAAACTAAGTCTCGCTTTTTCTTTGAAGGCTTAAGTACAACAGATTGTTTATTAACTTAATTATAAATCTTTATCAAATCAATTATTTATGGTGATTGACTTAAAAGACATTGCTTTTGAGAAGTTGACAGTTTATGCATTTCTTTTTTTTTTACAATCTAGAATATTCTACACCCGTTTTGAGGGTAGGCAGATAGGAAGTTTTTAGAAATTAATACTAAAATTAAAAGAAGCAATATTTAAACTTTTCTATATTTAGAAAATAGTAAATTTAATTTTATTTGAATCGATGAGTCGGTACAATCTAAATTTAAATTTTTCGTAAAGTATTACTCTAAATCTATGAATGTAGGGTTAAAGTTCTATCAAAAAGTAAGAACAATTTTTGAAACGGCCAAAATGTTTTAAATCCTTATCTGTTTTTATTAAATTATAATTTAAGGTCTAAAATACGAGGCGCGTCTTTTTCGCATGGACATTTTATTTTTGTTGCATTATTTTATATGTTGTTACAACGATTGCTGACAGTGAAGATACCAAATTGACCTCGTCAAACAATCTTGGTAAGAAAATTGAAGCTAGAACATGATTTACAGCAGTAAAATATTCTTCAGTCATTGTCATGGATCTAAGAGAAAGAAAAGGATGAGTTTAGTGACTTGTTACTAAATATGACCCTAAAATGGCCTCAATCCTACCCAAAAATACGAGAGCTAAATGGTCTAAGGTAAAAATTTGAAAAATACTTTTTTGGTCATAAAATATAAATACATAACATTTTTATCTAAAAAAAAAACATCGAAACATCGACTCGAAAAGAAGAAGAATCCATCCATCCATCAGCCATAGGACGTCCACTGCTGGACATAGGCCTCCCCTATGTCCAGCAATGTCATTCCCTAGAAGAAGAATGAGACATGAAAAATATCTCGATTCAGTGGTTGTTGTCGGATTTTTAGACAAGGAACGTCAAATCCCAATACTTATTTGACAGTTTTGACAGTTTGAAAGATTTTTCATGCATTATTGTGTTTGATAATTGCCTCTAGTGGCTACAGCATTATAAATTTGTTATTGGAATATGCACAGAGCTATTACAACTAGAGAGATATCGCTGTTGTCGCTTGAAGCAATTCTCAACCACAAAAATGTACGGAAAATCTGGCTCAGAGCTGTCAAAACTGTCAAATGTGAATTGGAATTTGACACTACTGAGAGAAAAACACGTTAACTAGCCACTGAATCGAGATATTTTTCATGTCTCTTTCTAACTTATGCCATATTAAA
The DNA here is from genome assembly GCA_964007245.1 of Hypomecis atomaria. Classification (NCBI taxonomy): domain Eukaryota; kingdom Metazoa; phylum Arthropoda; class Insecta; order Lepidoptera; family Geometridae; genus Hypomecis; species Hypomecis atomaria. The sequence goes on from OZ023297.1 coordinate 16,926,677, forward strand.
TCATTGCACTTCCTTCTTTCTTTTATTGATCGACCACATTATCTCTGGAATCTCTGTGGGAATATGCAATCAATAAGTGACATTTGAAATACTGATCAAACTGTCATATTGGCGTTTCTGCAATATGGCAGAAACGTGCCTTCAAGATATATCCATCATCAATGAATAGAAAACATGAGTGACATTCGATAAAAGTAACAACTGAAATACTCTTCAAAAACCTCGTATTCTGGCCCCTAATTTAAACACAAGCTTGTAATTACTCAGAAAATTGTTGTTTCATTATAATGTTCAGTAGTTTCTTTGACCGTCCCGTCTGGAGTTCCTTCAAATGAATATAATATGAAGTTAGACATACTCATTTTTAATTTTGGTTGCGTATTCATTTTCCTCGCGAGTTTTTCTATTTCTTGACAATATTTACTGTTAGACTAACATAAAAATTGCGAAAAATAACAGCCATTCTATATTAAAAGTTCATCGACTCGACACAATGGAACAACTGATCTTTTTTAGGGTTCCGTACACAAAGGGTAAAAACGGGACCCTATTATTAAGACTTCGATGTCCGTCTGTCTGTCACCGGGCTATATCTCATGAACCGTGACAGCTAGGCAGCTGAAATTTTCACAGATGATGTATTTCTGTTTCCACTATAACAACAAATACTAAAAACTGAATAAAATAAATGTTTAAAAGTATACAAGAAACGTGATTTTTAGTAGTTTTTTGCTCGCTATTAATAACGGCAAGAGGAATGGGACTCTCATACGGTATGGAACCCTTCGTGCGCGAGTCCGACACGCACATGGCCAATTTTTTCGATTTTGGTGTTGGTCACATAGTAAATGTTGTACATAATATAATATTATAACCTCCGAAAGTCCCTGTACTTTGCAAAGTAAAAGTTTTCAATCTATTCTGTTAAATTAAAAAATATCGAGTCATATCTTCATAAATTATACGTTTTAAGATTGATAAATGCAACGGCATGATTGCCTACGATTTTTGGGAATTCAATACTCAAACTTACTAATGGGCGAGTGCGATAGCTAGGGATGGTTGATAGGTATTAATAATATGGTATAGGCATAATCAAACTCCTTTGCGACTGGGAACTTAGCTATAGGCCGCGCCACATAAGTTGGCGGATGTGAAGATCCTGACTGAAGCTCACATAAAGCCGCACGTTGATTGGCTATTGCGCCGCTTGTAGCTAACTTCACATCCGCTGACTTGTGTGGCGCGCCCTATACAAGCTGCGCCGAACCCAATCCTCGCGCAGCTGTTTTGTGAGCTTCAGTCAGGATTTGATGTTGACATCACAGCCGCCAAAAAGTTTGATTCGGCCTGTGTTCTTCGAGCAAATATATGTAGAGTAACAATCGTACAAAAAAAGTGTCCGAACCAAATCCCTGCCCAAGATACGTAGTTGGATCTTTAGTTAATCGTAAGGCGATTGCAAGCCAACTACAACGCCGCGCCATGCCAAAGTACTCGGTTACAAACATAAATTAGGTGATATAACGTTGAGATTCGAGAAAACCGGTCATTGTGAATTATTTAATGTAAATATCTAAGTCGTTATGTATGACGGCGCTCGGACATTTGTTTACTACTTTTACTTAGGGACTGTGGCTCTTTAGATATTTTCTCGAAGCCTATTTTGTTATATTCAGTGTTTTGAGAAGGAATGGATACAGAACCGAGAATCAAGGTTATGTGATAGTTGCATGTTTTACGCGCTTGTTCTGTTATCACCATTTTTTAGTTTAAAACATAATGTACATAGATTATGTTATGAAATGTTGGTTGAAGGTGGTTAGTATAGGAAATCAGTGCTGTGTGGATTTTAAATGAGTTTTGTGTATTTAAAACCTTATTTTCTATTATTCCAATATTGTTTGTACGTTAACTCCTGTAATATGAAATGAGGGAGCTATTTGAAGTTCTTATTTTCGCTACACTTTTATTGAATTGCGTCGAAGTCATTTATAAACGCAAAGTTACTTCGCAATAGTTAGTCCGTGTTTTGTCTTTCACCAAGTGATTTAAAATTGCCTAAAATAAAGAAAAAATTGTTCAAGCATGCTCTATTTATCGTTTACTCTATTTTACTAATAGAGGACGATTTCTTGAATACTTTATATGTAGTGTTCAAAACTATCTATCAATAGTTTTATACCAAGCGCCACACAAATCGGAGGATGGGAAGGTATATGCAGAACGCTGCGCAAAATCCGAAATATAGGTATGCGCTGGAGCCAGAGAGATGAGACGCCGGGGTACACCCATCCGCCAACCTCATGCCTCCCGCGGGCTCTCTACGCCCGTGCACACATGCGCAATAATTAGCCAATCACGGCGAAGTGTCATCTACGGCTAACTTCTCATCCGTCGATTTGTATGGCGCCACAAAATACAGTAACACTGCATACCTAAACTACTACTAATTAAAAAGCAATTGGATCCACAGACTTTCAGGAGTCTAGGATAATCAATAAGCATGATGAGTAAAATATATATTATAATTAGTCCGTTAGATTATCAAAAAATATTGGACACGTATTTTTTCTTTTGTCGAACAAACAATAAATTACAAAGATAAACCTTGTCAAAGTTTGGGAGTGGGGGGGCTCGTGACGTCACTCTCTGTCCAAAGTCTATACTTTTGTAGTCTAGTCGTGATGTTACGAGGAACTTTAACGGGCTATAACTTCATCAATTTTTGTTTAATTAACAAAATAAAAAATACGTGTCTAATATTTTTTTATAATCTATCTGACGGACTAATCATTTTTTTTGTCATTTAGTCTATTGTAAGTAGGGATTGCTATTTCGGATTTTAACATTTTCAAATACTTAACTTGGTTCCGTTCTTGACCAAAGCAGTAAAAGTGTAGTGAATAACGTAGAACAAAATAGTGTCAAAGTCATTTGATTTTTGGTTTAAGTAAAAGTGGTGGTCGTATGGAATTGATCAATAAAACTGTTTCTAAAAATAAGTGTTTTCAATGATCTAGCATATAACTAAACTTAGTCTTATGACTAAGATAGACTGAAGTAGGAAAAGAGACAATGATTTATTTTTACTCGACTGCCTCTGTGGCTCAGTGGTAGTGGCCCTAACTTCTGGGTCAAAGACGCGTGGGTTCGATTCCCACCCAGGGCAAATAATTATGTGATGAACGGAAGTGTTTGCTCTGTGTCTGGGTGTTATTTAGTTACTATCTATCTAAGTATGTATTTAAAAATAAGTAATAATGTAGTATAGTCTCTGGCAGCCATATGACAAGCTTTGCTTAGTTTGGGGTCAGAGGCTGTGTGTAAGATGTCCCCAAATATTTATTTATTATTTATAAATAACAAGTATCATGTTTTGAGGGTTTTTGTCAATATGCAATATGCATGTACTTAGATAAGTCTGCATTTTTTGTCTATTTCATAAAGGTTATCCACTAGTATAGATGAATCTGTTGCAATTTTAGTAAAACGAGCCATTTTAAGCCTCATAGTATACTAAAGGGGTTTTATGTTTAGTTTGTATGTTTAATAGTGGGAAAAGATGTCTCTTGATCTGAATAAAAAGGCTCCGTACTAAAATATAAATTTATTTATCAAATTGTAAACATAAAATAAAAATAGAATATCTTATTGACTAAAATAGAATATACTCTGGTAAACATCAGCTACCTTTTAAAATATTACCATTTTATGGCACTTATTCTCATAAAATATAATTTACAGTAAATGCTTAAGAAAACTCGATATATTATTATTTTGTCATGTTCACTACTTTTATTATATGAAACTGGGACGATGTTGAAAATATGGTATCTACCTATAGTCCGAATTATACAAGTCGGCGGATGTGAAGTTAGCTACAAGCTGCGCAATTTCCAATCATGACTAAAGCTCGCCTAAAGCTGCTCTTTGATTGGATATTGCGCAGCTTGTAGCTAACTTCATTTCCGCCAACTTGTGTGACGCGGCCTATAAGTCGTACTTATTTTGTCCCAGTGAAACTATATGACAATAAACTTTTATAGAGCATATGCATAGAAATTAGCAGAATAGATTAATTTCTCTGCGTTTTTTTATTTAAAAACTACAGTTACGATATTAACGATCTTTTGTGGGGTTTGAATACGACAAACGCAAAATTGTGGTCCAATTTTGAATAGTCTTATAATAAATATCGACTAGACCTATCAAAATCATAGAAACTATTTCTTCCTTGAAATGATTTTAATTTTATAGTGCATCCCACACTAGGTTTATCTCAAGGAGTTATTTTTGTGATAAACATTTCAAAAATTCGTCGCTAATGCAAGGACTGCGAATTACGAGTAGCTCAGTTGGGAGAGCGTCGGGCTAGTGATCCGAAGACGCAGGTTCGAGTCCTGCATTCGCGACGAATTTTTGAAATGTTTATCACCAAAATATATGTCTTCCTTATTTATCCTTCGAACACTTCGACGCTGGCCGAGCCGTTGATGTCTTTCAGTTCCGTCGACTTGAATGTCGCCACAAACGTTATCTTGCCAAGTTTCTGTGAACAAAAACAAGTACTTGTGAAGAAGAATTCTAAGCTAACACATTTCGTAGAGCAGTTTTTTTCCATCAGGAGCGATCGGAAAGTCCGGTGCATGATGGCGGATGACGTCATGCAGAACTCGCAGTAATGCCAGGTGACGTTACATGCCATTCCGATCTCTATTGCCTAGTCATTAATACTCACATTCGGCTGCACAGGCAGTTGAGCTGTCAACAGTTCACCGGCCGGAGCGTCGTTGGCGTTAAACCTCAGAGTGCGGCCCATGATGCCGGATGACGTCACGCGGAACTCGTAGTTGGTGAGCGAGCAATACAAGCAGTTTCATTCCTTATTACCTAGTCATTAATACTCACATCAGGCTGCACAGGCAACTGAGCCGTCAACAGTTCACCAGCAAGAGCGTCGTCGGCGTTGAACCGCAGAGTCCGGCCCATGATGCCGGATGACGTCACGCGAAACTCGCAGTTAATGAGAAGAGATATTCAAACAGTGTCATGCCTTATTGTCTAGAAAATAAGACTCACATTCGGCTGCACAGGCAGCTGGGCCGTCAACAGTTCACCAGCCGGAGCGTCGTTGGCGTTGAACCGCAGAGTGCGGCCCATGATGCCGGATGACGTCACGCGGAACTCGCAGTTGGTGAGCGGGCGGTCCAGCGGGTTCGCGAAGGAAAGGGTGGCGGTGGCTGGTTGCCCGAGGATCAAGTCGTCGTTGAACTGGGGAATAGAGTAGCTAGGTATCATTTTATCATAGAATTTACTTCTACTTTTTTTTAAGTTTAAATTTATGATCCACAGACTCCAGTTGGGTCTGTGCCCTTTGTTAACTAAGTTACAATTGAAAGAATGCGACTGTACTCGTACAAGAGAGATGGGTTAGTTTAAAGCTTAGTCTAAGTTAGTAGTTTCAGTGCATTGCGTGAATGCCGCGAGCAAACCGGCGACCCGCATGCAGCACCCGATCACAAGTGTGACGCCTATGCCAGCCAGCTTCTACTTTATCCACTTACTAGCTGCGCCCCGCGGTGTTACCCAAGATAAAAAAAAATAGCCTATGGGTTAATTCAAGGTCTAAGCTACCTTCATACCCGATTTCATCCAAATCGGTTCTGCCGTTTGTGCGTGAAAGAGTAACAAACATCCAAACATAGTCACAAACTTTCGCGTTTATAATATTAGAAAGCACACAGCTAAGTGCCAACCGATTGAGCCACAGAGATACCAGAGGGATAATGTGGTCGATCTAGAAAAGAAAGAAATAGATACAAAGATTTAATATGGCATGAGTTAGAAAGAGACATGAAAAATATCTCGATTCAGTGTCTAGTTGCCGTGTTTTTCTCTCAGCAGTGTCAAATTTCAATACATAGCTGACAGTTTTGACAGCCCTGGATTTTCCATACATTTTTTTGGTTGAGAATTGCCTCAAGCGACAACAGCGCTATCTCTTTAGTTGTAATACGAGTAGCTCTATGGATTGAGCGAACGATTGACTTGGCTGTCGCCTCCGGGCAGATCATTCTCTTTGGGGCAGATGACATCAGCATCAGTCACTGGATACGTCTGGCTCAGGACAAACGAATTTAATCGAAAGTAAGAAGCATCAATAAAACAAACACAATCACAAAATCACGCTAAGTCGATAAACGACATTCGCCTGGACACATGTCGCCCACACGTAGAATTCGTATTCTTCTTCTTTTATGTTTTGGCGTCGCATTGTTGTGCATTTGCCAGTGTCAAGTCATCATCATCATCATCGTCTTGCCCTTATCCCAATTAAGGCGCTATAGTATCAGCGTAATTTTTCATTTGAGGGGGTGAAACCCAATACGTCCTCCCCGCATGCAGTGCGGCGCGGCGCGGACCGGCCGAGCTACGAGTATGACGCTGCGCGCGCGCGCGGTACCAACCAACTTAGCTTAGTAAGTTTGTTTAGGCCGGGTGGCTAGCCCTGGTGTCAAAGTATTTTTCAGTATAATATAACCGTACAAATTTAATACTGTGTGAGTTAGATTATAATTAACTTTAATGTATAATCATTTAGTATTTTATTGTAAGTTGGTACAAAATAAGGTAGAATGAATAAAGAAAAAAGTTTTTTGACGTGGGGTTTTGAGACTTAATTTTTGCCTTGTTATGTACTGTACAAATGTACGTAAATATTGGAATTTTATTTGCTTTCGCTTATTATAACATATACTTAGTTAGTATTTAATTATTAAAATTAAATACTCAACAAAGGTTCCTAGCGAGTTGCATCAAAATTAGTCATATTTTCAGGTGTCTGGCAACAATGTCGCGATACGAATGAAAACGGGGCTATTTTCCCACTGTCAAAAAATGTTGAAACCCAGATCTCAAGTTTTTCTCTTACCTTAATATTGATATTGGGCTTCAAGATCTGGAAGTCGTCATCATCAGCCCAGGACTGCTTGGTCTCCTCCACGATGGCCATGGCTGAGATCTTCATGTTGCAGTACTCCACCAGCTTCGGAAGGTAGTCGTTCGCGGTCACCAGGATGCTTATTCTTTCCACTGTTGAAGGATTTAAGGGTTATGAGTCTGTCTACGAAACGCTTTGAAATGAAAATATGAACGGACAGATTGAGCGATGCGATCTATATTCTTAGGTCTCCATTTGAGAATTAACGTTTTGTCTAAAATACATTTTCAGTTGTTTTCATTTATAATAGAATTTAATAATCGAATAAAACAAATTTAAAAAACCCCCGACAGACTAGACAGAGTCCTACCACTGATAAAATATCTCATCTTTCATTTGACAATCATTTTGGGAACATTTGTAGAATTTTGGTTCTTCCATCCCCACTTTAACCCACCATAACTCTTAAACGGCTCAATCGATTTTTATAAAACATAGCTAAGAACACTCTCGATTAAGTCTCCTTTCATCCAAAAAAAACTAAACTGAAATCGGTTCAGTGGTTCGGGCGCTATGATGCCACAGACAGACAGACACACAGACAAACAGACACGTCAAACTTATAACACCCCTCTTTTGCGTCGGGGGTTAAAAAGGAGGAGATTATCAATTCGTATGTAGGCTTTGTAGTTATGTTTCGCGATCATTCCGCTAGTAATGAATCGACTTAATTATTTATCTTTTGTCTGGTAGATCATACCAACTTCAGAGGTGGTTTTAAATTTTAAATTAAACGAATTAGTTTGAGCTGTTTTTAAAACATCGGCCAAGTGCGAGTCGGACTCGCGCACTAAGGGTTCCGTACCGTATTCCTCTTGCCGTTATTAATAACGAGCAAAAAACTCCTAAAAATCACGTTTGCTGTATGGGAGCCCCTTAAATATTTATTTAATTCTGTTTTTAGTATTTGTTGTTATAGCTATCATGGTTCATGAGATACAGCCCGGTGACAGACGGACATCGAAGTCTTTGTAAAAGGGTCCCGTTTTTACCCTTTGCGTACGGAACCCTAAAAATCAACATAATCTAAAAATGGTATACCTAAATCTATCCGAATAACTCAATACTCGAATTCGAAGATTACAATGCTATTTTTGGCAAAAATAATTATATCATCTCATCTGTAGGATTTTCACGGATTTAACTGAGAAATCCTAGACTCTAGAATTATTATTATTCTCAAAAACCTGGTTAGATAAGCTGCTGTTCTTACGGTCAGTTTCAATCTGACAGTCCACTATGTTGCTCAACGTATTAACGGTTCGTGGCTTTCGTCCGTCCGATATCATCTACCTCCAGAACACGGAACTTACCCTTTTTAGGTCCTACAGCGAGTTTTCCTTCGATCTTCTTGACAACTTCTGCTTTCACGCCGTTGTAGAAGACGCTGGTAGCTGATAGGGAAGCTTTGATATTACGGCCCTGCAAACAAATTCGTATTTATCATCAGTCCATAATTTCAACATCTAAGGTTCTGCAACCTTACAATATTTACATACGTTACAAATTTTTATGAACATATTTTACTAAGAAACCAACCCGCATTTGTGAAAACATATCAACAATAAGCAAACCATACAAAATTGCTACTCGGATTGTACAAAATATTTGAACACCTGATTTTTTTCTCCAATTCCAAGTTGGACCTAGAAAAAGTTGTTCTTACTGATGATCTGAATTACCCCATTACGGGTTATTACCTACACTCGTAGCGTAGCGCTCGTAGCGTAGTTTGATTAGGTGTTTGTCAGCGATCACCGAAATTAAGCAACGTTCCGCACGGTCAGTATTTGGATGGGTGACCGCGGGTGGCATTTTCCAACTGAGCGCTACCGTGGCTCGGATGACACGTTAAATTGTAGGTCCCGGTTGTTTTAACCGTTTAGCCAAGTCAGAGGCCTTCAGGCGGCCTAAAAACTCTGACACCAGGGCTAGCCACCCGGCCTATACGAACTTACTTACTTTACCTACACTTTTTGTAAATAACCCTACATAAATAGGTATACTCTGCATAATAAGAGACTGCTTTAGCATTTGTAAAGTTAGTACAAAGCAAGCAGACGTAGGTACAGAATTTTCTGGAACTGTCAAAAATAGGCGTTCTAGTATTATTCTAGCAATCACCATGTTCCTGTGGCCAAGTGGGACGCCTGCCAAACATTTGTTCCTATGCGATAAACAAACAAACAGGGTTCCAATGAAAACCGACACTACATAGTATTTTACGACAAACTGCATGTTGCGGCTAAAATGTTGAATGATTTAGGACTGGAAACTGGGATAATAGAGCTATAATAAACATCGGTTTTGAAACCGTATTTATAGCCAAATGTTCTGGCATTATTACATTAGGTACCTAACTATATCACGTATTTGTATCTACAATGATCATACACAGATCAGTAGGATTCAAGAAGTCATCCGCAATCTTCGAGCAAATGTCTACAGAGCCACAATCCCTATAGTAAAAAAATGTCCGAGCGCCGTCATACATACTGACTTTGATATTAAACCTAAAAATTATTACCTTAAATAATTCACAATGGACCCGTTTTCTCGAATCTCAACGCTATGTCACCTAATTATTGCTTGTAACCGAGCACTTTGGCATCGCCTGCCCACTACGTAGCTTGGGCAGGCTTTTGGCTCGGACACTTTCATTGCTCGATTGCGACTCTGTAGATATTTGCTCGAAGTCCGCAATGCGCTCGGTACCTACTTACCCCTCTCAGAAATGGTTGTGTTGGACTATTCCCACAAAAGTGACGATTCATATAAATAAATACTCTTTCACCAAACCGCTATGAAATCGTATTGTGAAGGTATCTCGATACTCTCTGGACGTTAACTGCTGTAGGTCTCTCATATGTTCACTCATGCAGTATTTAAGAGCACGGATCTTGTCCGTGGAGCAACTTCCACGTCTCGCGATCCTCGGCCAACGTCTTCACCTCGCTGCACAACATGCCATCTACCTACTCTTTGATCTGATCTAAAAACGCCCTCTATATGGTCTTCCCCTTCCTTACTTTCTGTCTTACTTTTCCTTATAATTATTATGATTTTCATTAGAATGTCATGCCGTACAAGGTGATTTGAGGAGATGCTTTTTGTTGGTAAATGCTTGTTTTGCTACTGTACTGTATCAGCCTTTTTAATAGTCAACTGCAGGACGTAGGTCTACCCACGAAGGGTGATTGGGCCATATCCACCACTCTGGCGCAGTGCGGGTTGGTGGAGTTTTGCTAGTGATATTCTAATTGTTATGTACCTTTGTGACACTGAATAGTCAATTTCAATTTGTACGGCATCGCATTTAGTGTGCCCGTGACCACGACCAATGCAACTTGGTCGAAACGTCGGGAGAAAAAGTTAGCTCATATCTCCAGTTTTATTGCGCGATAAGTCACGTATAATCTTAGTAGGATTATACACTGAATAGTATCTGAAGGAACGACTTATTTGTAATACGAACCTTGTCAGACGTGTTCTCGATGTCGACAGTGACTCGGAAGTCTTTCCCGATGGCGACGGTGTCGATATCTCTCAGCTTGAAGTTGATGTCGTTCTGCACGCTCGCTGCCACGGAGTAGTACCTGGAATCGATTGTTTGGTCAAAGATTTTGAAATAAAAAAAATATTATAAAATATAACTTTTTAAAAATACAAGCTTTTCAAGACCCTGGATATCAGGTAGCAGTAGAGTGCCTAGACTAGCCAAGACAAGTAAAACGAGCCGAAACACGACGGGTCTATCTTGTTTAGTACAGGAGTCCTATGGCCACCTTCCGACTCCATCATCAGATCAGCTCCATGGTACCATATTATTGCAATGTCACGCGATATACATATATGCGTGCAAAATTTCAGCTCAATCGGAAACCGAGAAGTTGGTCAAATTTAACTTGCAAGATTCCACCACAAAAGCTTGTAAAAATCGCGTTTTCTGTATATTTTGGTCTGTGATAAACGATATTACTGTAAGGTAAAACTGTGCAAAATTTTCTTATTTAGGTTTGGTTCCGTATTTTTTCCTATTCAGTGTTGATATAAAGGTCCAGCACTGTCGTCCCTCCCCCATGAGGTATATTGTTCTTTCTTCCTACAGTACCTACTACTCAAGTGGCTTGGAAGGTAATTGAGATGGCGATAGCGGTGATAATGCTGCTGATGTAGACGCCTCATGATTGCATGAGGCGTTAGCGATTTTAGTTTCTAAATTAATAAAAGTTGTAGTAGTTGTTGGTTCCCTAATAAAAGTTGTTAATGACTATTATGAATGGACACAATAAAGTATTGCAGGTGTTCAACCAGACAAGTTTATACAGTCAAAATTCTTTCCTGCTATTGTCAACAACATTTCCTGTGTTGTTTATTAAAAGTTATTCCGTTCATCAAAATAACCGATGTCTCTGGTGAGCTCAGTTTTCCTTTAAAGTTTATTGCCCTAAGTACAGTATAGTACCTAAGTATTTACTCAAAATATTTCCTTAAATCATTTTATTTAGCTAACTAATACATTCAATAAGTAGTATCTACGAGTATTTATATTAAATTGTAGGTACCTACTTTGTTTATTCTTTCACACAGATCTCGCATTTCCCGTATCGTACCTATTTTAAGAACTAGATAAGGTTTATCTCTAGAATATGTACGTATCACACCTCTGAAATTTATTTACCAGTATGTAGGTACCTAGTATCAAACACGTTCGGTTTTTTCAGAATTATGAATGTTTATATGTCGTGAAAAATAGCTATCCTTGCAATTCTCGTTTCTTCATCAGAATCATGAGCCTTATATAACTATGTTGTGAGGAATAACTATAAAATATCATAATACTTCTTGGCTCTCTCAGAGTCGCTCAGGGGCAGTACCCTCTCGTAACTTGTACTGTGGTGTAATGTCCTCGTCGCCGTTCAGATCGAACACGTACGGCTTCTCTGCCAGAATTATCAGGCCTTATGTTGTGAGAAATAAGTAATATAAAGTAACGGAATGTACCTCTTGGCTCTCTCAGAGTAGCGTACGCCGTTCATGAGTGCGAGTCGCTCCGAGGCAGTACCCTCGCGGAACTTGTACTGCGGTGTGATATCCTCGCGGTCCTCGTCTCCGTTCGGATCAAACACGTACGGCTTCTTGGTCAGGATCATACGCCCGATGCTGTGCGGAAAAATAGGTTTATAATCAAGGATTTGGCATATTCAAATAGACACCACGACACGTTGTGCAAGCAAGACACGATCACGATTAGATACTTATAATATATTTAATTAATGAGTCTTTCTGTAATTAATTTCAAAATATTTCCTGATAAGCGCGCGCAACAAAGTCCATTTGCTCAATTCTACACCGTACCTCAAGATACAGGCTTATCCGAGTTTGAGGCCCCCTGGTAATTGTAACTATTGTATATTTGTTGTGGTAATAAATTATTTTGTTTGTTTGTTTTTTTTTGTATATTTTTATCAAAATATGTATTCGAAATAAACTTTTTTTCTTTTATTGAAGTGGAAATATAAGGAAAATTCCGATCGATTGCCAACGTACTGGACCGATCTCATAAAGAAACCATACAGTCCACTGTGGTGCTCGGGATTTGACTGATTTGAACAAACGAAGGAGCATCGCGCGATGTGCAGCAGCCTTAAGGTATCACAATGGCAAAGAACTTATACCATTCATTCTGACAAGAGTGGACATTAAGAAGAAATACTATCTGGTAGTTATTAGTATCTACCATGGAGAAGCCGTATCTGCGTCGGCGTCGTTCCTCCACCGGATGAAGTCAGCATTAACCGAAACCAGCATGGACTCTATATTCTAGTTGAGGCCCATGACGCCTTGCTTTATGGCCTCAAGTGAAACCGGACCGATATTTTTCAGAGAGGTGATATACTCGATACTCATATGTGATAAGTAAGTACTTACTATAGTAGGGCAAATGGAATGGAAGCGATATCCTGGCCGAACACCTGCTCGCTGGAATGATCTCATAAAGAAGCCGTGTGGCTTCTTCCACAGTCTAGTCTACTTAAGTGCTAGCTAAGGAAGAGACCATTCTATTATGAAAACGAAGACGACGGTTTTATGAAAGCGCAAATCACAATGGTAAAGAACTTTATAACATCCACGAAGCCACAATCGCTCTGACAAGAGTTAAGAAGAGAGACTCACTGGTTGTTATTACTATCGACCATGGAGAAGCTGGTCTCAGCGTCGGCGTCCTTCCTCCACCGCATGAGGTCAGCGTTGACCGAAGCTAGCATGAACTCTACGTCGTAGTTAAGGCCGATGACGCCTTGTTTTAAGTCCTCCAGTGAAACAGACCGATATTATTCAGAGAGGTGATGGGACCACGGGTAATTCTAATCACCCGTGGACCTGGTAATGGGTCAACCCATCGGGACCACGGGTAACTACTCGATATACTCGATACTCGTATGTGATAAGTAGGTACTTACTATAGTAGGGCAAATGGAATGGAAGTGACATCCTGGTCGAAAACCTGTTCGCTGTAATAATCTCATAAAGAAGCCGTGTGGCTTCTTCGCCAGTCTATTCTACTGTAGTACTAGCTAGAGATGATACTATTCTATTATGAAGAAGGAGACAACGGTTTTAGGAAAGCACAAATCACAATGGCAAATAACCTTAGGTATACCATCCACGAACGATCGCTCTGACAAGAGTTTCTTATATTAAAAATTTAGTAACTACAGACTCCAGGGTCTGTGCCCTTTGTTAACTAAACACATTTTTTTGATTTTACTGTACAAAGAGAGTAATCTTAGCCTAAGTTATTTAGTCGATGCATTGCGTGAATGCCACGAGCATGACAAGAGTTAAGAAGAGAGACTCACTGGTAGTTATTACTATCGACCATGGAGAAGCCGGTCTCAGCGTCGGCGTCCTTCCTCCACCGCATGAGGTCAGCGTTGACCGAAGCCAGCATGAACTCTACGTCGTAGTTGAGGCCGATGACGCCTTGCTTGATGGCCTCCAGGGGAGCCGGGCCGCACTGGTACATGTTGGAGGACTTTTCTTGCGGAGTCGCGTCAATGGCTTGCCAGCCGCCGTAACCTACGATGATAAAACGATATTTTGTAAGTGAATAGAGGTAAAAAAAAAACAATGCATCATAATCAAATACCATCAATAAGTTTATTCATGTTACTCGTAGATGTAAGCTTACTTATGGCTGTACTTATGGCGCGGTGCAGCTAACATGCTGGGCACGCTGCCAACTGGCAGTGGGCTTGAGCATTTAGATTATCGTTAGACCTTCAAGGGTCTGTGGATGATCCAATACTTTTTATGTAGTAGTAGTGTAGGTAGTTGGCATATAAGTAGATTGGCATGTTACTATACATTATTTTTAGATTTGTGTTTGGCCTTGTGCAGATTCATAAAAAGAGCCATGTTTATGTTGTCGCTGATGAATAGTAGATACTGTTTCTTCTCTTTTAAGAGATTCACTCCAAATCTACTCATAAAAAGCATTAAGATATTTTTGCCGCTTTTTCGACCGATCATACGATAAGGAAGTTTCCCATTTTCCAGTTTTATTTTTAATAAATCACACAATGTCTGCAAAAAATAATGGTGTTTTATGCAATAAATTATCAGTCATAGGACGTTCACTGCTGGACACAGGCCTCCCCTATGGATCTTGATAAGACCGGTTGGAATCAGCTTGCATACAGCGCGAACCTGCGGTCTTGATGAAATCATCTGCCACCACGTGGGTGGACGTATTACGCTACACTTGTTCTGGTCTCCACTCGAGAACATTAACAAACAGTAAACTTACCAGAAGGCAGATCAGGTCTGGCCATCCAGGCGTCGTTCCACACGTGGTATTTCCAGATACTATCAATGAGTCTATGCCCTCAGGGTTAGTGGGGCTGGAGTCCATATCCTGGCAGTAAAAACTAATAAACTCGCTCAGCACCACCTGGTAAAGTAAACTTACCAGAAGGCAGATCAGGTCTGGCCATCCAGACGTCGTTCCACACGTGGTAGTTCCAGATGGAGTCCATGCCCTCAGGGTTGGTGGGGTCGGAGTCCATCTCCTCCATGTTCTCCGTGTAGAACTTGTCGATGGTCAGCGAGCTGTTGGCGTCGTGGGCTGAGACGAGGTTGGAGACCACGCGGGATGGGATGCCCAGGGCGCGGCAAACTGTGGAGAGGATTTTCATAAGGTAAAATATTGGTTATCAAATAACGTTTCACAGGTTTAGGTCCTAGTAGGAACCCCTACCCCTCGTAGTTTCCCTGAAAGGGTATACCTGCCGCCGTATCTGCCATGTTTATCAGGAGAGGCTCACAGACCATAGGAGCCCCAAACGTGCATTTCCCCCACCCAGGTTTCTGCAATTTATCATCCCAACCAATTTCGATACAGGGAATGCGAGCTATGCTACTGATTGCCTGTACTGGTGGTGCTACGGAACACACAAAGACAAGGGAAATTGCCCCACTGAACCAGTACAGATAAGTACCTAATTTAATTAATTACCCAAATATCTGCCCAACCAGGTATTGATCACTACCCCCTGCATCGAAGGCAGAGATACTTCCATATTTCCAGGTGTGTCGTAAATTAGGTCGTTGTCCAAAGATATGAACTTTGTTGCTAAACCAACTATCAAACGTGACCCGAGCTTGCGACATCGACGTTTGCCACGAACCGAGATAATTATCTTAATTAGTTTTTAAGCAATTTGTATAATAACACGACAAGACAGGCATATTACAAAATTATCTCTATGAATAAGACACTTTTTTTCATTTGGCCAATTGACAGCACTGCTGTCTACTAATAATTGGCCAAGTGTGAGTTGGACTCGAGCACAAAGAGTTCCGTACCCTATGAGAACCCTCTTAGCCCCATTTCAAGCGTCTACCTGTTGCTGTTATTAATATGGAGCAAAAACGGCAAAAAAAATATGTTTGTTGTATGGGAGCCCCCCTTAAATATTTTTTTCTTTTGTTAGTATTTGTTGTTATGGCAGCAACAGAAATATAGTCTGACCGTTTAACTGAGACCTCGCCTCCGCGGGTACAGGGGCGCGGGGGTAGACGACAACGGGGGATTGAGACAGGTGCGGGCGCCGGGGACCCGCTGCCCGCGCCTGTCTCAGTCCCCTGTGTCGTCTCCCCCGGCGCCCCTGTGTCGTCTCCCCCGGCGCCCCTGTACCGCGCAGGCGAGGTCTCAGTTAAACGGTCAGACTATACATCATTTGTGAAAATTTCAGCTTTCTAGCTATCACCGTTCATGAGATACAGCCTGGTGACAGACAGGCGGACAGCGGAGTCTTAATAATATGGTCCCGTTTTTAGCCTTTGGGTACGGAACCCTAAAAAATATTTCTTCTTTGATGAAGTACTATCGTCCTACTGCCCCTATGACCAGCCTACTAAAACTAATATTTAATGATAGACACCATGTAGTGGTAACGACCCCATCAAAGACTGCCTATAAAGGTCCTTCTGCGTGGTTTCCAGAAATTGAGTCAGAATATCCACACAGCCGGTCCATTCGGAAGACGTTGCATCACCGCACTGGCTATCCCATCAGCTTAGAGCTTACTAGAATTAAAATTAGCAAATGGGTACCAGTAGTGTAGGGCTGCCATAAATTCGGAGACGCCGACCGGGACATTTAGAACAGAGGTAGGGCAAACCATGGATGGATTATTAAAAAACCAGTAGTAATATTTGAGACAATTTATTAAAAAAATAACGAAGTCTTACACTGCACTTTTCTTTGCCCACTCATATTTTTCAGAAGATTTGACCTTTGTCAGTAACTCCTTTTCCCCTTTAACATAATTATAAAATTCTACGCACGTCATTTTATAATTATAAATGCATTGAATGATGCTTTCCACTGTGCTTACACTGAGTGAATTTCGTTCTTTCGTCCACTGCGCTGAAATTAACGAAAACACTCGTTCCACGTGAGCATTGTGGCCAGGGATTGCAAAAATATACTGACACATTTTAAGAAGATTCGCTTTTCTTTCCAGTTCTTCAGTTTTTTCAAAAAAGTATTTCCATTTTTCTTGCATATCTTTAGCTTTCCATTCATCGGTCATTTCACATTCCATAAACGATTTTAAGTACATAAATTCTTCAAACATTGAATCATCCACTGCTATATCTTTTTCATTTAAATATCTTGTAGTTTCTTCTACTTGTTGCCATTGAGGAATATCATTTAAAATCATCCAAGCGAAAACATCAAATTTTGTCATAGGTTCTGTCCACTGTTCGAGATAACGGATTGCAGTGCTAAAGAAATCTCCCGTTTCTTTGTCAAATGCTTCGGATTGATTTGTATTAATTGTGCCTTCATTCTTTAGTTTGTTATAAAGTTGTCTTGTTTGATTGCCTAAATATTTATTTAGTAATCTGTCACTCAACTGTTTTTTTTGTATCCTCTAAAACATTTTTCACTTCAACGATAGTAATAACTGATTTTTCAATCTTTTTTATTTGTTTTTCAATCAGAAATGCTTGACTGTGCACAAAAAGAGTGTAAAGTTCTGATAAGGGATTAGCGAAAAAATCGACTACAGCTTTTGGGGCATTTGCTTCATTAGCGAAAAATTCTTTCAGTGGCAGCCATAACTTTAGTATCCGTTCAATTGCTGGAAGTAGTGAAAGCCACCGAGTTCTGGAATGTGAGAGTATATTGTTGTAGTCTATTGCTGCATGCTCACAAAAATCTTTAAGGCGTTCCACTCTTACAGTGAATATGGAAAAATACTTGAAAATTTTCAGAACAATAGACTCCACGTCAATCGACATCACATCAGTAGAAGTGGAAGCTGTATTGTGCAGAATGTGCGCTGGGCAACCGATGCCTTCAATGTCTTTAGACAAAATCTCTTTCAATTTAAAAAAAAACATTATTAACTCCACGCCTATCTCTTCCTCCAAAGTTAGCGTTTGTGTTATCCGCACTGAAAGCAACAATATTTTGCACAGGGATGTTTTGATCCTGCAACGATTTTATACAAAATGAAGTGATTGTATCAGATGTTTCATTCGGCAATGAGTTTAATTTTAGTAATTTAATTTTCAATCCTTCTTTTTCCGTAAAGTACTGTATCAGCAGTGGAAATAACTTTTCCGCTTTGTGATTGCTAGAATTGGTAGAAATACCATAAAAAGGAACTTTTTCGACTTCTGTTTTAATTTGGGCGATCGAGTGTGGAGCCAAAATGTGTTTAACGATCGCAGTAGCCTTTGTTCTTGCAGTCGATTGTTTTGCCGCGATACTTGAATCAGGATACATTACGGCATTCAGTTTTGTCGTACAATCTAAAGAACTGAACGATTGGTGGTGCTTTACAACTTTATAAGCAGTGGTCAGTTCGGCAGCGCATATTAACATGTCTTCGGTGGTATTTTGTTTGATCATGAATGTCGATATATCTTTAGAAGTTGATGCAACTGATAATCTCGTCATGTGATTTTTACTTTGAATATGGTCTTTGACACTTGACTTACCGCCATGACTAACAGATATATACAAGCCGCAAATGGAACAAAAGACTTCATAATCGTTTCTTCCTCTTTTAATGAATGACCACTCTTTAGTATAATCGTCAGAAAACACACACTTTCTTTTTGGCATGACTTTTTCTAGTAATTAACTAAACTTCGAAGTAAAAGACAGTGCGCAGTGCAAGGTAGGGACGTTGTTCTCTAAAGCAACTAAACAAAACACTGCAACGATGAAAATAGACGCGAGAGCGGAGGGGCGCGGGAGCGGAGGCGCGCGGCGCGGGACGCGGCTTATCATCGAAACTCATTCTGTCGCAGTCGCGCGCGCTCGCCTCCGCTCCACTTCGATAGATAACTCGCCGATCATTGACGTGGTACTTACATACACAGGGGTAGCTTGCGAATTGTGTCCGTACCGGGACAAATAACTTGATGACCGGGACACCGGGACACAACGCTTCAAACCGGGACATGTCCCGGTGTACCGGGACGTATGGCAGCCCTACAGTAGTGGCGTCTTCGGTGAAGAGCCAGCACTGCCCATACGGCACTTCTTGCGTGGTCTCCAGGCACTGTGATTGGACAAAGCCTTGCCATTTGGAAGGCACAGCATCACCGTGCCGTCCACTTCACCAGTCTACAGTTTACTATTTACAATTAATACAGCAATAGGTACCAGTGGTAACAACGCCCGCGAAGACCCAGCACTGTCCATACGGCAGTTCTTGGGTGGTCTCCAGGAACTGCGCCAGGATATTATGTAAGTACATAGTCGCAGTCCACTCGAAAAGCGCGGTACCATCATACTAGGCCATCCCAACAGCTTACAGCTTACTAGAATTAAAATAAGCAATATAGGTACCAGTGGTGACGACTCCAGCGAAGACCCAGCACTGTCCATACGGCACTTCTTGCGTGGTCTCCAGGAACTGCGCCAGGATGTCCACAGAGCCGGTCCATTCAGAAGGCGCGGTGCCGTCGTCGTACTGGCCGTCCCAGCGGCCGACTAGCACTCCTCCGTCGTCGATGGAGTTCACTGCTGCTGAGATAGTCCTCACCATCTTTACTGCGTCGCCGCGACTGAGGACAAAGGGTACGCATAAGTACTTAGTTTGATGACAGGTATTCATATGATTTTATTAAATTGTCTGTGGGTTACGAGACTTTTTGGAAATCACTGACGTGGTATCAATGACCCAAAATACTGATTTACCACCTAATTTACTCGTATCTACAATGAAACTAAACATTTTTAAAATATATATATTTTTAAATATATTTATAAACTAGCAGCGCCCCGCGGTTTTACCCGCGTTGTGCCCGTTCCCGTGGGAATTTCGGGAATTTTTATACATATAAACCTTCCTCTTGAATCACTCTATCCATCAAAAAAAACCGCATCAAAATCCGTTGCGTAGTTTTAAAGATTTAAGCATACAGACAAACAAACAAACAAACAAACGAAAATAGCGACTTTATTTCATACTATGTAAAGATGTTGAGTTGATATTTAATTGCGTTGGATCATTTGACTTCGACTAAGTTGAACAAAACTACGGTTCAGTTGAGGGTTCGGGATTCTAACGAACACCTTGGATTATCTCTACTGTAGTGTAACAGGCAACGGTGATTTTAACTTAACATTTATTGTAACTACGTTGACATTAGCGTATTGTATGTAGGAAGATATATAAATCTCAGGCACGATACGATACCCCCCGAGTACCCGTGAAAATTGATAGAGGGAAACTTTGGTGCCCTCGCCCTACCAAAAACAAGACAACAACATCGTACGTATCAAACTACTCAATTTTAAAGATGTTCGAAAGTCGACTGCATAATTTTGTGTTTTGCACAAAAGTCCGAATGCTTAGAACATTTCAATTAGGTACTTCGCTAAAACGGGTACGCTAAAATTGGTAACCATTTATCAATCTTATCACTTCGTTTCAAAGAAACGACACGAAAAATCCGTGCACAAATGTATTCTTTACGGAATAGATTAAGCAGGTTTCGTTCTGAATTTATTGCACAAATATGTATTTGCGTATGCAACCATTGTCTTCCGCATTAGCCAAGCTTGTCACGTACGATGATGCAAACTTGTTGGTCAGATCTCAGGATCGGGATTAATCAGGTGGTTAAGGTTATGTTTTGTATATGTATATTTGACCCTACATATGTAGTTGGAACAGGTTATTCCTAATCAATTAGCATCCTTTTAGGGGCTTATTCTGTACAACAAAACTAACAAAGAAGAATGCAGAGACTCTACCTGTCAAAACTTTTTTATTTTATTTTTTTGCAATCATGGAACAAAACCCTGCGTGGTGGATATGGCCCAATCACCCTTCGTGGGTAGGCCTACGTCTTGTAGTGGACTATTAAAAAGGCTGGTACAGTACATATACTATCTATAGCCACAGCAGGTGTTGGCAGTGTCTAATTTTTGTGGTATTAGGTCTCAAAAGTGTTTGGGATAGTTCTTAACACTTTTTTTGCAGTTTGTCTGATAGTCACTGCGATTAAAATATGTGTCTATTGTTAAAAACGAATAACAATATGTAACTAGTTATTTAACTGTTTTGTGGACATAGCTCTGTAAGTAGTCATATGTATTCTGTGTGCAATCCTTTCGCCTCAAGGCCTCCTCCACCGCTGCATTATTTCTTTCTTCGTTTTATCTTTGATTCGACGTTCTTATTATTATCTGTGTGGTAGCTGGTAGCGATAGGACTTGCAGTGGCGTTTTGTGCATCATGTACATATGTGTTTGATAGATATTTTTAAAGTTAACCAATTCCACCAGTTACATTTTAAAGTAACCAATTTCATTGTAAGGCATCTCCACCTTGTCGAGCATGAACACGGCAGCTGGCAGTACGAAGCGCACGGCTTCCCAAGCGTGGTTTTGATAGGATTTTTTGAACCCACGGGGACTCCTTAACTGAATCTTTACAAGCCTATGATATGATAATAATTAAACACGTTTTCTTGCGCTTAGACAGGAGGACATTGATATCCTAAATGCAGGGCAACCTAGTTAGGAGTTAGTGCTCAGACTTGTATATCGCAAATGAAATAACACTCATAAATTTATATACCTACCGTAATTTGATTCCTTGTTTTTCATTGTAGGGTAGCTTCGACGACAATATATTAACTCTCATTGAGTGGCAAACGTACAACGTATGACTCTAATGAACTCGCTTTTGACCGATTTGGTTCATACTCGCAAATTTTGTTAGAATTTAGATACTATATAATCTTGCTAAATATTATCGAAATCGGCTGATAAATAGCGCGACAGCAAACCCTCCCCCTTTTTGAGGGAAATACCCTACCTCCATCAAAAATCGCCGACGACAATAAGTCATAAATATAAATAAATATATATAAATATTAGAGGACATCTTACATACGGTCTCTGACCCCAAACTAAGCAAAGCTTGTGATATGGCTGCCAGACTGATATAATTCTTATTTTTAAATCCATACTTATATAGAAAGTACCTAAATAACACCCAGACACAGAGCAAACACCAATGATCATCACATAGATGCTTGCCCTGGGTGGGGATCGAACCCACGCCTCTTTGATCCAGAAGTCAGGTTCGCTAACCACTGAGCCACCGAGGCAGTCTTATAAATACTTAGAATTTCGTCGAGATTCGTTGAAAAATGCGACCTTTAGAGGATAATAAATACAAAGAGTGAAATTCAACGCAGTCCTGCAGTGCCATGCGATAAGCATAGGTAATATTGCAGTTAATAAATTCCACTTACTTATGGTAAGGCATCTCGACTTTGTCCAGCATGAACATGACAGCCGGCAGCACGACCGCGTCGAACTGGCCGAAAGCCCACGGCTTCCCACGCGTGGTCTTGATGGGTCCCACCCAGATCTTGCCCACGTCGTTCAGCACGTACTCTTGGAGAAGGTTCGTGTCTTCCATGAAGGTTTGGTCATCTACAAGAAGAAGCCGTCATTGAGTCTTTGAAATGAACATGTACTTATTTATTTTCATGATAGGTGTACCTACCTACCTACAAATTAGAAGGTACCTACCTAAGTGGTATCTCACTATGAAAGAGGACTAAGTTTATGAGACATGGAAGGGAAATCTCTTACAATGAATATTAATTGCTAACTAGTTTTTAAGCGCTGCTTCGCCCGCGTGATATTTTTCTATCTCATTTGAAACTTATTTTTTCGGGATAAATAGTATCCTATGGCACTTTCCGTTTTTAGGGTTCCGTACCCAAAGGGTAAAAACGGGACCCATAGGGTCCCGTTTTTACCCTTTGGGTACGACTACATCATATTATTTGGGTCATAGACTAAGACTTCGATGTCCGTCTGTCCGTCTGTCTGTCTGTCTGTCTGTCTGTCACCGTGCTGTATCTCATGAACCGTGATAGCTAGGCAGCTGAAATTTTCACAGATGATGTATTTCTGTTGTCGCTATAACAACAAATACTAAAAACGGCAACAGGTAGATGCTTCAAATGGGGCTAAGGGGGTTCCCATAGGGTACGGAACCCTTCGTGCGCGAGTCCAACTCGCACTTGGCCAATTATTTTAACTATGTCCATGCCTAAAATCAAGTCAATACGTTGCTCCGCTGCTGCGTGAAAGAGGAACAAAACAAATACACTTTCGTATTTAAATTGATTCCATTACCTGGGTTCCATGGATTGAAGAGGATGTACAAGTCCTGGTTGTACTCAAACAGCTCCCGGGCGGTGGTACTTTTCTGCCGGGTCACTATCTGCAGTTGCCAACAGCCAACTGGTACGTTCACTGGTGTAGAGATCTGAGGAAGATTGGAAACTTTAGGGCTAGTGTCTTTTAGATCTGTGTTTTAGACGGAGGAGGCCGTTCGTTCAGCCAGTCCACTGCTGGAAATAGGCCCAGTACGTAGCAACGTGTAAGACGTGGTGGTCTAGTGGTCGTAACGCTGGCCTGTCATTCTTTATTCGTGGGTTCAATCCCGGTCCCAGACCAATGAGTTTCTTTGGAACTTATGTACGGAATTTCACACCACTGGCTTTTTGGTGAAGGAAAACATCGGAAGGCAACCTGCATACCTATGTCCGTAGAAGAAATTCGATGGCGTGTGTGAATCCACCAACCCGCACTGCGCCAGTGTAGTGGATATGACCCAATCCCCCTTCGTGGGTAGGCCTACGTCCTGCAGTGGACTATTAAAAAGACTGGTACAGTACCAGTAAGGAGCAAGGCTAAAATTTCCTGTAGACAACATATTTTGCGAGGCCCAATTTCAGGGTATTTTAGACTAGCAGACTCCCAATTTTTTTTATAATATAGCCTATGACACCCGGGGATTGTGTAGCTTCCCAACAGTGAAAGAATTTTTCAAATCGGTTCAGTAGTTTCGGAGCCTATTCAATGCAAACAAACAATCAAATCTTTCCTCTTTATAATATTGGTATACATTTTTGACATTTTGGCAAGCACAGGCTTCACCACTTCACAAGGGACGGTCACTAGTCACTGTACTCAAGCAACGGTTAAAACGATCAGTATTCGGATAGGAGACGCATCCGAAAGAGGGCATTCAAAAAGAGGCTTCGTTGATTCGCCCCATGGGCCGAACAGCTTGCGGGGCGAAACCACGAAAGAGCCGTATTTGGATAATTGAGTGCTACCTTAGTTCGGATAACGTGCCTGATTTTCACCGTCTAAGCAGACTCCGAACTAGGTTATCCATTCGGATATCCATTCGGATAACCTAGTTAGATCAGCCGGTACGAAAGTAGTACCATTTTTACCATCAACTAGCTTTTCCTCGCGACTTCGTCCACATGACGCTATTAGACTTGAAATAAAGAAGGATGTCGGCAGCTCATACATACAAATACCTGTTGTATACGAATACGCTCATTTTCTCCCAAGTTTATTTTTAAAATGTCATGTTCGTCAGAGTTATTTATGACTCTTCTAAAACTGTTCTGATATGTACAAGTTCGTTTTTAAAATATCCGGCCACACAAGCTTTGGTAGGGGATTTAGATGGTAAAAACATTAAAATCATTGTAATTTTTCTGGTGTTTTAATTTTAGTTTTGATTAGTGATATGAAAACAGCAAAAAATCGCTAGATTTTTGAAGCACATTTCATTAATAGAAAAGAAGTTTTGTTCCATGATTGCAAAAAAATTACAAATGTTTTGACAGGTCGAGTCTTTGCATCATTCTTTATCCATGCAAAAAATTAAGCCGGTCTCTAAATCTGGCGCTACGTGAAAATCTAACAAACGAACCAACAAACACACTAAATCGGATTTATAAAATTAATAAGGATTCTGCATTTTGACCTAAGAAACTCACCGCCTTACCACAAAAGATTTAACACGCTTTAAACACTGCTTAACCGTGCAATTTGTACTGCTAAACAATGTCTAAAGCTTGCGTAAACCTTTTGTGGTAAGACAGTGTTTTATCTTTATTCACCACAAGTTACACTAAATAGGCAAATATCTGTTCACTAAGTGAGTAAATTCATTACCATTCCCATCTCAGACAGTACCTACAACATTTGATAGCATCAAATGCATATTAAACGGAATATTTGCATGATTATTACGTCAAATAACTTAGAAAACTCGTAACACTTTGGCATATTACTTAGAGGAATCACGACTAAGAAAATTATTACACGAATTTACAATTAGCAGGCGCCACAGTCGCAATATCTATGCAAAACTGACAACAATAATCAAAGATTATTTTAGTAAAGCATTTTGCCGACTACTAAATAAGTTGGTTAATTCTAACCGGTTCTGCTTGTCCCCGAGATAATATTCATAAAATTCGCATCAATATTTTATAGTTAATAAAAACTGTTATTTATTTTATTTTTTATGTCGCATAGTTTAGTTAAAATAAAAAAAATCTGTATACTTTAATTAGTCTCCTTCGTACCTATACGTAGAGTTATGTAGAGACTAAAACGTTATTTTTAGTTCTCTCATCTTAGGGAATTTAGGTAAAAAAAAGTATTGTTGTATAAACTTGTATTTTGGCATTCTAAAAATTGTCTCAAAACCTACATAGTTAATACATAATTATAGTACGCGTCTATTAAGTTTTAGGTCAAAGGTCACAAATAGAGTTTTTTTGGTTATGAATAGTGGTTGTTTTTTTGCATAACAATATAACAAAAACAATTATCTTAATTGTACACCAAATTATACAAATATAACAAAAATAAATGATTTAATAACAATATTAAAACCCCGCAACATTGAGACGAATAATTTTAAATGAATCAAGGAAGTCATGATTTTTCATTTTACTAAGTATGTACTTTTAGGTTTGGGTGACCAAATAGGTACAATTGAACTGTTTTACCTCTGGCGTCATATTACCTAGGTATACTGATTATTATATTGGAAATTACACATAGCACAAATAAATACTACCGACAGGATTTTATTACCTAAATGCAGCAAAATATTATAAAATAAAATATAAAAGGCCAGAGATAATTGAAATACTCGAAGTCCACTGCCATTTAACTGCGTGTCCAGCTTGCTAGTAGCATTAGGTATCACGCTGAGTTTGACGAATTAAGAATTTCTACTTTTACAGAAATACAGAAATTTTTATTTGCAACAAAAATAAGAGGTACAATACATAAACAACGAACAAAACAAATGATAAAACACAAAAAACAACAGTTAAAAGTAAGTTTGTACCTAAGTTCGTATAAATAAATAATCATTTAATTTGACCAAAAGATCATAGGTTTACAATAATTACCAAAACATTAAAATTAGGCCGACTGGCTAGCCCTGGTGTCAGAGTTTTTAGGCCGCCTGAAGGCCTCTGACATGGCTAAACGGTTAAAACGCCCGGTACCTACAATTTAACGTGTCATCCGAGCCACGGATGGAGTAACTCTAAGTTGGAAAATACTACCCGCGGTCACACGTACAAATACTAACTGTGCGGAACGTTGCTTCAGTGATCGCTGACAAACACCTACTTAGTCAAACTATGCTATGAGCGCTACGTTTGTCAGTTGAAAAATTAGGAATATCGCGAATGAATAATAATTGCGACGTTAGGCGGTAACAGCTATCTAACAGCTATTAGCAACAATTTTAGGCATCTGAAAAAGTCTAAGATCAGCACGAAAATAGGCATTACGTCACACTTAGATGCACTAGGTAGGTACACAAAACGCGGTTGTACAAGCAAAGTTCTTTACAGTTAGCTCGAGGTTATCTTTTCATCTACCTGGCTAACCTTGGAAAGTAGATGATTTTAACCCATTCACTGCCTTTCTGAAAAGTAACGATATAACCCAGATGCTGCAGTTATTATTACAGTTTAAAATCAACCGCCCATGGGCGGTCTCGGCGTGAGAGTTAAAAAAAATTGCCGGCGCTGAATGGGTTAAACATCTAGATAATGACACCAATTTGCAGTACTTAAGTACCTATAAATTTAAAATATGCTAATCGTAAGAAGGTACATAAATAAGTATTACCTACTTAAGTGTACCTCGATAAGACAACCTAATACTTATGTTTAGGACAGGGACCCGAGGTAGATATACAGGAGTTGTCTTGCAAAGTTCATTAACTTTCAGAAGTGGGTTCTACTTTTGTACTTTATCTAGGTACCTACTTAGGTATCGTTATGAATATTTTTTACAAGATCAATTCCGAGATCGAGAAAAAAAATGCTGTTTGACACAAAACATCCATGACGCTCGACAAAATGTATGATACAGCCCATTTTTCTTCTTCGTGGTTTCGGAGTTAGTCCCCTAGTATTTTTTTTGTTCATAGTAATGATATATTTTTTTACACCACTCAGGGGTGTAAGTACCTACATTTTTGTAAAGTACAGGGACTTTTCAAAGCAATAGCCAGTATTTTAAAAATAAGCTCAGATTTCCTAACTAATTCAGCCTCCAAACTTCATAATTTCAAAGAAACCACTTAGCTTAGAATACAGTTTACCAAAGTACATGGCCATAAATCTTATACTAGTCTAAGAAAATAAAGGCGAAAATCTGCGACCAGGGCTAAACGGTCGTGTAGTTTTTAAAATTGGCACAGTTATACCTTGCAGTATCCAGATAAACATACTAAAAAAGTCCTCAGTTTTCCCTGATTTTGCTAATTTTCACAGAACTATACCTTATACGACATATATGCCGTAGGATATATGAGATATACAGGGATATATCTAATCAATTAGCATCCTCTTAGGGGCTTATTCTGTACATCAAAACTAACAACTTTTGTTCTACGACTCTTGTTATAATTAAAAAAAAAACAGCGATTCCATACATTTTGTCGAGGGTGAACGACATTTTTCTATGGAACAAAAACTTTTTTTTGAGAATTAATAAAAGTCATAGAACAAAAGTTGTTAGTTTTGATGTACAGGATAAGCCCCTGAAAGGATGCTAATTGATTAGAAATAACCCTGTATACTATATCTGCACGCTCAACCTAAGCATAGAATACCTATCTACACGCAGCAGTTACGAATACATTAAAGGTGGGCATACACGATGCGATGATTTGATCAAATTTTCGCTTCATTCCAAGTGGGAGCTCATTCAATTAATTCAAAGCAAGGGGGTGTACCATTTTGTTTCCTCAATAACTACTAACCAGCTATAGTTAACTACCTATATTTGGCCTCCACTGGACTGATCTGATGAATTGATGCGATCATCGCGTTCTGTGCGCCCAGTTTCAGGTAGTACCTAGTACAAATCGTTAACTACCAATTCCTACCTTTGAATTAACTGAATGAGCTCCCAGTTGGCATGAAGCGAAAATTTGATCAAATCATCGCATCGTGTATGCCCACCTTAACGTACTTCTACAGGGTTATCCAGAACTGATGTACTACCTAAGCCAAAAGAAGATAACAATATTATTATATACTACGGGACTACTCGCGCACTAAAATTACGAGATAAATAAATACTACCTCATCATCCCGACGTTTCGACCGAGTTGCATCGAAATCGCGAAAGTTTAAAAACAACACGAAAGGAGATAATTCAGACGATAACCGTAAACAACTTCGATCAGAAATACACTGATCGAAGGTAAACAACTTATAATATGGGGCCAACCAGGAATTCGAGAAAAAAATATCAGCTGTTTCATTTTGTCGATTCCGAGTTTCAGTATTGCATATAGAATGTTTTTTCCTGTAATTTTGGGTTCGCCCCATCGTAAAAATTGTTCATAATAATGGTATTAATCACCCTTTTTGGCTTAGTACAGGGTTAGCAGATAACCCTGTACCTATAGGTTGATATAATATTCTAGACTAGAATACTTTAAAATTTTACTAAGCATTAATTTATTACACAAAAGTATTCAAATAAAGTTTAATAAACCATTATAAATTCTACACGCGTAAAAAATATTAAGCCTAACAAAAATGGTAAGCGCCAACCAAATAGAAACATTTCATTTGATGTGACTAATGCGGCCCATAAATTAGAATAATAATTGATTGAGTTGGCGCCGATATGCATAATTAATAGCTTTATTCATAAATTAACTATAATTAATTCATAAATGACATGAGTTATTGGGGTAACACAGGGTGACCCTTTAGCAAAGTGACCGGACGGCTAACGTACTTACTTAGGTATAGATTCATAATTATTTTTCGCAAAAAATGGCACAACCGATATCCCATCGAGTATAAAATTCGAATAGTAGGCTCGAATCGATGTATAGGTACAATTATTACATTATTGTTTTACAAAAAACAGTTCAGCCGATTTCGATATAATTTAAATGGGAGTATGCGTACCTCGGGAGTATGCAAAATAAATTAAAAAATTAAAAAAACCCCCGACACATTGATAACCATTTTGGGCACATTTGTAGAATTTTGGTTCTTCCATCCCCACTTTAACCCACCATAACTCTTAAACGGCTCAATCGATTTTTATAAAACATAGCTAAGAACACTCCCGATTAAGTCTCCTTTCATCCAAAAAAAACTAAACTGAAATCGGTTCAGTGGTTCGGGCGCTATGATGCCACAGACAGACACACAGACAGACAAACAGACACGTCAAACTTATAACACCCCTCTTTTGCGTCGGGGGTTAAAAATACATACAGACGAACATAGAACCTCCTCCTAGCTAGCGTTAGCAATCATCTATCTTATTCTATATCAAATGTAATTTATGTACGTATCTATCTATCTACGCACTAAGTAACAGGAAAGTCTGGTTTTTCTAGAAGTTTATATTCCCAGAATACATTTTTATGCATCAGTAATGTATGTCATCTAATGTTATTTAGGTATTGTTTATAGGCAATAGGTCATGAAGCAGTATCATGTTTCACTTGCCCACTTGGGGTGCTCTGTTGTAGATAGTTACAACATTTTATATTCTAAAATTATTTGCTTTTTTCAATGGTTGCAACAGAAAATAAACATAACATAAGTAGGTACATTCAATAAAACGTGAAATTATAAATGACCTGATAATAAAAGTGATTGCTTGTACAACTGATGCGGTGTATGGTAGACACCTGCTGTAGGTAAATTTGAACAGGACCACCCTGTATATAATAAATGGTATAATTTATACCAATTATGAGCTTTCAAAAACATTGTAACTTAAGTATACCTAATATTACTTATCTATTATTTTCCTTATAAGATCGAGTTCTGTTCAGACCACACACGCATGGCAAATGAATACTTACTCTTGTATACGATTGATTCGATGAATTTATATACGAATACCACTGGCTTTTCGGTGAAAGAAAACATCGGGAGACAACCTGCACACATCCGTAGAAGAATTCGATGGAGTATGTGAATCCACCAAAGCACCAATGGATCCTATGGGTCTGCTTGGTGGATGGCGCAATCGCCCTTCGAGGATTTGGTATTTACTTTGCAGTGGGCTATTAAAAGGCTAGTGCAGTAGAGTACCTCAAAAGATATGTTGTTTTCTTCGCTACTGAGGAAGTTGGCCGTCCAACTGTGCTTGTCCGGGACCACGTCCGATTTCACGAAGAAGGAGGCTTGCACACTAGGCCAGCTTGGTGGATGGTCCAGTCGCCCCTTGAGGGCAGGCATGTGTTCAGCAGTGGATTAAAAAAGCTAGTGAAGAACAGTAAGTACCTCGAAAGAGACATTGTTTCCCTCGGTGCTGAGGAACTTGGCCGTCCAGCTGTGCTTGTCCGGGACCACGTCCGTCTTCACGAAGATGGAGGCTTGCGTGTCCATCTGTGGCTTGTCCCCTGTAAAAGGTAAGGAGTTTTAGAATTGGATAATTCTATTACTATGATTCATTACTTCTTTTGTCAGAGACTATTACTATGATTTATTTATCACATCTTTTGTCAGAGAGAAAATGAAATTACAATTTTACAAGTGTATAATAAATAATTAAGATAAGAGAGCTACCATCCAAATATATGTAGGTAGATATAAATAAGTACAACTCACGCCACATAATTAGATAAAAGTGTGGCATCCTAGCTCTTGAACGGACGAACCAATTTTGATTTCTTTTTGTTTGAAAGGTGTGTGTTGTTACAGCGACTTATAGCTCCCCCTAGTAATCACTTTTTTTTTAACGCGAATAAGTCCACGCTTGACCACCAACTCCCTGATGGTAAGCGACGTTGTGGTCAAAGATGAATCACGCAGACTTAGAAGATACTTATTTATATAAGATACCTATGTATATTCACTCCGATCTTGAAAAGCTTTAGATTATATCTCTTAGGAAACAGGAAAGCAGGAAGACTTCCATTCCCTAGCGGTACGAATCAGAAATGTTGATTAGTTATTTTTTTTTAAATAATTACAGTGAACATGTTTGTAGTTACCAAGTGTGAAGACAAGTTGTATGAGATCGTCGGCGTCATTGTACGGTCGGTTGAAGGCTACTACGCCGTTGAAGGGTTGTCCTCGCCGCACTATAGCGGTGGTCTGGGGTTCGTCATTCACCACTTCATATCTATGGAGAAAAAAAACACTGATTAAAAAATAGACAGCAGTATTTCCAATTTTTTGGATGTAGTTTAGCAGAAAGAACTCAACCCATAAAATGTCGCGTTTGAGTTAAATAGCCATCTAAAGATTCAGATTGCCTAACATTAATTGTTTGAGTTTGCGTGATGAAAAAAAACTGTTATTGTCTCTGTGTCACTACTTTGTAAAAATGTTTGTTTATATTATGAAAGACCTTACTTCATAGGCCACTTCAGTGTCATTAACTCTTTTTAGGTTTCCATACCCAAAGGGTAAAAACGGGACCCTATTACTAAGACTCCACTGTCTGTCTATCCGTCTGTCTGGCACCAGGCTGTATTTCATGAACCGTGATAGCTAGAACGTTAAAATTTTCACAGACGATGTAAGTTGCCGCTATAACAAGAAATACTAAAAATTGAATAAAATTAATATGTAAGGGGGGCTCCCATACAATAAATCTGAATTTTTTAGCCGTTTTTCGCTTCTATGCAGTACGGAACCCTACCCGGAGTACGACGTATCGGTCGCATTTGGCTGATTATTTACGAAATTGTGGTATGAGTGCTTTTTGCTAAACTACCTACTTACGTCCAATTGAACGCTACCGTCGCTGCGATGACACGTCTAATTTTAGGTCCCGCTTGTTTTTGCTGTTTATCCATATTTAGCCATGCCCTTCAGGAAGCTGAAAAGCTCCGACAACATGCCTAGCCACCCGGCCTATACGAACTTACCTACTTTATGTCCAACAGTAATTCTACGCTGCATAGTAGGACGTCTACACTCTATGAGTACTGTACCTACCTACGTATGTAGGTTAATATGATGATGATGGATCATGATATCACGACGAACCATCGACCTATCTGCAAGTATGATAGATAGAAAGATTTATGCGTGAGAGAGGAACAAACATACTTACAAACTTTCGCGTTTATAATATTATAGTCTGACCGTTTAACTGAGTCCTCGCCTGCGCGGTACAGTGGTGCGAGCGGCGGGGACCCGCCGCTCGCACCTGTCTCAGTCCCCTTTGTCGTCTACCCCCGCGCCTCTGTACCGCGCAGGCGAGGACTCAGTTAAACGGTCAGACTATAGTAGGATTCATTAGACAAATTCTGCTCTTGGTATTTACCACTAAACCTAAATTACACTAATAATAATTATAGGTAAGTAAATAGTAATAATTATTATTTTACCTGGCAGTGTTGTGTATTTGCGCATTGTCCCTCGGGTAGAAGTAAACGATGTCCACGACCAAAGGTTCGGCCATTTTCACTAATTCAGTTCCTGAAACCAAAATAATCGTTAGTATTGTACATACAATTCTTATTAAAAATGTCTGATTGTAGATATTTTTAGCATCCTAAATTGATTCTTGATTAAAAAATAATTATTAACTAATAAAAAATTGATTAAAATTTGGATAATTGTAACATTTGTGGCAGTTTTTACTTATTTAAGTAAATGATTGATAAAATATAAAATATTTGTATTATAGAGTTAATTTTCTATGCAATCTTCTCGACCTCTAGGTACAATCATATTTCGATGTAGGTAGAGTCCAAGGGTCACAAATTTAGGTATTATCCCAACTATCCATATAAAACTATCTTTATGATAATTTTATTATGTAAGTATAAAGTAATTATAGCTAGATTGAAATAAAAGAACGATCGTAGGAAACCAGTTTAACAACTTCAATCTGCGCCGAGCTTTTGATTTTGGCAATAATTTTAGATTTATATTACAACATCTGGTATTTTAGTCGTAATGAATAATAACTATTGCTGTCTAAGCAATGACCTTTTTATTGGCAGTTTTTTTATTTTGCTAGTAGCAATTTGGTAATTATTTTCGCACCCACCGTCGTTTTCGCATTCGTCTTCTTTGCCGGTAGTCCGTGAGTGTAGTTTTATTTTCGAGTATTTTATTTTTTCAATTGCCTAATATTTTGCCAATTACTATGCATATTGGTTTTAAATGCATTATTTTGTTACTTTATAGGGTTCCTGAAGTTACGAGCAAATTGGAGCCAATCGTAACAATCATCTTCGCCGCGTCGTCGCGTCGTCACCATTTCACTGTAGGGAGTAGAGACGTCCACTACTGAACATTGGGCTCTACTTGAATTTCTATTGAGATCTGTTAGAAGTGGCTTGTTTCCATCGTGTTTCTGTGATCTTGACCAGACCAGTAGGTAGAAGCACAGAATATTATTGATAATGTATGTCTGTCTGTCTCATCTGTCTGTGTTATTGTAAGTAGGTAGCTTCTCTGAAGTACCTACGCAGGTACTGTTTTGAAAAAAACTATTCAAGCTTTGTTAAAACTAATTTTTTAAATAGTGAAAACTTAGATTTATGATTGCCCCAAGCGGAGTGAAATTAATCATTAGTATAATAGTAAAAAATATTCATACAAATTCTAAATTATTCCTATTTCTTTTCATTCGAAAGGTGACTTAATTGAGTGTTTTAGTTGTAATTAATAAATCAGAGATTGAGATTGATTCAACCAATTCAGAAGCATTGTTTCTAGGTTAGTAGATCGTAATAACTGCATAATGTCAACCACCCACTCGTGATCGCGGTGCATTACTAATTGACCGATGATGCTGCTCTACATTGGTATCAATTCATACCTATACCATTCATTTAATTAAAAAAATCAGATATTAATGTGATTCACCCAAATGTGCAGTATAGTTTCTAGGTTCATAGCTCGTAATAACTGCATAATATCAACCATCACCACCACGTGATCGCACGTGAATTACCAATTGAACGACGATACTGCTCTATATTGGCACCAATTCATACCTATTTCATATACCTAGCATTTATATACGTTTAGCCATGTCAGCGTCCTTCAGGCGGCTTAAAAAACCTGACACCAGGGCTAGCCTCCCTTCCTATACGAATTTACTTAAGTACCTATTTCCTAATAATATGATTCCTAATATGAGTTTATACATAAGTACCTAAGTAGGTAGGTCAATTAAACCATTCATAGTTTTTTCTGTTTAATGGGTAGTCATCTAGAAGTCTATACAGGGTTATTTCTAATCAATTGGCATCCTTTTAGGGGCTTATTCTGTACATCAAAACTAACAACTTTTGTTCTGTGACTTTTGTCAAAACTCAAAAAATTTTTTGTTGTTCCATAGAAAAATATCGTTCACCGGCGACAAAATGTATGGAACAACTGATTTTTTTTTTGAGTTCTGAGAAAAGTCGCAGAACAAAAGTTGTTAGTTTTGATGTACAGAATAAGCCCCTAAAAGGATGCTAATTGAATAGAAATAACCCTGTATACGCTAAAGGCGAAAAAATCATTCTGTTTCATATATTTTAAGATTTTTATTTTTGAATTGATAGCTATACTATCGCATGGTAAAACCTGTAAAGATGAGTGTATTGCGGAAATAAATGAAATGAAATTTTGTCGAGAGTTGACGAATTGTAAGGGATTGATCATATTTTTTGGTTTTTCAGGGTTAGTCCCATAAAAGTTGGCCGCTATGATGAGTAATCAGGAATGTCAGTCGACTTGTGAAACGCCATATTATATTTTTTTAAAGTTTAGTAAAATACGCTGCTGCCATAGAGTGTAGGCTACGACGAAAACCGTAATTCTATTTTTTTTTTTGCGAAATTTGTGGTACGAAGTAGAGAAATAACATTTTAAATACAAATTAATATTTGATAATATTTCTACATGACTTTAAATACCTACAAATAAAACGGTGTCTCTATGTTTTTTTATAAATTTAAATGAACACATAGAACGTTGGACTCTCTATGGGTCTTTAATGAAAATCATTTACCTATACTTAACATATTATGGTTCTTCATGTGTTTCAAATATACCCATAACACACTTTTAGATTAGGTACGGAATGAGGCACGTTTTTGTTCAACATGCTGCATCTCTACTCATTGACTACATAATATGTATCACCTTTTTTTAATCAAAATAGGGCTACATTTGTCCACCAACTCGCATGATGGAAAGCGAGGTTGTACAAGTAGCGGCACGTAAGTCTAGCGCTGAGGGTACTGTGGAGGGGATGGCTGCGCATGTTGACCGTCATATTAAACTCATGCGCAGCCATCCCCTCCACATTTTGCTCAGCGCTAGACTTATATGCCGCGACCTGTAGCCGAAGATGGAGCAAAGACAAAGAGTAAATAGGTACCTTCTAGGTCTACATACCTTCAGGTACTTATTCACTCTCGTCTTAACGTACGTATGGCGTATAAAAACTGTAATTTCTTTAAATGACAAAAAACTGAAGATATTTATAACTCTTTTATGACAGTAATTAATGTTAGCAATCAATCATCGTTGGTAATAGCGTAAGAAACATAAAAATATAATAGCAACAACTATGTTTTAGGTACCTAGTTACCTACCATACACAAAACAAGATAACAGGTGAAATCAAACAAATCTTTGATAACAACATCGTTTACCATCAGACGAGTTGGTGGTCAAATAATATGCAAACTTTGTTTACAATAAAAATCGGCTAAGTGCGAATCGGATTCGCGCACGAAGGGTTCCGTACCGTGGTAAAATACCCTTAAATATTTATTTTATTTTAATTTTATTATTTGTGAAGTGAATATACCTACAACTAAATATTCAGAGAATATTTCAAGCATCTACCTGTTACCATTATTAATATCGAGCGAAAAATGGCAAAAAAAATATGTTTGTGGTTTGGGAGCCCCCCTCAAATATTAATTTTATTCTGTTTTTAGTATTTGCTGTTATGGCGGCAATAAAAAATAACGGTTCATGAGATACAGCCTGGTGACAGACAGACAGATAGACGGACGGACAGCGGAGTCTTAGTAATAGGGTCCCGTTTTTACCCTTTGGGTACGGAACCCTAAAAAAATACTATTGCGTATACATTTGACGAAGTTCAGTCATTGCCAAGGCGACATTTTTTTGCTGCAAATCGTTTTATAAAAAAATCTTCTTATTTAACTACTAGCAGCCTCTCTATTTTTTTTAAATATAATGTAGCCTATGTATGACACCCGGGGCAATCCCCGATTTGAAAAATTCTTTCACTGTTGGGAAGCTACACAATTGTAGCTTCCCAACAGTGAAAGAATTTTTCAAATCGGTTCAGTAGTTTCGGAGCCTATTCAATGCAAACAAACAAAAAATCAAATCTTTCCTCTTTATTATGTTGGTATAGAGGTATAGATGTAGTTTTTTATAGTTTATTTTTTGTAT
Source organism: Hypomecis atomaria (assembly GCA_964007245.1). Classification (NCBI taxonomy): domain Eukaryota; kingdom Metazoa; phylum Arthropoda; class Insecta; order Lepidoptera; family Geometridae; genus Hypomecis; species Hypomecis atomaria. The sequence continues at coordinate 16,963,485 of OZ023297.1, forward strand.
TGATATTTTTGAAAATTTTTGATAAAAAAGTAGGTATTCTATGTGCAAGAAATTGTCAACATCGATGACCACATAGGTATCTGTTCGATTCTGTTCTATGTTGTGATCACGCACTATTATTATCTAGATTCTCTGAAATCTATAACTGATTCAGATGTTACGAGCTAATACAAACTGATACAACTATAGTAACTGCACATACAGGCATGTGACTGGCTGATAGATTGATATATAGCTATTTCAGAGCTAGAAACAAAGTTGGAAACTTTTTTTTTGAACATTCCAAAGTGTTATTCATTTCGAAATTAAATTTTGGAAGTTTATGTACCTATATAGTTATAGCAGTATCGTTTTATCCATAAATTTATAATGAATTTAAAAATTTGGCATTATTACTAAGTGCTGTAAGCTTATAGGTATTTATATGTATATTAGAAAAAAAATACAAATTATAGAACACAATTGAAGATGTGTAACAGGTGTAAGGTAAGACCGTAAGAGATTTGTTTGAGAGTTTCACCTAGTTGAAGCTGAAAAAATATCTACAATTTATTTGTTACATTTACATACCTTAATAGTAGAATTTCTAAAATGATTACCGATAAACATTGCTTGTACAAAATATTCTATGTTTACAAATATTTCTTTGTAGCAAAATGTGATTAATCTTTACAAAAACTGTCGCAAAAATGAAAGCTCAGAAATTACTGAGTATGCTGTCAAATAATTTGCTTTAAAATAAGAACATTTGACAAATATATTTTTTTGTTACATCACTAGCCTAAAATAACATATCAATAAATACCTCAGTAAAAGAATCAGAATCACAAAACTACAAATCACAGCACTATTTTCGCGTTCCACGTTCGAAATACGAAATTCAAATTTAGAACGCGCGACAGAGCTGCGTACGCGCACCGATCCGAACTGACGCTGAATTTCGCGCGCTCGCTGTTTATGAATAAGTTACGATATTCGGACGGCGCCTGTCTGTAGGGTGACTCAAAATTTAGCTAAATAATTTTATAACGAAGAATTAAATATTAATTAAATTAAATATTAGATCGCGTAAAAGAAACCCACGATCTCTGATCCCAAACTGAGCAGAGATTGTGATATGACTGCCAAAGACTACTAATATAAAATATTTTAAATGCATACTTATAATATAGATAATGACATCCAGACACAGAGCAAGCATCTATATTCATCACATAAATGCTCGCCTTGGGTGGGAATCGAACCCACGCCTCTTTGGTCCAGGAGTCAGGGTAGCTAATCACTGCGCCAAAGAGAGTCTGACTTGCTAAATAAATTTATATTCAAAATTAAAATCAAAACTTGTACGAAATCAGCTAATCTTTTCAATGATTAGTTTTTATCAGTAAGGAGTACCTAAGGTAAATTAATATGGTTTTCAAAATTATCAAGTTGCATCCCTTGTGGGTCCAACAAATTTTCACCCAAACTCAGTAAAACGTGGTTGTTAGTCTCGCTAAAACGGCTGAACCGATTTGGCAAATTTTGGTCTTGAAATATTTGTGGAAGTTAAGGGAAGGTTTAAACGGTGAGAAATTTTATAACAGTTGCGAGAAAAATAACAACAACATGGATTTCATTTTTCCATACAAAATTTTGCGGCATGTACAAAATGTCATTGACACTTGACAGACGGTGAGATGAAGTTCACCGGGACCGCTAGTCCAGAATATAAATCGGCCGGATGTCGTAGACTTGACTTTGCCCTAGAAAAACAACCAGTCAAAAAATCAATGAGATTAAATTATTAACTTATTAATTATATGTTCACGCGTGAGAGTATCTAGAGAAGTACTTATATCTCCAATTTTCCTAATTTTATGGTCACCCTCTAGCGTCAGTCTTATAGGCCGGCATCCAAGTTCACAGAAATCGCCTATAAATAATAAAAACAACTGTCTAATGCTACAAATAGTAATTCCCAAAGGCCGGACACGTCACGCCGAGTCATCGGACATCGGACGTCGGACCTTGGAAGGTTATATCAACCTAGGATTTGGTATTCAATTAGTGTTAATCATAAACATTGTATTGATGCACTGAATGCGTTATGTATATTACATGGTACTTGTAAATCTTGGACGTTTTGTACTTTACCTACCGCAATAACTACTACCTTAAAATTATTGTTGAGTACTTATATTCCAGCCAATAAACAGCTGTAGAGTCATAATTATAAAGAAACATATAGTAAGCAATAAAAAACATAAATTAAAAATTTGTTTTTAAATTTTGACACATTGACAACCATTTTGGGCACATTTGTAGAATTTTGGTTCTTCCATCCTCACTTTAAACCACCATAACTCTTAAACGGCTCAATCGATTTTTATAAAACATAGTTAAGAACACTCTCGATTAAGTCTCCTTTCATCCAAAAACAAAACTAAACTGAAATCGGTTTAGTGGTTCGGGCGCTATGATGCCACAGACAGACAGACAGACACACAGACAAACAGACACGTCAAACTTATAACACCCCTCTTTTGCGTCGGGGGTTAAAAAAGGAATAAATCAGTGGTTTCATATTTTTAATAAAATTATGGTGATTTAAAATACTAACATGAAAAACTTTTACTATGAAGCGAACCCAGAATTGTAAAGAAAATTATGAAATAGCCGGTTTTATCTCGAAATCGAATTCTAGGTTTGCGTCATATATTATAATAGTTCAAGCTGCAATAGTGGTCTGTATTGTCCCTTTTGACTTAATATAACCTATGCGAATAATATGGCACATTTTTTTGAAATTTCCTCTTTTTTAAACTCCCTAGTTTTTTTTACAAATAAATACAGCCATTTTTCGAATGAATCGTTAAAACATAAGACCCGTCCGATTGTTACTTCAATTCTTCGACTTCTGTTTTAGACACTCCGACAAAACGAGCTTTTCAGCTTTTAGACACTCCGACAAGACGAACTTTTTGGCTTAATATGTTTTTAAAAATCTCTATAAAAGATCTTCAAGAAATAAAATATATCTTAAAGAAATAAAACTTCCAGCTACCTCGAAAGTATTAATAATTTGAGTCATGTGCAGGGACATAATTAGTTCCACAAAATTAATGACAAATGTGTCAATGCCAGGCGGGTGGCTTCTTTGACGTTGAGACCTCCGCGTCGTCGTCTCATTTTGTTTCGAAACTTTCCTGTTTCTCATTATGATCCTCAATTATTTCAGAAAATATTCATAAGATAATTTAGTTATTTATTCCGTGATCTTGAATTATTTTCCTGAATATTTCACGTATGTATTCGATGACTACATTTATAAATTAATTACCTACTTGCGTAGAGGATACTACGTAGTTGTTTACTTGAATTTTGTTGAGGATATTTTACAAAAGTCAATGAAACTAATGTGACCACTATTCACGGGTAGCGTCACATTTAAAAAAGTTTTATTTAGCAACAGCGTGCGTTTTAATTCATTTTTAATTTGTTTGTTTGAGACCTTTAATTTAGCAAGATTGGCACCGGATCCATGGAGTGCATGCAGGATTTTCTCATTAAAATAAATAATATCAAAACAAACAGAATACAAAACTTTAAAATATAATTTTTAATCAGTTTTTAGTCTGCGGTATCCATAAGTTGACCACAAAATTACAAGGTTATCAAAACAAGTAAAATTAAGTTGTTAACCCATTGCAGCTATTTTAGTTATCTTAGTTTACACGATTTTTTAAATCTTTAGTTTTACCCCAAAAAAACTATTTTTGTGTAATTGTACTCAAAAATATGATCAACTTTTACTATGACCAGCCCAGACACATAAGGTTCATTGACACTACCGATAATGTAGGTACCTTCGTTATAGGAATAGCTGATACTTTTCGCAATTTTAGGTTTGGTTACATAGCTAAAAGATATATAGTAAATGAAGAAATGAGGTCCTAAGTTTCGTATTTCCTTAGTTTACTAAAATATCTCGGAAAGTTCGTTCTTGGCCAATATTTGCTTACTTATCATACTTATACTCGTATAATTTATAGTTTTCTAGTCAACGAACCGCAAACCAAAAAAAACTCATCAGTAATTTATTTAAATCTAGAATTGGCACTACGCCAGGCACCTATCTTGGTGCAAGTTTTTTACGCATTTTTTTTATCTTATGTCAACAGACAGGTTTGTCTATTTAAAGTTTCGTTTCTGTAGGTACCTACTAGATGTTTTAATAAATATCTGGATATACACTTAGACGAACATAATTTATATTTCTTGTATTTGACACCTAAATCAAAATCTAATATAAGCTTTTCTGTAAATTGTAACAGGGGAAGTTTAAATGCCCCTAGATAGGGACTTTATGACACGGAGGACTGATGAGCGATGGGGTCGAAAAGTCCTCGAGTGGAGACCACGTACCGGCAAGCGCAGCGTAGGACGTCCACTCACAAGGTGGATGGACGACCTCATTAAGACCGTAGGATCGCGCTGGATGCAAGGCGCTACCAACCGGTCTTATTGGAGATCTTTAGGGGAGGCCTATGTCCAGTAGTGGCCATCCTATGGCTGAAAGGAAGGAAGATAGGGACTACTTGATTGCCAGAGCAGACATATACAGATAGGTATTTAATTTATCAACAACCAGCATTAATCCCACGTGTTCTTGGAAAATAAAATAATCAGAAACCATTATTTTCCCATATAAACAGATTGGAAAACTGGCACCGAGTTTGATTAGTTCCGCTGATATAGTATTTATATTACAATAATATAATGAGTTATAGAGATGACGAGCTATACAGATATAAAAGCCATCAATCATAAAATGTCTAGATACTAAGAATAACGCAATGCATTATACGAGTAGATACTGCCAACGTCTTACCTATCTTCGTCGTACTTATACCGATAAACCTCTGTAATACTACGAGTATAAGAATACTGTATTGCATACTGCATTGTATAGCTATCATAATACTACCTTTTACCAGAGCTATCCTAAAGGAGCCTTTTATTTTTCCGAAATTAAAAGTATTTGGGTACTTAGCCATAGTGGTCTAGTGATAATGACACCCGCCTTACAATCGTGAGGTCGTGGGTTCAAATCCCGGTCCCGCACCAATGAATTCCTTGGAATTTATGTACGGAGTTTCACGTCACTGGCTTTTCGATAAAGGAAAACATCGCGTAGCAAACTGCAAACTTCCGTAAAAGAAATTCGATTGCGTGTGTGAATTAAACCACCAACCCGCACTTGGTCAGCGTGGTGGATATGGCCCAATCGCCCTTCGTGGGTAGGCCTACGTCCTGCAGTGGACTAATAAAAATGCTCGTATTAAAAAAGTAGAGTTTGGTATGATAGACACTCTCCGACCGGATAGGTATCCGAGCAAAATCAAAGCGATTTGACTCTAAGTTTCTGCGTTAAAGAGTTACAAACAAACCAATAAACCAACTATCGCACATTCGGAATTATAATATTAGTAAGGATTATGACAGAGAGCGACAAAGTTGCGATACAAAAATTCAAAAATTCGCAATTCGCTTTTTCTCAGAAATTGAGAAATACTCGTACCGTACAGAAATACCGTACACATAAACTTATAAACAAAAGCTTTATGAGATCTAAATATCTACAACATTTTATCTAAAACGATATGAACTGTTTCTGAGATTTTGTACAAACATAAAAATATGAAACTAATTAAATATATCTAGGTACATCAAATGTTTAATTGTTTAATACCGAAGCGGGATGAAAACCCGAAAATCGATCACTTAAGTATGCAGGTTCAGTTGTAATCCTAGTCACGAGAAATTTTTGAAACTTAATGATTCAAAAATGTTTGAATCTTCATGATTCAATTTGTCACATGTATCGCGAAAAATCGCAACACCGACTTCCACCGTGAACAGAATTCGAATAGTTTGCACGAATCGATGTGACATCCATGTCATAAAGCTTTAACCAAAACCAAAATGGATCATAAAGCTTTGGTTAAAGCTTTATGATATATGTACATAATTAAACATTTTTAAATAATTCGTTGAAAAATGGTTTCGATGAAATTTAAATGGGGCCACCTCGAAAGTGTACCCTTTCAAACTAAAGAAGATTTTTAAATCGATTCACAATTGGCGAAAATATCGATGAACATAGACAAAAAAAAAATACATACAGACGAATTTAGTACCTCCACCTATTTGGAATGCGGTAAAACGAACTCTTAAAAAAAATATTTATAAATACATAACATATGTATAAATTAATTGCTTAACATCAGACTGGATTTGGTCAAACGAGCCTCTTTATGATAAAAAATCAGCCAAGAGCGAGTCGGACTCGCGCACGAAGGGTTCTGTACCGTATGGAAGCCCCCCTTAATATATTTTATTTTAATTCAATAATTTATTTTTAAAGGAATGTACAACTAAATATTCTGTAAATATTTGAAGCATCTTCTTGTTGCCGAAGAAATCACGTTACTTGTGTGGGAGCTTAAATATTTATTATATTTTAATTTAACCATCAATTTTTAGAGTGCATATTTTAACTTATGAATATTTCAAGTATCCACCTGTCACCGTTATTAAGATCGAGCGAAAAACGGCAAAAAAAGTCAGGTTTGTTGTATTTTAAGGGGAGTACCCCTAAAAATTTTTTTTCTGTTTTTAGCGGCAATAGAAATACGTCATTTGTGAAAATTTCAACGTTCTAACTATCACGGTTCATGAGATATAGTCTGGTGATAAACAGACAGACAGACGAGTGGACAGCGGAATCTCAGTAATAGATAGATAGAATAGATCTCAATAATACATAGAAAAATAGAAATTTATTTGAGGAAAACAAAACACAGCTAAACTAACAACCAAACTACCCCATGTTTTATTTTCGTCACCAGCCGGTCCTACCTCAGCATGGTCCCGGTTGTAGACAACCGGCGCTGGTCTCGCCTGGTCCCGGTTTTACCCTTTGAGTACGGAACCCTAAAAAGTACACCCATTATGGCCAGACAGTGTAAAACATGATGAAACAGAATACTTAATAGAGCAAGAGGAAAAATTTCGTGAATGTTAAAACAGGTCTTTAATCGTCTCAACATGGATTAATAATTTCGGTCATTGCCATCGACTTCCCATTGAACGTGGAGAAATCGATGAGGGAATTTTGCTTCGTAATTTATCATAAGTATGATTCAAGAATTATTACTTCCAATTAAGTTATTAACATTATTTCATAGGCCGAATGAAAGTTCTTGGAGGTTGCGAAGTTAGCTATAAGCTACGCAAAACCTACTTACTCTTCGTGAAGCATTTACGTGAGTTTCAGGCAGGATTGTTGTTTTTTAATCGCGGATAAGTGTGCGCTTGACCACCAACTTGCCTGATGGTAAGCGACATTGTGGTCGAAGATGAAGCACGCAGACTTAGAAGATACCTATTCACTCTGATCTTGAAAAGTTTTAGAATATTATTATTATCTCTTAGGAAACAGGAAAGAGCCAGGAAGTGGAACAGTCCTGTACCCTGCGTGGGAGTCCTACTCGTACTTGGCAGATTATTAGTATTTGTTGTTATAGCGGAAACAGAAATTCATCATCTGTGAAACTTCAGCTTTCTAACTGTAACGGCTTATGAGATAAAGCCCGGTGACAGACAGACAGACAGACAGAAGGACACCGGAGCGTCTTAGTAATAGGGTCCCGTTTTTACCTTTTGGGTACGGAACCCTAAAAAATACGATATTGGTATAGAATCAAGTAGGAAGGTGCATGTTTATAAATGTATACCAACTTATAGCTACTACTAGCTTTTACCCGCGGCTTCGCCCGCGTTATATTTTGATTTTGGCTAATGTTTATGTCGGCTGCGAAACCTAACCTAAGCGACAAACATCAAATACCTTAGAGGAATGCTTTTGTTGGTTAAGTTACGGTTGGAGTGTATATACAACCCCCTGTGTATTCCCGCCTTGTCGTGGTGGGGGAGGTCTAAGGCAGCTGAAAAGGCGGCGCTAGAAGTCTCCCTCTTCTTTGGGTCTTTCTCCCAAGGCAGCTTAGAGGCCGGCACTCGTTGTTCAGCCGCTTTTAACTGAAGCAGCTGAGAGTATGGCCGGTAGGTTGCCTGCCTTATGAGGAGTGTTGCTTCTGAGGCGGGCTGCAGTGCCGCTCTTGCGACGCTGCAGCCGAGGATTAGGGGCTGCGGTGGGATGGAACTGGTTGTGTGGGTGCCGCCACCTACCCTACCTTCCGCTAGGCCGTCAACCTGTTGGCAGACGCAGTGGGGCTGCAGGGGAAGAGAAGTGTCGGTATCGCGATGGCCGTTCTCACTGCCCTCTGCAGTTGAAGAGGCAGGCGCTGGGCTACTATGACTGACCCGTTGCACTGGGACCAGGGCGTTGGAATGCTGGCCGACGCTCAGTGCTGGTTAGTCGGTTAGTGGTGGATGACGATGTGTCTTGTGCTCCGAAACACTCCGTCATTATGGCGGGAGCGCAAGCTCCGTTATGGAGCCCGAGTCTGGGCTAGCGCTGTTGAGTGCCGCGAAGGAGTGCAAAAAATGTAGGAACGTCCTAAGCTTGAAATGACAGGTTATTTCTGGCGCTTAGACGGCTGCTACCGCGGCCCGCTCGCTTAGCTTTTATCCTATCCTACGGGAACTGTTAAAGTTTTTGGGATAAAAAGTGGCCTATGTCACTTTTCGTCTTTCAAACTATATTCATGCAATAAGCCAAGGCAATCCGTTGCTCCGTTGCTGAGAAAAAGTTATTGTCTTATCCTACGGGATCCGCAATTTTTTCGGAATGGAAAGTATCCTATGTCACTTTCCGTCTTCCAAACTATGCCCACCCCAAAAATCAAATCAATCCGTTGCACCATTGCTGAGAAACAGTTATTGTCCTATCCCATGGGAATCACGAATTTTCTCGGGATAAAAAAGTATCCTATTATCACTTTTTGTCCTTAAAGTAAGTAAGTAAGTTCGTATAGGCCGGGTGGCTATCCCTGGTGTCAGAGTTTTTTGGCCGCCTGAAGGCCTCTGACACGGCTAACTTTCTGTCCTTTAAACCATAGGTATCCATACCAAAAATCAAGTCAATCTTTTGCTCCGTTGCTGCGTCAAAGAGGAACAAACCTACAAACTTTTCCGATTCATAATATTAAAGTAGGTATGATGATTCTGTACCATAAAGGTAGAATAAAGAAACATGTTAAACCTCTAATGATAGTAGATTTAAAAATATTTTTAATGTCAGACAAAATGACGGCCTGGTATTAAACGTCATAGTAACATGTAGCATGCGAAGGGAAAAAAACATTTTATCCAATTTTAATGTCAGTTGTCATTTTCAATCCATACTTTATTTCCTCTTCAAGGGGATATGATGGTGGAAAAACAATTTGTCCCCTTGCCATGCTACCTGTGATTTATAAAAGTCTGCAGACAATATTGTCACCTGTCATCTAATTACGTTTCGCTGTGACGTTTTGTTAATCCATACATAGAGGAATTAATCACTTAGCGTCTTTGTGATAGTGGCGACAGTTTTGCTTTCGATAGTTTTTGTCCTGTCCTACAGGAACTATGCAATTTTTGCTTAACTTCTAACGCTTAGCATCTAAAATTCGACGCGCTTGTTTTTTTGCTCTTGAGTCTCAGCAGTTATTTGCGCTGCGTGATGCTCAGCATCTAAAAGTCGCCGCGCTTGACTTTCTCCTTAAATCTCAGCAGTTCTCTGAGCTGCGCTGCGTGCCGCTCAGCATCTAAAATTCGACTCTTGGTTTCTAGCAATTTTCTTTACGCGAGCTTTTTTTTTTTTTTTTTTTGAATAGGTTTGCGTTTGACTACACACTACCTGATGTTAAGCAGATATGCGGTCTAGGATGTAACACGCTTACCTAGAAGATACCTATTCACTCGGGATTTGAAGACACCTACATTGTACTCTAGCGGGAACACAGACCCAGGCAAAGCGTTCCACATTCTGGCAGTTCGTATGAGGAATGTGGTTCGTATGTTTCCAGTGGCATTACCGCTAAAGTTTATGTGAATGTTGACTTCTGTATCACATGCCATGCACCCGTGAATCTTGTATTTATGAAAAGTTCAAAATTGTAGATATTCACACTCCATTTATTCTGGTACACTTATTACGTCATGTACATTTGCACGTCCTAGCGTATATTTTTTATATATTCTTATCAATACTGATGTTTTTTTTGCGTCTATAGTACTTAATATTAATTGCGCGTTCTCTCATACTGGTTTACTGCGCCCACCATTTCCACAGGCATTATTGCAAAACTTCACGTGAATGTTGACTTCTGTATCAAATGCCATATTTCTTTCTGTGAAACTTGTATTTACAAAAATTTAAAAATTATTGAAATTCACACTACTTTTGTTCTGGTACACTGGTTCCGTCTTCTTCTTTTATGTTTTGGCGTCTCATTGTTGTGCATTTGCCAGTGTCAAGTAGGGAGGTTTTAATAATATTTAATCAAAATAGTTACTGTCGTAGTCACGTCATAGTCCAATAAAGTTGCGGTCAAGTCCAAACATAGTCCAAGTCATACCTCAGTAAAGCAGTGGAGACTTTACTAGAGGCGTCCATTGAGTTTTGGTAACAACACGGAACAACATGATACATAACATTACATCACTTACCTACACTCATGCACGTAAATCAGCTCATAATCAACAAAATACCACAATTTTTCACTAATTATCACTGATAAAAACACAAGTATAACAAAATAACTTACCTACCAAGATACCTTTACTGTTTTGACTTCGGATTTCAGTTTATGTTCTTACTACATTCAAATTTGTAATTTTTAGGCCAAAGGTAAGGGGCACGGTAGAAGGTACAGTATGGGGCACAGTAGGGGACACGGTAGGGGTTCCGGTAAGAGGCTATGTAGGGGGTAGGGTAAGGACAGGGCAGAGCAATCCTCCACGAGAGGACACGTTGGTGATAGACCATCACTAACAGAAAAGTGAGATCTCAACAAAAACATGGCATGTGAAAAGTACAATACTCGAGCAACAGTTATATAAGAGTTGGAAGGAGAGTTGATTAGGTGGCGTTGGGATATTTCAGGGTTATCTGAAGTCCGTAGAGAGGGAGATGACACGATAACCTTGAAGTCCGGCAACCTGCTGTAGAACCGGGAAAGTTACCAGCGGTCCCAAGGTGTTGTCGGTTTTCTCGTTCACAGGTCCCTCGCTAACAATGTTATCACCTTGAAAGTGTGTCAAGGAGGGTTGAAACCTGATACTCAGAATATCCAAGAGGGATTCGCTGAAGGTCATTCAGGTGTGCGCACCGACTTTGTCACATCCAGATGATGAAGTGGAGACTATGTATGAGGACGTAAGTGGGGTCATACATCATACGTCTTTTACTTTGTTATGGGAGACTTCAATGTAAAGATGGGCAGAAGAAAGTTGAGCTGAGAACCCCAGGGGCCATAGGTTGATAGACTTATTGGAGAGAGAAGAACTTTTCATATTGAATGAACTTTTCTATCCGCCGCCGCCTCACAGAAAGAGGATCTGGATGAGATCCGATTGATTCACAAAAAATGAAATCATAAAACTTTATCATGACCTCTGAGAAACGGGTGTTCAATGATGTCTCCGTGATCCATGTAGTGAAAACCGGTAGCGATCACAAAATCGTAAGAGGCACATCCTCCTCCGACCTACTCGTGCCCATATCCACAACTGCGAGAACTTTCAGCTCAAGCTCTGGAACCGCTTTGCATGCCTAGAGAACACTGTGTCGGTGGAAGAGATCAACAACGGAAGTCGGCGGATGTGAAGTTAGCTACAGGCTGCGCAATATCCAATTCAGACCAAAGCTCATGTAAAGTAGCGCATTGATTGGGTTTCATGCAGCCTGCAGCAAACTTCACATCCGCTGACATGTACGATTTGACCTATATTAAACATATTAATGAGACCATCGAGCGGAACAAAGGCTCCAAAGTGTTTGCGAGAATTTTTTCTATAGAGTGTCACACCAGAGCTTCTGAAACCGGGTGGATTACTGGGACTAAAAGTCTGTCAGAAGCTTTTTAACTACATCGTCCTCGAGAGCGTTACGCTAGAAGCATGGAACAGAAGCGCGGTGGTCCTTTTTTTTAAGAAAAGTAACAACACAAGTTGAACAAAAGAGTGTAACTCACTATCGCTGTATGGAAGTGTTGAAGTGTTTGTATAACAAAGCCACTACTCGTACATCTGTCTGAGTACAAGAAGAGAGCTTCAAGGCAATTCCTTTAATAAGAGGTGTAAGACAAGGGGATGTTATAATATCTCCGAAACTGTTTAGTGCTACTCTGGAGAACGCTTTTAAGCTCCTGAAATGGAAAGGATTCGGCATCAATTTCAAGGGCTAATATATCACTGCTTCCGTTAGTCACGGCAAAGTCAATGGAGGAACTCAGCACGATGCTCGAAGGTCTCAATCGGGTCTCTCAGCAGGAGGGTCTTAAGATGAACATGGACAAGATGAAGATCATGTGCAATTCCCATGTCGTACCCACCCCAATCTCTGTTGAGAATTCAATTCTTCGAGTCGTTGTCTCCTACGTCTACCCAAGACAAGTAAGTACTCCAGTTAGGTAGGTTCGACTTCAAGAAAGAGTCTATGGCCGAATCCAACTCGGCTGGACTGCGTTCGGAAAACTGCTTAACGTCTTCTCGTTCGACACTGGAGGTGTTTTTGATTTAATTTCGTATAGGTTTGCGTTTGACTACATACTGCCTGATGAAAGCAGATAAGCGGTCTAGGGTGTAGCGCGTTAACCTAGAAGATACCCGTTTACTCGGGATTTGAAGAAATCTTGATCTCTTCAAGACCTCGGAGATTCAAGGATCACGCTGGATACAAGCTGCTTCCAACCGGTTGTTTTCTTGAAGTCTGTTTTAACTTTCAGCCTAAGACGTTAAGACGTCCTCTATTTCTAAAATTTCAAATTCTAGGTATTTTTCATAGATAAATTCATCTAATCTAAAGACTTTCCTATGAATGAATCGGCTTTACCATCTTCCATTAATAGTAGTTTATGCAACTGTCATATAATGAAGGGTATTAAAACACGAGTGTGAGTTTATGAAACGAGCGCAGCGAGTTTCATAATAGTAACGAGTGTTTTAATACCCGTGTTATATGCAGTTGCATACAATACTTTATCTTCACTAAAAAAAAAAAAAAAAAACATTGCGAAACATTAAATTCACGCGTACGTGTATTGTCACAGTGAACTTAGCGCCATTAAAATCTAACCAATGAGAGCGCAGCTGCGCGCGCAGGGCCAATCAGGAGCGAGCGCGCGATGTTATAATGAGATTTTACGATATCGATGTGGATATTATAACATCATGTGAAATTGCTTAAATGTTGTCTGCGCTATAGAAGTAGTCATTATAAGTCAAGTATTGGAAACATAAGTAGAATGTTACAACATTAGTGTAGATAAAATAATAAGTAACTTATATTCAACATTCATCACAATATTATACTGCACAACTTTAATTGCATCCTTTCATACGGAGTACTATAGCGTCCGCAAAGTTTAGGAGCAGAATATAAAACTATCGGCGCACGCGGCAAGTCCACGCACCCGAGCGGCAACGTCGCATTCAATACAAAGGGCAAATACTCGCACTGCACGAAGTGGCAACGTCTCATTTGGGGGTGGACGCAATATTATCGGCAATTTGTAAAAAAATATACAGCCAAAAAATATATACCGATGCAGCGCCGCTAGCGGACAATCGGTGAACTTCATTATACTCGTCCAGGCGCTCCTGAGGTAAATTTGCGTCCCAACGATTTTTTTACTATAGGTGCCCAGTGCCTATAGGTATCGAATGGTGGTGATTAGAGGTGAAAATAATCTTGCGTCCGTATACCGGACGCAGTAAGTCGGTGGACGCAGTATTACTATGGGATTTTTCATAGGTGGACGCAAGAAATGTAGCGGGATGTAAATATATATATATAAATATATATATATAAAATATATATATATATATATATATAAAATATATAATCCTTACTAATATTATAAATCCGAAAAGTTTGTTGGTTTGTTGGTTTGTTACTCTTTCACGCACCAACGGAGCAACGGATTGACTTGATTTTTGTCATGGACATAGTTTAAAAGGCGGAAGGAGCTTTAGGATACTTTTTATCCTGAAAAATTGCATAGTTCCTGTAGAACAGGACAAAAACCATCGAAAGCGAAACTGTCGCCACTATCACAAACACGCTAAGTGATTAATTCCTCTAGGACGCTGATATGGACTAACGAAACGTCACAGCCAAACGTAATTAGATGACATGTGACATTGTCTGCAGAGTAGCATGGCAAGGGGACAAATTGTTTATCCACCATTATATCCCCTTGAAGAGGAAATAAAGAATGGATTGAAAATGACAACTGACATTAAAATTGGATAAAATGTTTTTTTCCCTCTGCATGCTACATGTTACTATGACGTTTAATACCAGGCTGTCATATTGTCTGACATTAAAAATATTTTTAAATCTTCTATCATTAGAGGTTTAACACGTTTCTTTATTCTACCTTTATGGTACAGAATCATCATACTTTAATATTATCAAACCGAAAAGTTTGTTGGTTTGTTCCTCTTTGACGCAGCAACTGAGCAAAAGATTGACCTGATATTTGGTATGGATATCTATGGTTTAAAAGACAGAAAGTGATAATAGGATACTTTTTTATCTCGAGAAAATTCGCTATTTCTCAGCAATGGAGCAACGGATTGACTTGATATTTGGGGTGAGCATAGTTTGGAAGACGGAAAGTGACATAGGATACTTTCCATCCCAAAAAAATGTGGTTCCCGTAGGACTTAACAACAAATTTTTCTCAGCAACGGAGCAACTTGCCTTGCCAAGTGAGCGGGCTGCGGTAGCAGCCGTCTAAGCGCCTGAAATAACCTGTCATGGCAAGTTTAGGACGTTCCTACATTTTTCGCACTCCTTCGCGGCACTCAACAGCGCTAGCCCAGACTCGGGCTCCATAACGGAGCTTGCGCTCTCGCCATAATGACGGAGTGTTTCGGAGCACAAGACACATCGTCATCCACCACTCGGGACCAACCAGTACTGAACGTCAGACAGCATTCCAACGCCCTGGTCCCAGTGCAGCGGGTCAGTCATAGTAGCCCAGCGCCTGCCTCTTCAACTGCAGAGGGCAGTGAGAACGGCCATCGCGATACCGACACCTCTCTTCCCCTGCAGCCCCACTGCGTCTGCCAACACGTTGACGGCCTAGCGGAAGGTAGGGTAGGTGGCGGCACCCACACCACCAGTTCCATATATCCCACCGCGGCCCCTAATCCTGGGCTGTCATATCAGAGTCCAGGAAGCAGCCTTGCGTTATGAAACTAAGAAAGGTTATTCCCAGCAAGTAACTGGAGATAGAGAGACAGAAAAGAAGCCACACCCAGCGCAGCAGGAGGAGCTGGAGTTCATATGTCTGGCAGACGGAGCAGCACTAGAGCAAAATCTTAACCGAGAAATTAACATATTTACAGACGGCAGCAAAATTAAAGGGAAAGTTGGGGCGGCATTATCCATTTGGGATGATGCCGCTGAGATCAGTACCCGCCAGCTGAAATTGGCCGATTGGTGCTCCGTGTTCCAGGCCGAGTTATTGGCACTTCTTGAGGCTACCAAAAAAGCGAAAATCTTTTGTGACTCCAGGTTTGCACTGGAAACGGTAGTTGGCGTATCTTCCTTCCATCCCTTAGCAGTAAATTCAAAGCTCACATAAAGTTACTACACGCACAAATTATAATAGTGAAACTTTATTGGATTAAAGCGCACGCGGGGATGGAGGGAAATGAGAGAGCGGACCAGCTAGCAAAGGAAGCAGCACTGCACTCGAAGTGCAGACGTATTTACGATAACTGCCCCGTTTCATTCGTCAAGCGAGAAATCCGGAAGGACTCTCTTGACGAGTGGAACCGGCGGTATCAGGATGGACACACAGCGGCGGTAACCAAAACAAATTTTCCGGATGCAAGGGCGGCATACAAGATCGTAAGAGAAATAGCACCAGTGGGAATCATAACTCAAGTGCTGACGGGGCACGGTGAGTTTTCCCAATACTTACATCGATTTAAGTTGAGGGAAAGCCCATCGTGCATCAGTGAACCCACAAAAGAGGAGACTCCACTGCACATTGTCTTGGAATACCCAGTTTATGGAAAGCAGAGATTTGATTTAGAACAAAAAATCGGAATTAATCTAAAACGTAAAAAAAAACCTTAGAAACAATTTTACTGAATTTTTGCAAACATTTGTAAAAAAACAATAATTAGGAACAAGTAGGTATAAACTTTGCTGTACCATTGTAATGTTTATTATAACTGCAAACAGCCAAAAACATTGAAATATAGGTATAGTTTTTATTCATTTGTAATGAAGACCCCTGATCATGTCAGGGATATTTCGCGATATAATAAAAAAAAAAACCTCGGATGCAGCGTCGCAAGAGCGGCACTGCAGCCCGCCTAAGTTGCGACACTCCTCATAAGGCATGCAACCTACCGGCCATCCTCTCAGCTGCTTTAGTTAAAAGCGGCTGAACCTCGAGTGCCAGCCTCTAAGCTTCCTTGGGGGAAATGACCCAAAGAAGAGGGAGACTTCGAGCGCCGCCTTTTTAGCTGCCTCAGACCTCCCCCACGACAAGGCGGGAATTCCAGGGGGGGGGGGGGGGGGGCAGTGTATATACACTCCAACCGTAACTTAACCAACAAAAGCATTCCTCTAAGGTATTTTGATATTTATTTTGTCGGTTAGGTTAGGTTTCGCAGCCGACATAAACATAAGCCAAAATCAAAATATAACGCGGGCGAAGCCGCGGGTAAAAGCTAGTCCTTACTAATATTATAAATCCGAAAAGTTTGTTGGTTTGTTGGTTTGTTACTCTATCACGCGCCAACGGAGCAACGGATTGACTTGATTTTTGGCATGGATATAGTATAAAAGGCGGAAGGAGCTTTAGGATCCTTTTTATCCCGAAAAATTTCATAGTTCCTGTAGGACAGGACAAAAACCCTCGAAAGCGAAACTGTCGCCACTATCACAAAGACGCTAAGTGATTAATTCCTCTATGACGCTAATATGGACTAACGAAACGTCACAGCCAAACGTAATTAGACGACAGGTGACATTGTCTGTAGCGTGGCAAGGCGACAAATTGTTTTTCTACCATTATATCCCCTTGAAGAGGAAATAAAGTATGGATTGAAAATGACAACTGACATTAAAATTGGATAAAATGTTATTTTCCCTCTGCATGCTACATGTTACTATGTCGTTTAAAAGCATTAATAGACGATCGAACTTGTCCGCCCGAACCGCCGGACCGGTACGGTGCGCTCGACACGCCACACCACCGCACCGCACACGAGATGGTCCAGTGTGCTATCCGTGCTTGATCGCGTCAGACATGCCTCCAACCTTGTCAAAGGAAGCTAAAATAGTTTTAATTGCGGCAACAGTCGTAGCTAAACCGATACAGTTATGAGAAAAGCTGTGACTGCTGAAGAAAGATTATTAGCAACCTTAAAGTATCTCGCGTCAGGAAGAATCCCATAAACATGGGAAATCCTTATAAATTTGGATGATTTCTAAAATCAACTTTTTCTCCGTAATATTTACGGCTTCTTGCTCCGACGCCGCCGCCATTACAACTTCGTTACGCGTGTCTCGCTCGGAGGCAGAATTGCGACTAAAGCGCTAAACGGTGCGGTGCGTGGGCCACACGAGCGAACAACGCGCGAACCGCACCAAATCCTTTGACAGAACCATCCGACCGAGCGGACCGTCAATAATAATAATAATGTGCGGCGGACCGATGTACACACTATCGAATATGGTCCGGAGCGCACCAAGGTCACGGTGCGGTGCGATCGTCTGTTAATAGTTTAAGAGGTTCAACATGTTTTTTTATTCTACCTTTATGGTACAGAATCATCATACTTTAATACTATCAATCCGAAAAGTTTGTTGGTATGTTCCTCTTTGACGCAGCAACGGAGCAAAAGATTGACCTGATTTTTGGTATGGATACCTATGGTTTAATAGACAGAAAGTGATAATAGGATACTTTTTATATCTCGAGAAAATTCGTGATTCCCATGGGATAGGACAATAACTGTTTCTCAGCAATGGAGCAACGGATCGACTTGATATTTGGGGTGCATGGGCATAGTTTGGAAGACGGAAAGTGACATGGGATACTTTCCATCCCGAAAAAATTGTGATTCTACGGGAACCACAATTTTTTTCGACTTAACGATAAATTTTTCTCAGCAACGGAGCAACTTGCCTTGGCATGTTGCATGAATATAGTTTGAAAGACGAAAAGTGACATAGGCCACTTTTTATCGCAAAAACTTTAACAGTTCCCGTAGGATAGGATAAAAACTAAGTGAGTGGGCTGCGGTAAGAGCCGTCTAAGCGCCAGAAATAACCTGTCATGGCAAGTTTAGGACGTTCCCACATATTTCGCACTCCTTCGCGGCACTCAACAGCACTAGCCCAGACTCGGGCTCCATAACGGAGCTTGCGCTCTCGCCATAGTGACGGAGTGTTTCGGAGCACAAGACACATCGTCATCCACCACTCGGGACTAACCAGTACTGAACGTCAGACAGCATTCCAACGCCTTGGTCCCAGTGCAGTGGGTCAGTCATAGTAGCCCAGCGCCTGCCTCTTCAACTGCAGAGGGCAGTGAGAACGGCAATCGCGATACCGACACCTCTCTTCCCCTGCAGCCCCACTGCGTCTGCCAACACGTTGACGGCCTAGCGGAAGGTAGGGTAGGTGGCGGCACCCACACCACCAGTTCCATATATCCCACCGCGGCCCCTTATCCTCGGCTGTCATATCAGAGTCCAAGAAGCAGCCTTGCTTTATGAAACTAAGAAAGGTTATTCCCAGCAAGTAACTGGAGATAGAGAGACAGAAAAGAAGCCACACCCAGCGCAGCAGGAGGAGCTGGAGTTCATATGCCTGGCAGACGGAGCAGCACTAGAGCAAAATCTTAACCGAGAAATTAACATATTTACAGACGGCAGTAAAATTATAGTTGGGGCGGCATTATCCATTTGGGATGATGCCGCTGAGATCAGTACCCGCAAGCTGAAATTGGCCGATTGGTGCTCTGTGTAACAGGTCGAGTTATTGGCACTTCTTGAGGCTACCGAAATCGCAAAAATCTTTTGTGACTCCAGGTCTGCACTGGAATCGGTAGTTGGCGTATCTTCCCTCCATCCCTTAGCAGTAAATTCAAAGCTAACATAAAGTTACTACACGCACAAAATAAAATAGTGAAACTTTATTGGATTAAATAGCACGCGGTATGGAGGGAAATGAGAGAGCGGACCAGCTAGCAAAGGAAGCAGCACTGCACTCGAAGTGCAGACCTATTTAGGATAACTGCCCCGTTTCATTCGTCAAGCGAGAAATCCGAAAGGACTCTCTTGACGAGTGGAACCGGCGGTATCAGGATGGACACACAGCGGCGGTAACCAAAACATATTTTCCGGATGCAAGGGCGGCATACAAGATCGTAAGAGAAATAGCACCAGTGGGAATCATAACTCAAGTGCTGACGGGGCATGGTGAGTTTTCCCAATACTTACATCGATTTAAGTTGAGGGAAAGCCCATCGTGCATCTGTGAATCCACAAAAGAGGAGACTCCACTGCACATAATCTTGGAATGCCCAGGTTATGGAAAGCAGAGATTTGATTTAGAACAAAAAATTGGAATTAATCTAACACGAAAAAACCTTAGAAACAATTTTATCGAATTTTTGCACAAATATTTGTAAAAAAGCAATACTTAATTAGGAACAAGTAGGTATAAACTTTGCTGTACCATTGTAATGTTTATTATAACTGCAAACAGCCAAAAACATTGAAATATAGGTATACTTAGTTTTTATTCATTTGTAATTAAGACCCCTGCTGATCATGTCAGGGATATTTCGCGATATAATAAAAAAAATCCTCGGATGCAGCGTCGCAAGAGCGGCACTGCAGCCCGCCTAAGTTGCGACACTCCTCATAAGGCATGCAACCTACCGGCCATCCTCTCAGCTGCTTTAGTTAAAAGCGGCTGAAACTCGAGTGCCAGCCTCTAAGCTTCCTTGGGGGAAAAGACCCAAAGAAGAGGGAGACTTCGAGCGCCGCCTTTTCAGCTGCCTCAGACCTCCCCCACGACAAGGCGGGAATACACGGGGGGGTTGTATATACACTCCAACCGTAACTTAACCAACAAAAGCATTCCTCTAAGGTATTTTGATATTTGTCAGTTAGGTTAGGTTTCGCAGCCGACATAAACATAAGCCAAAATCAAAATACAACGCGGGCGAAGCCGCGGGTAAAAGCTAGTATATAATAAGTAAGGATAGTGTGGCGTGTCACTTATGCTGTAGATTGCAAACTACATAAAATTATTAAAACGGCGAAAGCATTACACCGGACATATTTTTGAAATGGATCTCTTTCGGACGGACTTGCGAACTAGAGACGCACAAAAACAAGTTTTTCTACATTTTAACACGAGTCAGTCACATTCATAAATATTTCTCTCAATTTTACTAAAATTAATTAATAATTTAAAGCAAGATTTAGCCACAGATTTCAATGCAAAAATGTCCCTGCAATTTAAATTTAAAATACCACCTATCAAATTAAATCAAATATTTGCACGACATGTTTCAATGCAAATTTGCAGGCGTTACCCAGACACCTTTTATTTTTCTGTTTCGTACATACAAATCAGTTTGAATATAATAACTTGATAATGCACTTAGTAAGGACTGGTTTTGTCTCCTGTCTGATTTCAAGCTGTGTAGTTAAATTTGTCTACTATTGTAGGTATATACTTATATTGTGTGTGTGTGTTTGGCCACTGCGCCTGTTGGCAAGCGATTAAGTATGTGGTCAAAGATGAAGTAATAAAAAAATGCAAAAAAAAATCAGCTTTTCTTAAATAGGTACTATGGTCAATGAATTTTTGTAAAGGAATGACTGATTTTTTCTTACGATTTCGTTCCATAGTCGAAGTGATTCATCTTGTATTAAAAGTAAGTATCCAGCTACTCAAGCATGCGACCACGAAATGCCACGAAAAGAACTGTTTTCGACGTGTGAAAATGTGACAGATATATACTTTGCCATAACGCTGTCTCGTTCTGACACTACGAAAGAAATATTTCGTGGCGCGCATCCTAGCCCGGCTGAGCCCTTACTCTAGGTTTTGCGGCGTTCGCGAATGGCTTCGTACATTTTGGTTAGCTCTTCCTCGTTTCCGCCAGGGGCGCTGTACAAAATGTATAGAGCCACACGGAAACATCTGTTTAGTTTCAATTTACGTGTAAACCTGGACTAACCCTCAGTAAACCATACAATTTATGGTTTATGGGATATAGTTACCACAAAATTGAAGTAAACAAGTGATAGGGAATTTTAATACGCATCGAATGATATAAAATTACACAGAGTTATTGTAAGTAAGAGTGCCAAAAAAGCAAAAAAAAACTAAAAATAAATTTTCAATCTGGTCTCCTGAAAAAAACTAAATTTTGATTTTTGACTCTTTAGTTTTTAAGCAGCAACATGTAGAGCAAAGACCACCATCCATCCATCCATCCATCAGCCATAAGAAGTCCACTGCTGGACTCCCCTATGGATCTCCAATAAGACCGGTTGGAAGCGGCTTGCATCCAGCGCGATCCTGCGGTCTTAATGAGGTCATCCGTCCACCTTGTGGGTGGACTTCCTACGCTGCGCTTGCCGGTACGTGGCCTCCACTCGGGAACTTTTCGACCCCATCGGTCATCAGTCCTCCGCGCTATGTGCCCTGCCCATTGCCATTTCAACTTGCCAATCCGTTGGGCTATGTCGGTAACTTTGGTTCTTCTACGGATCTCCTCATTTCTGATTCGATCTCGCAGAGAGACTCCGAGCATAGCCCTCTCCATAGCTCGTTGGACTACTTGCAAAGATCACACGGGGTATGAAATAAAATAGTCATCCCTTCTTAATTAGAAATAAATTAATCATTTGCTTATTGCATAAGTATTCATGTAGTACAAACTTTTTTACAACCTTCTTTTCTTAAGCTTTTAGGCCACGTAAAAATAACTTGAAAAGTACAATGCATTTAGTAAGTAATTTGGTGTACAAAAGTAAGTGGAGTATAGTTTAGAAAGAAGAGTAGACAAAAGTACCTACTTTAATTATTTTTCGCATATAATGGCAAAACCGCCTTCCATCGTGTACAAAATTCGATTATATCGCTAGAATTGTTTTCATTACTGTTGATTTTTCAAAAACGGCTTAGCCGATTTCTGTAAAATTTATATCGGACCATCTCGAAAGTATCGATGTTCATTGTGCACAAAATTCGGATATTATTTACATTGGATTGCTTTTATTATTGTTGTTTTTTTCAAAAACGGCTCAGCCGATTTCTGTAACATTTAAATGGGACTACCTCAGGAGAGTACCCTTTCAAACTAAAATTTTTCGATTCGGTTCACGATTGGCGCAATTATAGATGAACAAAACAAAAAAAAACATACAGACGAACATAGAACCTCCTCCTTTTTGGAAGTCGGTTAAAAAGAAGAAAGTAAGATGCCTTCAAATGGCAATAGCGTAAGGATTCTAATAGTTTTTATTCTGCGACCTACGCCTTTTCAAATGTTCTCACTCAGCAATGGCCAACTTAGAACGTAGGTACTTAGATGTGCGGTTGCGCAGATGAACTTAAAGTTAATCACAAGACGTAACCAAAATGAGTCATTACGCGTACGGCGTAATGGAACAAAGGTTTTACATAGTTAAATTTCTCGCTCGCATAAGTATTACTAATAGAATTAATATAGGAATGTAGTTACTCATCCGCCGTGAGGGCGGAGGCGTGACATCCGTGTTCCATCATCAGATCAAAGGAGAACTTACCTATTAGTCAGTGAAATAAGCAATAATCGGCCAAGTGCGAGCCGGACACGCGCGCGAAGGGTTCCGCACCGTATGGAAGCCCCCTTCATATATTTTGTTTAATTTATTTTGAAGGAAATATTCTGTGAATATTTCAAGCATCTTCCTGTTGCCGTCATTAATATCGCGCAAAAAAAACTCGTATCTTGTATGGGAGCCACCCTTTAATATTTATTTTCTTTTAATTTTATTATTTATTTTTAAAGCGAATTTATATTTGAATATTCTGTGAATATTTCAAGCATCTACCTGTCACCGTTATTAATATCGAGCGAAAAACGGCTAAAAATTCATGTTTGTTGTGTGTAAGCCCGGAGCCCCCCCTTAAATATTAGTATATTTTTTGTTTGTTTTTAGTATTTGTTGTTATAGCGGCAACAGAAATACATCATCTGTGAAAATTTCAGCTTTCTAGCTATAGCGGTTCATGAGATTTAGCCTGGAGACAAACAGACGGACAGCGGAGTCTTACTAATATGGTCCCGTTTTTACCATTTGGGTACGGAACCCTAAAAATTGCACCTGACTGATTCTGTTGCGAAAAGGGGTTTTACCAGTGCACGTTATTTCTATGAAAGTTTTAACACTAACTAACCTCAACAAAGGTTTTTATACAGTTTACTCACTTCAGAGGTACCTATTTAAAATATAATACTCAAATATGTAATGTAGGTAAGAGTAGCTATCGTATTTCTACTAAGTATATTCAATTATGTAGGGAAATAATTTTTCATCCCCCAATCTCGGAAAGACTATTTTTGCTCTTCGATATATGAGTGCAAAAGTCGTTTTTATCCGCTAAAGTGTAAAGTAAAATTGAATTTAGAACATCGTGTGCACTAAGTTTTTGAATTCAAAACATCATTAAACCTATTTACTTCTATCTGCATGGTGCAGATTAAGGGCGCGTTTATATGGCTATGACTATGACGGCCGCGCGGCCGCCATGTGATCGAGGCGCGGACGCCGCGTACTCACAAAGAATTTCAACGTTAAGTCCTAGTTTATAAAACATAAATTTGATACGACTGAAGTCGCGGTCACCGCGCGTTCGCCGCGCGGCGGCCGCAAGAAATTTGTCGCGTCGTCTAACTGCAGCCTTAGCATACTTACAACCTTTTTTTAATTTCTTGAAAACTTAGACTCGGGAAC
Organism: Hypomecis atomaria; assembly: GCA_964007245.1. Classification (NCBI taxonomy): domain Eukaryota; kingdom Metazoa; phylum Arthropoda; class Insecta; order Lepidoptera; family Geometridae; genus Hypomecis; species Hypomecis atomaria. The sequence goes on from OZ023297.1 coordinate 16,987,701, forward strand.
TTTTGGTGTAATTTGCTTTGCGAGCGCCGTTGTTTTTTCGTGTCATGTAAATAATAATTATAAAGTCAACTTGAATGACCTGAAAAATAAGTAATAAAATAATTTATTCAGTTTATAACAATTCCTCCAACAATAACCTACATTTATGATAGGTTCTTCATTCAACTGACATTAATTTTTAGGGTTCCGTACCCAAAGGATAAAAACGGGACCCTATAACTAAGACTCCGCTGTCCGTCTGTCCTGTCACCAGGCTATATCTCTTGAACCGTAATAGCTAGAAAGCTGAAATTTTCACAGGTGATGTATTTCTGTTGCCGCTATAACAACAAATACTAACAATAGAATAAAAGTAATATTTAAGGGGGGCTCCCATACAACAAACCTGATTTTTCAGCAGTTTTTCGCTCGCTTAAAATATTTACAGAATAGTTAGCTTAGTTTAATACTAAATAATTGAATTAAAATTAAATAAAAATTTAAGGGGGGAACAGTACGGAACCCTTAGTGCGCGAGTCCGACTCGTACTTGGCAGATTATTAATTGTCCTTGGCAGTTGGCACATATCAACTTACCTATTTACGAACAAGAACAAATTCCTCGAGTTCCCTTGCCCTAAATTCAAAGTCATTTTCCTCAAAGTCCTACAAAGAAGTCGTTATTTGCTCCGGGCGCAGCAATCAGCAACCACATGTTTTTATTACATGTGATTCTTAGAATATACGCCCCTCATAATTGCTACATGCAGTGAAATGACTTATGAGCAATATGACACTAATATCTTTGAAATGCAAGTACCGGAGTGTAGGTACCCCCAACATTGTATTCTAGGTATTAGTACAGTACTGTACTGTATCAGCCTTTTAATAGTCCTAGTCCACTGCAGGAAGTAGGTAGGCCTACTTCCTGCAGTGGACTAGGACCCAGGAAGGGTGATTGGGCCGTATCCACCTCGGTGGCCCAGTGCGGTTTGATGGATTCACATACGCCATCGAATTTCTTCTACTGACGTGTGCAGGTTGCCTCACGATGATTTTCGTCAGGTATTAAAATTCCGTGCATAAATTCCGAAGAACTCATTGGTACGGGACCGTGATTTGAACCCACGACCTCACGATTGTAAGCTAGGTGTACTAGACCACCACGGCTGAGATACTAGTAAGTAAATAGTATATAATATATGCTCGGCCGGGGTAGCACGGCAAGGGGAGAAAACCATTTTATCCACTCTTAATGTCAGATGTCATTGTCAATCCATACTTTATTTCCTCTTCGAGGGGATATAATGGTGGAAAGACTATTAGTCCCTTTGCCATGCTTCCCGTGCAGGTAGGCCGAGTAGCTCTAGTGCCGAAGCTCTGTTGTTAGAGTTTTTAAGCTACCTGAAGGCTTCTGGCATGGCTAAACGATAAAACAACCGCAACTTACAATTAAGCGCGACATCCGAGCCAAGGTAAGGCTCTACTGTAAAGGCCTCGCGCGGTCACCCATCCGATGACTGACCGGGCCGAACGTTGCTTAACTTCGCGGTGGTCGCCGACAAACACTTTGTTTTTAGGGTTCCGTACCCAAAGGGATAAAGGGGACCCTATTACTAAGACTCCGATGTCCGTCTGTCCGCCTGTCCGTCTGTCTGTCTGTCTGTCTGTCACCAGGCTGTATCTCATGAACCATAATAGCTAGAACGTTGAAATTTTCACAGATGACGGATTTCTGTTGCCGCTATAACAACAAATACTAAAAACCGAAAAAAAATATTTAAATTTCCCATACAACAAACCTGAATTTTTAACCGTTTTTCGCTCGATTTTAATAAATAAAATAATAAATAAATAAATAAATTCTTTATTTGTTCCAACATCAAATTAAATGTATGGTACTATTAACTACTAACATACAATGGGCCTTATAATAACGGTGACAGGTGATAGATGCTTGAAATAATCACAGAATATTTAATTAAATATTTACTTCAAAAATCAAATATTAAATAAAAATTAAATAAATAATTAAGGGGGGCTGCCATACAAAAAATGTGATTTTTCCGCTCGATATTAATAGCGGCAACAGGAAGATGCTTGAAATATTAACAGAATATTTAGTTTTGAGGTCCATTTAATGAAATTTCATTAAATGGGCCATAAATCGTAAACAGTAAGTTTTACAAAAAAGTTTAGTGGTAACAAAATATGCGAAATTTTATTTTCTACAATAATAATCTTAATGTTTTTTTCCCTTAAGTACATAGTTTCCGAGATATCGGCCAAAAACATTTTTTCAAGATGACGTGTCAGGAACGCATTCTCTGAACGGCCGAACTATAATACCCACATTGACAGTTACCTATAATTAAATTCATTCACAGATGTCTTCGGGCGTGAATCGAAGCCAAGACCCCAATTTCGACGGCTGGTGCACTTATCCCCACCGAGCAATCCCCCTGGTAGGGATAAGTGAACTTTTTGTAGATTTAGTACTACCAACAAAGCCAAAAGGGTCGTCATTATAACAACTAGGTAAACATATTATGCGTAGTAAAACATAGGTATCATTAACCCTAATAATCCCATAAGATTCTTTGTGTAGTGTACCGCAAAGATACAGTCGCAAACAAAAGCACCAACAAATATTTATTGATTTATATCAAAGACCAAACGAACTACCTCGAGCAATCGAGCTCAAGCCTTCTAGTGACAACGGACCAAAGCTATGGAACAAAGAGATTGTAGTGATTTTTGCTGTTCGTTTTTTGTAGGCGCTACTAAGATTTTAAAATTTTTTTTGAACTGGTATAGTTTTTGTACCAGTTCCAAAAAAAAATAGGAAAATCTGATGTTTTGATGTAGGTACAGAATATGCCCTAAGAAGGATGCTATTTGATTACCAGTAACCCTGTCTTCAATTCAATTCAATTCATTTATTTGTCATAGGAACACAATGTGAGCACTTAACAATGTCAAACAATACAAAAAAACACTATCATATTACAATACATTTACAATATTAAATAAAATAATTCGGAAGCGGCTGTAAAATGGCCTTGTCATGTTAAAAAAAATCAAAAATACAGGTAAACATTAAAATGATAATAAATAGTTACATTTACATTTGCGGCTGTAAAGGGGCCTTGTCAATATAGGTAGACGTCAGAACCACATCTTTCCATGCAGACTTGTCTTCAACATAATCTCTAATTCTGTAATAAGCTTTACTGATCAAATTTTTTTTACGATAGTTTTGAATTTTGTTTCGTTTAGATCGAGAATTTCTTTGGGAATTTTATTGTAAAACAATACCGAATTTCCCAAAAAAGTCTTGTTGGTCGCTTGTAGCCTAAAAAATATATAAATCTGGGGGGCACTAGTTTACTAGTGCCTTATATATACATATATTTTTGTGATTTATATTTTTTTGTTTATTCCTTAGATTGCGCTCTATTTTGTCACTCCTTTTTGTAAAACTATTTATGTATTTACGTGTATACATTATAACTTCGTACACGTACAAAGATGACACTGTCATAATGCCTATCTTTTTAAAATCTTCGTAAGTAGACCTTTGAGTAGGTAGTAGTAAACTACCCTAATACGACAACGACATCAAAAAAGCAAATCTGTTCCTGACTGTACCTTCAGAATACTCGTATTGTCACAACAAGTCTTTCAGCTTTTTACTTATTCATAAACAAAATTACCTACTTAACTACAATATTTGAAGAAGAAAGCTTACTCAACCAATTGTATTTGACGAGTAAACACAAATATGAATTATAGGGTAGCTTCAAACATGAATTTCAGGGTGGTTTTACTACTTGTCTTCTTGGTGGGGGTGGGTATAGGGGTGCGGGGCAGCGACGTGGATATGGTGGTGTCTTTTGTGGTGATGGATGAGAAACCTTCTGCTGTTCTGATGCCGCAGGTCTGCTGGAGTACATGTAAGTATTTCTTCGATAATTCAAATTGACTCGTCGAACTTTGTCCAGTCTCAGTATCATTAATGATAATATGTGTAAAAGAATGAATTTACAATATACCTACATATCTATTCTCGTGAATTTTCCAATATTCGAACAAAATTGCCGAAAAATAAAAGATGTTCATATAACGATTAGCATACTTAATACTTCTCTGCATACAACTCCATGTACCTACTTTGAAATGCTACACCTAGAAGAATCATGGAATCGAGCTCAGGAATAGTCTCACAATATAAATAAAAATCGGCCAAGTGCGGGACGAACTCGCGCACGAAAGGTTCTGTACTGTATGGGAGCCCCCCTTAACTATTGTAATTTATAATTTAATATTATAATTGTATTGTAATTTAATAATTGATTTTGTTATTGAAGTAAATATACAATAAAATATTTTGTGAATATTTCAAGCTTATACCGATTAATATCGATCGAGCGTAAAAACAGCTAAAAAATCAGGCTAGTTGTATGGGAGCCCCCGTTAAATATTTATTTTATTCTACTTTTATAGTATGTGTTGTTATAGCGGCAACAGAAATACATCATCTGTGAAAATTTCAGCTGCCTAGCTATCATGGTTCATGAGATAGGTACAGCCCGGTGACAGACAGACGGACAGACAGACATCGAAGGCTAGTAATAGGGTCCCGTTTTTACCCTTTGGGTACGGAACCCTAATAAGATAGAGTCTTCGAGTAAAATACTCAGGCACCTGAGGCACCATAGAAATTTTCATTCGTTTCCTTATTCAAAAAATCTCACTCAATTTACTCATTTCAGACAAACTAAAAGCCCTGGCGAGGAGTCTCGGTGATGCTGGAGTGTCCTTCGCGTATTCCTTCCAACCAAACCGGACGGAGTACGTCCTCCAGCACGTGATTATAGTGGCAGATATGAGCTGTCTAGGAGCTGAGCACTTCCTGATTCAGGTAAGAAAACTAAAAAATCGTTATCAGTGAGTATCAGGAATGAGGAGATTCATAGAAGAACCAAAGTTATACATAGCCCAGCGGATTGTAGAGTTGAAATGGCTGTGGGCAGGGCACACAGCACGGAAGACTGATGGGGTCGAAAATTTTTCGAGTAGAGACCACGTACCGGCAAGCACAGCGTAGGGCAACCACCGACAAGGTGGACACTTACATCACTAAGACCGCAGGATCGCGCTGGATGCAAGCCGCTACCAACCGGTCTTATTGGAGATCTTTAGAGGAGGCCTATGTCCAGCAGTGGACGTCCGATGGCTGATGGATACATGGATGAGTATTTAGGTAAATCGAAATACTTATACCACAAAAAATATTATCATGTAAAATGTTGCCAAGACAAGACTATATTGCTATCAAAAAGATATCAGATTACATGTAGAGTCAAGCTCTACAAGCCCTTACTTTACAAACTCTACTGAGATGTAGAGTTTGACTGTTGCTTGGCTGTTACTTAGGTAAGGGTTTGCATATTCGCCTATCCTTGACTTGTAGGAGGCACTGCCATATCTTTAGATACGAGTAGATATCACTACCAAGAAAAGAAAACAAGGAAGACAGAGAAAACGATGGAGAGATGTTTTGGACCTGACTGGATGAGAAAAGCAAGAGATAGGGAAGAGTGAAGGGGACTACGGGAGGCCTATGCCGAAGAGGCAACTTCTACGGATAGATATTAAGTTGTAAATTAATTCATTGTAAGTTGTTAACCGTAGTAGAATAAATGGCTTTTTTATTTATTTTATTTTATTTAGATATCACTACCAAACAATAAAATTGATACGAGGATTTAATTCACACGACGTGTAGGTATGAGAGATATATTATATTATTAAGTACGTCTTATATACCTAAGTATACTTAGGTTTATATCTTGTGAGACGTCTACGTGAAAAACTTCACCACACCATTACATAACTCGCTATAGATCGAATCACACTTCTTGCCGGCTATGAAGTTAGCTACAAGCTGCGAAACGAAATCCTCGAGCAGCTGTTAAGTGAGCTTCAGTCAGAAATTAGGGTTTGCACAGCTTGTAGCTAACATACCAGTGCAAGGCAGAAAGTGCAGGGCTAGGGTTAAAAAGAGAGCAGAGAAACAACATAAACTACATATTCAAAATCAACTACAGAGAAACCCTAACTCTGTATGCCAAGTCCAAAAGTAACAGCGGAGCTCTGCTGTTCCTTTTAGATTTTGGAGACATTGTTTGCACAAGATTTTGAAGGAAGATTCAATGATGATCAATGTGCTAAAGAATTCGCAGAGAAGGTACTTCTATTCCTTGTATAGCTCAATTATATGTAAGCGCCGCGTTCTCGGAAGCGAGGGGTACCTAGTAACAGGGCGGCGCGCGTGCATTTGGACTCGCTGCACTTGGAGGACGAGCTAAAACCGAAGAAGTCAGCAGGTCTGGACGGTACCTATACCGCCCTACAATAGATCAGCAGCCCTCTCCTGTGATCTTAAAGTGATCAATGACAGGCTTAAGACCATGGGAGAGGGCTGCTGGACTACAAGGATTGTAGGAAGGTGCTGGCTCAGCCGCATCATAAACGAATGTTCGCAAATCTCGTGTCGTGCAGAGAATAGGCTTAACCAGTCATTTGTTAAAGGCAAACGAGAAAGGATACTTCAAGTCCCCGTACCGCTGGTTCCTGATCACCAGCGACGATGATCAATGGGCAGTCCTGGAGCACCTCAATATGATGATTAATAGTGACGTGGTCGTGGCCAAGAAGATTGATGATCACCAGGTGTTGTTCGTTGAAGGTATGCGATCAAGAATAGACAATTATCTTCTGGTCACCAGAGATGGGTAGTTGATCACCAGATGCTGAGTGGCGAAGGTATGATCAAGAATAGTCTTATGGTCCTGACCACCAGTTATGGTGATTCAATGGGCAGTCCTGTAGCACCTCAGTATGTTGATCAACAGTGACGTGGTCGTGGCCAAGAAAATAAAAAATCACCGGATGTTGTTTGTTGAAGGTATGATAAAAAAAAAACATTTATTCATGTATTGACCACCAGAAACGATCGTTGGGTAGTTCAACATGTTCTACAGTGACATGATCGTCTAGGACAAGATTGGTGATCACCAAGCTGTTTGTCGAGGGTATGATCAAGAATAGTCATACGCTCCTAAACACCAATTATGGTGACCAATGGACAGTTTTTGAGCACCTCTGTATGTTGATCATCAGTGACGTGGTCGTCACCAAGAAGATTGGTGATCATCAGGTGTTGTTTTTTGAAGGTAAGATCAAAAATAGACATTTATCATGTATTGATCACCAGCGATGGTCGTTGAACAGTTCAGCATGTTTTTCAACTGTGACATGATCATCTCGAAGAAGATATGTGACTCTTATTTCGCCGTATATTTTTCTTAAATTTTGGTATACTATAGGCTGATTACAAGTCGGCGGATGGGAGATTAGCTGCGCATATACCCAATCCTGACTGAAGCTCACATAAAGCTGCGCGTTGACTGGATATTGCTCGGCTCGGTAGCTAACTTCACATCCGCCGACTTGTGTGACCGGGGTACACGGTATCCCAACCGACTGTAAGATCCGTTAGACGTAGGCCTCCCACACACAAGAATAGAGAATAGACGATAGGTATTATACTAATAATAACAACATAATAACTTTATTTCAAACATCAGTGGTCCATACAAAATTATATCTAAGTACAGTAACACTGTCAAGATAATTATTTTTCGCAAAAAATTGCAAAAACTCCTTCCGTCGTGTACAAAATTCGAATATTTCGCTAGAATTGTTTACATTATTGTTGATTTTTCAAAAACGGCTCAGCCGATATCTTTAAAATTTAGGACCATCTCGGGAGTAGGTATACCCTTTCGAACTAAAAAAGGATTTTTCAATTCGGTTCACAATCGGCGAAATTATCGATGTTCAACGTGTACAAAATTCGGATATTTCGCCCGAATTGCTTACATTATTGTTGATTTTTTCAATAACCGTTCAGCCGATTTCCGTAATATTATTTAAACGGGACCACCTCGGGAGTTTTCGAACTAAAAATATTTTTTGATTCGGTTCACAATTGGCGAAATTATCGATAAACACACAAAAAAAATACATACAGACGAACTTAGAACTTCTTCCTTTTTGGAAGTCGGCTAAAAATCTTATAAACTATGATGCTCACAGGTAATATTACTATCAATAGAACAAACAAATATTTTGTCCAGCCGTCCATAAATTACTATTATAATTTTAAAGATCGAATAGGTAAAATATAAGTAAGCTACCTCTAATAATATACACTGAAAACAAGTTTCTTTATTCTAGCAGGAATTTTAACAACCTACCTAGATTTTTTAACACATTTCTAATTTAGTATTCTGATTGCGACTGGATGTCTGGCCAACTAGTTTTTGGACAAAAACTTTAATTTCCGCATCTAACCTCAAATCGACATTTAAGTCATCAGAAGGACATAAATTCTATACATTGGTATTCAGTTAGCATACTTAGGTACAAATATTGCAAAAATTGTACTTACAATTTACAATTAAATAATAATCAAGCATGGCACGTTATGGGAACAAAAAATGGTTAAAATTTGATTTTCTACAACTTTAGTTCCTATTAACTTTTTGTAGGATCGATATTTTTTTCAAATAGCCGGTTGTGCCATTTCATTTCTTCAATAACTTGTGTTATTTCAATTTTTCAGCAGAAGTTAAAGGAACAAAAGTTGTTTAAAATTTGATTTTCTACAACTTTGATGCCAATTTTTTTTTTGTTAAATCAATATTTTTCGATTAAACTAAGGGTTTCATTTTGATTCCTCAATGACTACCTACTGGCAATGCAACTATATTAGGACCTCGCTGGACTGATCTGATGAATAGATGCGATCATCGCAGCGTGTGTGCCCAGCTTCAAGTAGTAGTTCAAATCGTGAACAACCAATTACTACCGTTTGAATTAGATGAATGAGTCCCCAGTGACGAAAACTTCGCCGTAGGGCGATAATGTGGCCACGCCATGATGAAAAGAGTTTTCTCACGGAACATAACAATTTTAGAGTACTTCCACTCTGCCCCACCAAGGCGCCCCACTGGTGGGGCAGATTCCACTTCTTCATTTTTCGGAGTGGAATCTGCCCCACTCATCCCATGTTGGTGGGGCACTTTTTAGACCAGTGGAATCTGCCCCACCAGGGGTGTCGCGCGATTTTAAATTAAATTGCTAGTGCCATGAAGTGTGAAATTTGACGTCAAAATTTTAATAATTATAACGCCCCACCAAAAGAACAGATAAGTGAAGACATTGAATGCAAAATAATAAGTAGATTGCAAACTAAAAGCACGATTATCTGAAGTAAAAAAAATACGGATTGAATGTAGTTAAGTATGGTATTTGTGTCGCAAATATTTTCGAAGTCATCGTAAAGTAAGAGAAAATTATAAATTGAATATTATCATTCAATTATAATGTAATCCATTCATTGTAATGATATTTAATAATCTAATCGAGATTTAATCTCAGTGAGTTACTTAACCTTTTACGGCGCAAGAGCGTTAATTTTCGTATTTTTTTAATATGTTATGCAACGTGGTGTATAAATAACAGGAAAAATAATAAAAAATACTATGTAAAGATAAGTTTTTACTATATTTTTTAACATGTAGAAATACAAAACTGCGTGAAAGCTACATAATTTTTTAAAATATCTTTATAGATATGAGAAATGAAACATTTGAAACAGTTATTATGCTTATTATAACACAGTGCAGCTCCACATTTTTCACAGGTCTTTTGCGTGTAGTTCTTGCAGCCAGGAAATTTTCTTCTGGCTTGTTTGCCGAGCTAGATAGGCAAGTGGCCAGTCTGGTTTAATCTGACATCATATAATAGGGGATGAAAGCTTGTATGAGACTTCCACAAATTTTCATGCTATAAGTCTAAAAATTGATATAAAGAGTACATGTTAGAAATATCATCATTAAATCAGCCCCCAACCCCTAAAATTGGGGGATGAAAATTTGTATGTCACTTTCGAAACTTTAGATGCCAGAAGTCAGAAAATGGATATACGAACTCGTTGTAATAGACAATAAAACACAATTTCAGGATTCTTAATAAACCGGACCCCCAAACCCTAAAATTGGGGGATGAAAATTTGTATGTCACTTTTGAAACTTTTGATGCTAGATGTCCAAAAATTGATAAAGGGACTCTTTATTACAAATATAATAAAACACGTATTTCAAGATTTTTAGTAAATCTCCCCCTAACCTTTAAAACTAGGGGTTATAAATTGGTTTGAGACTTCCGCAAGTTTTGAAGGTAGAGACGTGAAAATCAATAAAATTACTCCTTATCTAAACTACAAAAAGAAGTGAAATTCAACAAAAACATTTTCATGTGAAATGAAGCCAAGTCTAAATCACAGTTCCCACTATCAAAAAGTTGTCAGATCTCACGTAAAGCCAAGCTTCTAACTCTACACGCCTTACTCTACAAATCCTTACTTTACAAACTCTACACCTTAGTCAATATATGCGGCTTGGCTGTTTCGCTAACTGCGCATGGGCGTAAAGTGAAGATTAATTCTGTTATACAAACAGTTCTTGTTGTAACGAAACGGCCAAGTCACATATATTGCCTGAGCTGTAGAGTTTGTGAAGTAAGGACTTGTAGAGGAAGGCGTGTAGAGTTAGAAGCTTGGCTTTACGTGAGATCTGACAACTTTTTGATAGTGGGAACTGTGATTTAGACTTGGCTTCATTTCACATGAAAATGTTTTTGTTGGATATAAAGTTTTCATGAGGTGTTTAGCCGAATTCCAAGCCGGCAGTTTACTCACGGAGATGGAAGACGTTTATAAACGAACAGCGGACCTGACTGGTTAGTTTGGATTTATTATAATACATAAATGTCACATAAAACTCTTTTGAATGTCAATATCATATCCAAAAATGGTTTTATGACGAAATATTTACTTTCATACATACCGTTGAGGTTATAAACTTGTTATAAACATACAAAAAAAGATTGAAAAGGAGTAGGTACTATGAAAGAAGCCCCAAGCTATATCAAAATATGGAAGAATTAATTATAAGAGTTGGTAACGATAGCAGTAGTGAGTCTGAGACAGAATCAGAAGATACCTGTTTGCCAAGAACTTCTTGCCAAGATTCTGCTGAGGAGATAGACAACAACATGTCTGGTGTCGAATATTTAGATTTTGACATGTTGGATGACTAATTTTCTAAAATAAATATTTCAGTAAAACTATTTTTTTCTTATTCTATTTTACCATACCCTATAAGGTAGTTTTGTGAAGCACTGAGTTTCCTTAGTATCATTACAAAAATTAATGCCAATATTACATTAATAACAAGTATCAAAATCAGTTATGACATAGTATTGGGGATACCAGGTGAACGACAGTGGCGCCCTCATTTTTTGTCAACTCTTTTTGGACAGACTGTATACGTTACGTATTACTCAAAATCTCTATACCAAAATCATTGACAGAAAAGTTTTTGTTTTCACTTAGCTCGTCAAACATAGAAAATTACATAATTGTGAAAATAATTAAAAACTTGTTTTAGCATGTGCTAAGCTCTTTTATATGATACCTTACATGACACGATTTACTAACTTTGAATTTTGTACCCATTTTTGTGAATATATGCCCTATTTTTTTGTGATTTAAATAAAAATGTACAGTTTTCAGATTTATTCCTATATGTGTATACTCTAAGATAATGCTTCTCGCCAAATTTCATAGTTCTATGCTATGTCAACGGGAAGTACCCTGTAGGTTTTGATTTTTGTGAGTGTCGAAATATGCTGTTTTTTACGACATAAACGGCTCTAACTTTTTTACACGATAACTGAAAAGTTTTTCTTTTCCACCACTGCAAGAGACCATAGATCGAATACAGTTTCTCTCAACTCGATATCTTTACGCGTTCCCGAGGTAAGAGTCTTCACATACGGACAGACGGACAGATGGGCAGACGGAAAATAAAAGTGATCCTATAAGGGTTCCGTTTTTTTTCCTTTTGAGGTAGGTACGGAACCCTAAAAATCAGGTTTATTTATATTTTTCTGTTTTTAGTACTACAATTTGTTGTTATAGCGGCAACCGAAATACCTACATCATCTGTGAAAACTTCAACGTTCTAGCTATCACAGTTCATGAGATACAGCCTAGTGACAAACAGATAGACATACGGACGGACAGCGGAGTCTTAGTAATAGGATCCCTTTTTTAACCTTTGGGTACGGAACCCTAAAAAGTGTCCGAGCCAAAACCCTGCTTATATTTTTTGTTCGGACGACGCACAATGACCACATTCCTGACTTTGCCGTGCGAAGTTGAAATATCATACCCCAGAAGGATAATGTGGTATCGATCGAGAAAATCTACAGGAGATATAATAATAGAGAGAATAATACTTTTCTTTACATAGGATTTTTTATTATTTTTCCTGTTGCTTATACACCACGTAGCATAACATATTAAAAAAATACGAAAATTAACGCTCTTGCGCCGTGAAGGGTTATGTAACTTACTGACTGAGATTAAATCTCGAATAGATTATAAAAGACTACAATGAATGGGTTATTATGAATTGATTGATAATATTCAATTTATAATTTTCTTATACTTTACGATGACTAATAAGAAAAAAATTGCGATATAAATACTATAACTACATACAATCCGTAATTTTTTTCTTCAGATAATTGTGATTTTAGTTTACAATCTTCTTAATATTTTGCATTCAATGTCTTCACTTATCTGTTCTTTTGGTGGGGCGTTATAATGATTAAAATTTTGCAGTCAAATTTCACACTTCATGGCACTAGCAATTTAATTTAAAATCGCGCGACACCCCTGGTGGGGCAGATTCCACTGGTCTAAAAAGTGAGTGGAATCTGCCCCACCAAGATGATACGAGTGGGGCAGTTTCCACTCCAAAAAAAAAGGAGTGGAATCTGCCCCACCAGTGGGGCGCTTTGGTGGGGCAGAGTGAAAGTACTCAAATTTTATCAAAACTGTACCGAAATTTTTTTCGGTTTTCCATAGAAAACGTGAAAACACTGGTCGATTCACGATCCTCTTAACAGCAACATTCACGATTATTAGGTACTAGGCTAGGACCTAGGCAGTAGAGTAGGTATACTAAATATAGCATTCCAGTGACAAATAGCTACAAACACGTAGGTATTTCAACGATTTGCACATAAGACAAACGGCTTTGACCCAGCATTCAATCACTAAATCGACGCCCCATTAGAGTCTAGGTATTCTAGGTATTCGTTATTTACTAACGCATTAGGTAATATCTTTATTTAAGGTCATTACACCGTTACACACTTAATGGAATCTGCCAACACTCAGCTGTACAGTTTTAACTCCATACATGTCTGATTTTAATAAAATGTAGCTAGATAAATAGCTAAGAATAAGAAACATCTTGATTAAGTAAAGCACTTTCAAACAAATACTAATAACCGAATCAAAAAACTTCTAAAATAGGTTTGGAATATTTATGATGCCACAGATATACCTACGTGTTGGTAGGTTGATAGGTACATATTTATAGCAAACCTATTTTATCGCTGGGGTTTAAAATGATCCTATAGGGGTTCAGACAAAGTCGCCTCTTTTTACCTCTTGAAGAAACTCTAGAAAGCAGCCTATATAAGTACACATAATAATATACCTATACCTACAAAAAATCTCGTAACAGACAATAGAAAAATGTTCTCAAACATATCTAATCTATTTGACTTTTCACTGCCTCGGTGGCTCAGTGATTAGTGGCCCTGACTCCTGGGTCAAAGAGGCGTGGGTTCGATTTCCACCCGAGGCAAATATTTATATGATGAATATTGGTGTTTGCTCTGTGTCTGGGTGTTATTTATGTATTATCTATAGAAGTATGTACTTAAAATATGTATATGTAGTATATCAGTCTCTGGCAGCCATATAACAAGCTTTGCTTAGTTTGGGGTCAGATACCGTGTGTATGTCCCCTAATATTTATTTATTCATTTATTTATTTATTTCGTCTCAATTTTTCGTCACGCCTTCAGAGCGTTAACTTAATTTTTTCAGGGCCAACAAAGTAGGTAGTTATATTTACTTCTTTTCAGGTGCGCCCAATGTCTTTCTATGTTACAGTGTACAGAATCACAGAAACATCGGAGCTAATATTTACCACAAGAGGACTATGGCGAAGCTTTAGCAACCCAAATACCGCTGATATAGAATCCAGTGTATCACTGTACGATAACACAAAGACAGAAAATGTAATTAAAAAAAAGAATGCTTATTTAGAATCGAGTGTAGCGCTATACAACAACGCAAAGGCAGGAAATATAATTAAAAAGAAAAATGGGTGGATAGAAGATTACAGAAGGAACAAAGTACTGTCTTCTAGAAGGAACAATGTGAGGAGAACGCCTTTGACAATGGTCAATGTTATTACAGATAGCAATGAAACGAAGAAGCATATGAATGATAGATTGTAAGTAGACATAATTTTTGCCCTAAAAATATCACTTAAAAATAATAATACAATTTCACCTGTTGTGGTACCTACCACCATTGTTGTAGTACAAACGGATTCCACCCTTTTCGTAGATAGGTAATCATATCAATGATAGATGTGACCCCAGGCATCATAAGCGTTAAACAAATGTTGTAGGTGGAATCAGACCACAGTGTTAGCTACAAGCTGCGGATAGCCCATTCCTGACACTCACTCACAAGCTCACTTAACATCTGCGCGAGGTTATCCTCAGCTTACGTCACATCCGCCAAGTTGCATGGCAACCTTTATTATTCATCATGATAATCAACTTTTAACCGTTTGGGGCCATAGATTTCCTCAAATTATATGATTTACAACTGTACCGGGTCGCAACACAGAAAATTTTAGGAAGAGTACTGAAAAAGAATTACGGTGAAATAAGGCGTTTTTTGTTGTATTGGTTTTTAGGCACCTGCACCAGGATTCCATAACCAAGATGTCGTACTCCATCGTGACAATCTGCTTCGAAATGCTGAACGCCACTGAGAAGCTGATCTTCACAAGCACGTGGGGATACAAGGACAAGGAGGGGAAGTGGCAGGGCATTGTGGACCATCTGATGAAAAAGGAAGGTGACCTAGGTAAGGCGATGAACTATAGTGGTTGTCGCGGATTATCAAGTTGAGCTGGCAGGCAGTGAGCATCAGCCTCTGTTGATGACCGAGTCACAAGGTTTGCTAATAGTGATTATGTACCGGCAACTGCAGCTTAAAACATCCACTCACAAGGTGGACAGATCATCCATCCATCAGCCGTAGGACGTCCAGATCATGACATAGGCCGACCGACTTCCAAAAAGGAGAAGGTTCTATGTTCGTCTGTAGGTATGTTTTTTTGTGTATGTTCTTCAATAATTTCGCCAATTGTGAACCAAATCGAAAAAAACTTTTTTAGTTCAAATGGGTATACTCCCGAGGTGGTCCCATTTAAATTTTAAAGACATCTGCGCGAGCGAAATATTCGAATTTTGTACACGATGGAAGGCGGTTTTGCCATTAATTTGCGATAAATAATTATTAGTTCTTCAAAAAGACCGTTAGTAGCTTACATCCAGCGTGTTTCTGCGATCCTGCTGATGTGATCTGTCCACCTCGTCGAGACCTATCCGAGGTCTTTACTCGAGAACGTTCCGACTCCATCGGTCATCAGTCCTTCGTACTATGCGCACTGCCCATTGCCACTACAACTTGCCAAAAACTGGATATAAGTTGCTTACAGTTACTTCTATTGCAAATCTATAGGGAAGCCTATAGATATGCGGCCATAGACCATCAATGGCTGAAATGATGAATGTTAAAAATGCATGCTATAGATATTATTCTTTACCAACACCAGGTACACTAACAATCTTCACCCAGGAAAGAATGCAAGAGGTCGACTATATCGCCATGGTTGGCTCCACCGCAGTCCGCTTTGTGTTCCGAGAGCCTCCCTTGGCTTACCTGGCTAACATCTTCGCTCTTCCCTTCACTGGTATGGTCTGGCTGGCCATCTTCATCTGTGTCCTTGGGTGTGCCTTGTTCCTGTATATTACGTCGAAGTGGGAGGCCAGTATGAGCATGGTATGTATAGTCTCTGCAAGTATGAGTTTTTTTTGTTCTGACTTCTTTTATTTGGAGCATTCCGAGGTCTGAGGTCTTTATTACTGATGATGCTTATTTTGCTTAGGGATGTTTTAGTAATACATACTTGATGGTTATTTTTAGCATGCTCTCCAACTAGATGGGTCTTGGGCTGACGTGCTGATTTTAATCATTGGAGCGGTCCTCCAGCAAGGATGCACTCTGGAGCCGAGATATGCTGCAGGTAAAAAAAAAAGTTTTCTCATTGGTTGTAGAGTAACTTTAAATCAAAATCGAATTTCTCTCAAGCAATCTATCTGTCATCTCTGTATTGAAAAGAACCATTTTCTATTAGATTTCCAGCACGATGGCATGGTTATAATCAGATGGTCTATTTATCTGTAGGAAAGTATTATTTCCATCTTAAATGTTGCTAATTTGCTATCAAAACCATTTTTGTAGCCACTCCATTTCACTCACACTAAACTCTGACATATTAATAAGAGCTATCGATCGAGCTACCCGGCCTATAAGGACCTAGTCACATTAGATCGCACAGGTCACTTAGCTAGTGACTGAAATAGTGCCCCTCTACTATCCATCAGAGTTGCCCAACCTGTATAAAAATTCTCAAATGTAGTTTAACGAGATAGTAACTAAAATACTGCCTATCCACCCACCCTCAGGTCGCGTAGTCATGCTGATACTGTTCGTGGCCATGACGATCCTATACGCAGCATACTCGGCCAACATCGTGGTTTTGCTGCGCGCGCCGAGCTCTTCAGTCCGCGGTCTCCCTGACCTACTGAACTCCCCGCTCAAGCTGGGCGCGAGTGACTTTGAATACAACCGGTACTTCTTCAAGGCAAGTGTTCCCCTCTGGGCTATAGTAAAGAGGTTCCCCTCAGGACTATAACCTCCCTTATATACGAACCAGAAGAAAGATGGTGCTATTGAACTCATGGTGTGGTTTTGAGGATATGGCAGTATACGGTGCAGTCGGCCAATAACGTGGTAGAACTGCGTGCGCCGAGCTCCTCAGTCTGCGGTCTGCCTGACCTGGTAAACTGATGCTACTTATGTGACTGTGATGGTCATATGGCTGTATAATATGTTCCTGTACGCGGTGTATCGGTCTCTTTACTTGCTACAACCCACTTGATCTATTAAAGGTTTTGCGGAGATGCACTGCATATAATTTAGATTCTAAGTTTCATCCACAGCACTCCAGAGAAAGAGAGAAGAAGAGAGCTTAAGAAATGATACCCTATTTTAAGATGAACTTACATGTTTTGTTTCGCAACTAGAACGTTGATAAGTCTCCAAAAATTCACTTTTTAACCGAGTTTCATGTTCTACTAAAGGGCATATTTTTTTTCTTAACAGAAACTGAACGAGCCTGTCCGTAAAGCGATCTACGATAAGAAGATCGCTCCTAAGGGCAGGAAACCTAACTTCTACACCATGGAAGAAGGAGTCGAGAAGATAAGACAAGTGAGTGACTACTTTTCGGAGCATGGCGTTTACTCAGCATTTCTCTTCTCTTTTTCTTCTATTCTCAACTATTCTTCTTCTATCTTCATGTGCGTCATTAATAAAATCAATAATATGGAATGTAAGAAAAAAATTGTTAAGTTTCGACTTAGCATTTTTTTCATTAATAGATAATATATAGTAATGGTTAATATTTCGCCAAAAATGACACGACCGGCTTATAATCGTACACAATTTGAATGGTTCGCTCGAATGGCACACATCCATAGTTACTGTTGATTTTTTAAAAACAACTCAACCGATTTCTAGTTAATTTAAATGGAACACTTCTGAACATCGACTTGGATTTTTTTTTCTTTTTGAGGCTTCTGAAGCATGAGCTACCAAACAAAAAAAAAACGTTATAAATCGGTTCATTATTGGCTGATTAATCGCGTAACATACCTATATTCAATAAAAATCAGCCAAGTACAAGTTAGACTCGCGCACGAAGGGTTCCGTACCGTATGAGAGCCCCATTCCAATAGGGGTAAAAAATTGTAAAAAATCTGCTTACGTAATACTTCAACGACCCCAAAGAAAACATTTGAAGAGAGAATTAAGAACCTCCTTTTTTAAGTAGGTTTAAAGTTAGTTACATAACACAGAGATCATACTTACATAGGTGTAGTACCTACTGTAAAAAAATACTGACCTTATGGGTAATCGGCTAAACACTTGTATCAACAACTCGTTAACAATACAAACTGCTACACAATCTACAAATGCCTGATAATGCAATCAGTAAATTAGACCTCCGCAAAGCATGACGAGGTGGCCGAGAGGTTAAGGCGTTGGACTGCTAATCCAATGTGCTCTGCACGCGTGGGTTCGAATCCCATCCTCGTCGATACCGTTTTTGGATATTTTACCGGTTATAGAAAAGCGATGAGCATTCTAAAGAGAATGTTACACAGGCGTTACGAGTAGTTTTTATAGCAGACAGCAAGTCTACTACTATAGTTTCGACCGTATTTGGCGATCTTTTTCAAGATGGAGTACCTACCTACTAGCGCGCGGGCTCGTCTCGCATAGAACGAGTTCCATCCATCCATCAGTCGTAAGACGTCCACTGCTGTACATAGGCCAGATTTCCAATAAGGCTGGTTGGAAGCGGCCTGCATCCCGCGCGTTCCTGCGATCTTGATTATATCATCAGTCCACCTAGTCGGTGGGCGTCCTACGCTGTACTTGCTGATCCGTTGTCTCCATTCGAGAACTTTACTGCCCTGTCAGCCATCTGTTCTCCGAGCTATGTACCCTGCCCACTGCCTCTTGAACTTGCTAATCCGATGGGCTATGTCAGTAACTTTATATAAATTCCAAGCCGATTTCGGCTTGGGCGACTTTAAACTGCTTTTAAAACCCACGCCTCTAAGTATGACCCAGAAGTTAGGGTGGGACTATAAATGGGACTCTGTGAATACGGGGCAAAACGTAGCAAAAATATTCACAGTCGTGGTAGTACTTTGTTAAATATTAACTTAAATAATTATTTTTTGCATGACCGACTTCAACCGTGTATAGAATTCGCGAATATTTCGCACGAATCGAAAATGGCTTAGCCGATTTCGATAAAATCTAAATAAGACCAATTTTGAAGTAAATTCTTTCCAATAAAAAAAATGTCGAAATCGGACTACTACGTTAAAAGTTATGCGTGGTTATAGGTACATAAAAAAACTACGCGTCGAATTGAGTACCTCCTCCGTTTCGTCGGTCAAAAACGTGGAAAGATAATTTGACTATGGTCAAAAATAAATATTTAAGGGGGGCTCCCATATAAGAAATATGATATTTTTTGCTCGATATTAATAACGGCAACCACTTAAAACATTCTCAGAATACATAAGTTGTATATTCCTTTCAAAAATAAATAATTGAAATAATATATATAAAGGGGGACTTCCATACGGTACGGTACCCCTCATGCGCGAGTCCAAATCGCACTTAAACGATTTTTTTTCAGTTTGTTTTCGTTCCAGGGTCTGTTCGCGTTTCACATGGAGCTGAACCCCGGGTACCGGCTGATCCAGGAGACGTACCAGGAGCACGAGAAGTGCGACCTGGTGGAGATCGACTACATCAACGAGATCGACCCCTGGCTGCCGGGACAGAAGCGCGCGCCGCTCAACGATCTTTATAAAATCAAGTGAGTCTTACAACTATAAGCCATGGTGGTCTAGAGGCAGTGACACCCGCCTTACAATCGTGAGGTCGTGGGTTCAAATCCCCGGTCCCGTACCAATGAGTTCTTTGGAATTTATGTACGGAATATCACACGCTTTTCGGTGAAGGACAACATCGTGAGGCAACCTGCAAACGTCCGTATTAAATTCGATGGCATATGTGAATTCGCCAACCCGCACTGGGCCAGCGTGGTGGATATGGCCCAATAACCCTTCGTGGGTAGGCCTACGTCCTCCAGTGGACTATTAAAAAGGCTGGTACAGTACAGTACACAGGTACAACTCGATAACCGCACTGTAAGTACCATATCCATGACTGTTAATCATAAGACTACTCTCGAACGGCGATTAGGACATATTATATTACACGAAGCAAGCCCAGCTGTGGGCACATAGGAATTACATCTTTCCCAGACGCTCCTGAACGACCTTATCATGGTTTAAAAGTAGGTGACAACCGCGTCAGGCTTTATTGCAGCTCTTAAGGGAACCCAATCCCTCGTCTTCGCTGACTCATAAATTTAATACTGCGCAGGGACTCGACTAATGTTTCGAGTCGCCATTAAGTTTGAATCGTGCTAAGAAATGAAGTTAAATGGAGACGAGATAAATACCTTAATCATTTCTAAATTCTAAAGTCATCTCTTCGCTACAGACCTTGTTTGAGCTTGTGCTTATCATTAATGGCATAATTATCTTAACGCACAGCAATAATTTGATAAAATATTCCAGCTTTTTAAAGATCCGCGAGTCGGGTATCCAGTCATGCATGCACAGGCGACTGCACGTGCCGCGGCCGCGCTGCTCCGGCACCGTCTCCACGTTCAGCAGTGTTGGCATCACTGACATGTACCCTGCTATGCTGGCTACGCTGTACGGCTTCTTACTGGCTCCTGCTGTCCTGGTAGTGGAGATACTCTACCACAAACTGTAAGCACATCTTTAGCTGTCAAACTCCTTACAGAAACCGTACAGATGCTTTGCAGTAAAGAGTCATACATGCATCGGCAGCTGCATATGTCACGGCCGTGCTGCTCCGGCACCGTCTCCACGTTCAACAGTGTTGGCATCACTGACATGTACCCTGCAATGCTAGCTACACTCTACGGCTTCTTACTGGCTCCTGCTATCCTGCACGGGAAGCATGGTAAAGGGACTAATAGTCTTTCCACCATTATATCTCCTCAAAGAGGAAATAAAGTATGGATTGACAATGACATTTAATATTAAGAGTGGATAAAATGGTTTTCTCCCCTTGCCGTGCTACCCGGGCTGGTAGTGGAGATACTCTACCACAAACTGTGAGCACATGTTTAGCTGTCAAACTCTTAGCAGTCTCAATCAATCTTGCAGAAACACAGTGCAGTAAAGACATTGGGGTGCTGTTTGAAATGACATGGCATTATTGCTATGACGATAAAGTTGTAAATAAAAGCTCTGCCTAGGAGACGTTTGAAGTTTGTCCACCATCTTTGTGAAATCAAATTTGACATTTGATCAGCAGTTCAAGTGTCATTTGTGTCTAGATTACATAGCAGTTTCTATGGATTTGCGACGCCATGTTTGTGGAATCGTGCATCACAACTTTTTTACTTTATGTCACTTCTACTGTTTTTCCTTATTCTGAGAGTAAAGATCAGACTTTTTTTATTCTTCTACATTCAACCGGACAGTGACATACAGAGATTGTTTCCTGTAAAAGTCTGAAGACCTTAATGGATCGTAGACTTCGAGCAAAAATCTATAGAGTCACAATCGTGCAAAAAAGTTTCCGAGACAAAACCCTGCCCAAGCTACGTAGCGGACAAGCTTTTTAGTTAGCCGTAATTGCCGTAAGGCGATTGCAGCGACCTTAAAGAATTGCCCTGTGTAATAGGGCCTATTCTGTGGGCGACAGCGTTGCCACCTTGGATTTTTTTTTTTTACAAAGTATAAAGATATATAAAAAGTCGCCAGATATCAGAAACTTGAACTAAAAAAAAAAGCACCAAATTCCACCAAATATTTTTTTGTATCTCAAGACTTATAAAAACCTAATTTAAATAGAAAACCAACGACATACATAATATTATTATGTTATCTAAAAAAATGGGTCAGCTGTTTTACTATGTACCAATTAACATTAGATTCGATATAGGTACCTATTTACCTAACTAGATAGGTACTTCTTTAGACAGTGAAATGAAACTGCAATAGTAATTTAATTTGTTATTCAGTATTCAAGATAAAAAAATGTAAAAAAAATTGGTTGCCTGTAAAGTCGGTATACGGGCGAAAGTTTTACGTGACAACGACTTTGAGACGAATGAGAGCGAGTGAGAGGCACGTAAGTGCCTCTCACATTGTGAGCGCATAACGTGAGCGGAGCGTAACGCAGTTTCTTGAAGTGTCACCCGGCAAACCAATTTATAAGACGTTGTCACGTCAAAAACAAGTTGAATGTAAAATAAGTTAAAATTCAAGATCATCAAATCTAATTAATTCTATGACTTCATCATCATTCTTAGACCCTAACGTTACTGTCGATGACGCCAAGTCGATGCTGAAGATGTTGTAGGCTCTTGTTGGTATTTTTTGTACGAATACTTAGTATTTTTGCCAATAGATGCAATGACGTTACTGACCATTGAATAGGGACGGGGAATCCCTTTTCAAATCCAAAGCTTACAACCTTTAGTTATTTATTCTCTAAGCATACAACAGTATGGAATTCCTAAATGGTTGGGGATTTCCTTTAAAAGTGAATTGTTAGATCCCATATTTAAAATCCACCAAAAAGCGCCAAAAAAAACAAAAACGCTATATAACGAAAAAATAATACCACTAGAAGCCCTGAAAAAGCACCAGTTCTGGCGGGAAAACCACCAAGGTGGCAACCCTGGTGGGCGATTGCAAGTCAACTACGAGTACAACGTCGCCTGATACCAAAGTCCTCGGTTACAAGCATAAATTAGGCGACATAACGTCGAGTTTTGAGAAAACGGGCCATTGTGAATTATTTAATGTAAATATCCAAGTCGGTAGGTATGTATGACGGCGCTCGGACATTTTTATACTACTTTCACTTAGAGACTGCGGCGCTGTAGATATTTGCTCGAAAATCGTAGATGAGTGTGGGGTTGAGGGACTGGAAACTAATGTTGGTGGATAATGCAGAGACGGTATTCTATGCGGCGGTTGCATCGTCTCCACGTTCAGCATTGTGGGCGTCACTAACAAGTAGGTACCCTGCAACGCTAGCTACACTCTACGGCTTCTTATTGGCTTCTGCTGTCCTGGTAGTGGAGATACCTACTCTACCACAAGCAGGAAGGAAACCTAAAGCTTATATCTTATTATGTATAATTTGTCATTTGTTCATTGTTTAGACTTTTTTTGTTTCTTTTCTTTGTTCTGTTTGTTACTTTTTTTTATCGGTCGTAATGTCACTTGCTGGTTCCAACAGAATATCAGCGCTGGTTGCTCGTAAGCGCAACCAGCATTACGCTGAGTTGGGACCAGTTTTGTGACAGAAATACTAGGTAAAATACTGTTGTTTTTTTGTGTTTTATCATTTGTTTTGTCGTTATGTATTGTACCTCTTATTTTTGTTGCAAATAAAAAATTCTGTATTCTGTAAAGCTGTTAAACATTTTGCAGAGATCTTGTAGTAACTGTAGGTCTTTCTTTCTTCTGCATTCCACCGGCCAGTGGCAAATATTGAGAATCTATCCAATAGCTTAGAAGTCTACCAGTGACAAATATTGAGAAAATATGTCCATTACAAGTCTGCATAGCTTAGTGAAGCGCAGGTACACGTAGGGTTGAGGGTGGGAAGCTAGTAAGTACCTATTTTATTAGGAAAATGTGGATATGGGTGGCCTTCTGCTTAAAGAATCAGACAGTCGTTATTGGCCTTCTTACAGACACTAATTTCTCTTTAGGGGACTTATCGTTCAAGATTACCGTTGAAAACTGTGTCGTGCCAGTGCGTCTCATGTGTTGCGTTATTTTCAGGGTGGTAGCGAGGAGAGCCAAACTGCTACAGCCAGATGGAGAGTATCAAGATTCTGCTCTACGTTTCTACTATGATTAAAACAGAACCCCACACACATTGTAATTACTTACTTTAACTAGACGCAGAATTCATGAAAACTATTAAATATTGATAAACACGTAAGAAAATTGTGATGAATTTTTATTTTGTGACCCTTAACCAAACCTTGAATTAAATCATCTATAAAATGGACAATGTAAGTAAACAGAGCACCAAAACGAAATCATGCAAAAGGCTTCTATTTTCTAATGTTTGCTTTATGATAGGTAGGTACTTTATAAACTACGTGCTTATAACACTTCGTTTGTCTCCCTCTTTTTGTGTTCGCAAAGTTGTTGCCTTGCGTGGAGCCTCTGCCTTGCTGGGGCGGGACTTAAGCGTTTTTACAGAATTTCTACCAGTGATAGTTGTGGGACTGGAAGCCTTATGTGTAATGTGGCAAGGACTACATCGGAATGTTTTCTTAGAACCGACTGGATTCTTAGCCAACCATTTTTCTTGAATCTTAGAAGGCAAAGGTTGGACGGCGTGCTTCCTCTTTACACGGAAAGGCGTATTCTTCGATGGGATTTCATCGTACTGTTGCGCTGCGTTAGTTTTAGCTTTACTTAGAAGCATACGTTTAGAGCGATTTTCGTCTGTTCTATCATCGGGATTTGCCACTGTTCCTGCCGAAAGACCAGAGACCAAAGACCGGAGTTCTGTTAAAGTTCTACCGTGGAAGTCCACATCGTCCTGTAGCTTATCCAACTTTCTTTCGAACTGTTTGAGGGAGCTCATTATTATCTGTGCATTCCCAACTCCAACCATAGGGCCTGACCTTTGAAACGACATTTGGTGAAGTTATTTATTATCGTAAACTAATGCTTTATTTGAATTTTAATAGGGTCACAATAATTTTAGTTTGATGTTTAATAAATAAAGTAGTTGACAAAGAGCTGACTGGATTTGTTATTAAGTATTATGTCAAGATTTTCTTTTTTATTATTTTGTCTTAGTTTCAAGAGAACAAAGAGGTTAAAAATATGTAGGTTTATAATTTTCTAGATTGCTTTTATTAAATAGTATCTCGAATGTTGATAATAAAATTAATAAAAAACAATTTGAAATAATTCGAATGAAAATATCATAATGATATTTTTTCTGGTCTGTGAATAACTCAAATATCAAATATTGCGTTAGGTTGTCGTTTCACACTGGCGCCAAAGTTTTATAAAGTTATTCAAATATTCGCGGCACTTCGTTGGCTTTTTCTTTGTCTAATAGTTTTGGCGTTGTGTGGCTCTGGCATTTGAAAGTTTGAAAGTAATATTTTTGTAAAACAATTAAAAAACTAAATTGCAACTTATATAGTTTGGTCAGTTTCTGGGAAATAACTATGTGCCACGGCTGACGGCAATATCGTAAATACATGGTCTGTAGACTAAGATCAAAAGAAATTGAGCTCACCATGTGAAATGCGATCGACATTTATATGAACGCGGCCTTTTTTTTTTTAATCTTAGAACACCGACACTTACGCTATCTGTCAAATAAAGCAGCTGTCAAACTTGTCAAGTCAAACGTGTTACTCGAGCGAAATGGGTGAACCCGCTGTTGAAGGAGTTCAAAAGCTAAATATTGACGAAAAGGCAGGGTTTTAAGCACTTTATTATTTCCTCAGTTGTGTGATATACCGTATTCGAGTGATGCTAAAGCTCCTCGGGCTTCGTAGCGCGTGCGTGCTTCGCTGTACCGAGGGCTACGCGTACGCCACATGGGTTCGTAGGCTTTGCAGGAATATTTCGTCAGCAGTTTGTCGAGATGAATCATGCTATCGAGGAAATGCGCTAGAAACTATTTCCCCGTTCGATATGATCTATATTCCAAGTGATGTGTCTCAGAAATGTGTCTAAATACTTGCACAGTGAGTGGCCGGTAATACGTGTGATTGCCGCGTTGTTCAACTTTTATTTTACTTTCTCTGAATGTTTGATAGCATCTAAGTATTAATCTATAAGATTACAGCAATAAAATTATATAGTATGTATTAGTAGGTACCTTTCTGCACAGACTACTATATGCCTTTCTGTAATCTCTAACGCAGTATGAATTATTTATAACAACACATCCATTTATTGATTAGCCTTCAGATTTATTCATAAAGCGCAATTTTCTCAAAAACTGCATGACTGCCTGCCCTAAGGAAAGACACAACACATAAAATACTCTCTTTTGATTGCTGATTTTACATCAATCAGTACTATTTGAATTTAAGTTGACTACTTACCTTACTTACCTACCTACTAGACTAGCTATATTCATGACCTCACTTTTTCACAAGTTTATACTTACTTTAATATTGATTTGAGATTAAATAAAGTCCATTAAAAAACGTCATGCTATTTTAGGAGGTTTTTAGGACCATGTCTATTTTGAAACTTCTGTCTAGCATTTAATTAAAGATAAAGATGCACAATAATTCTACAATTCCATATTTTTTCTTTTCAGTCAAAAACCAAAGCTATGAAGGAGAAGAAGAAAAAAACGGAGGATTCTTCTGGAGTGTCTGAATTGAACCCCTGGCCAGAGTATATCCAGAAACGTATCACTCTTTGGGACAAATACAAGACGGAGTATCAAGAAGAGTTGGCTGCGAAGCCAGATATGAGTATAGTAGTCACTTTGCCAGATGGGAAAACCGTAGAAGCGAAAGCTTGGAAGACGTCTCCTTATGATGTAGCGAAAGGAATTAGGTGAGATCACTGTTTATAAAGAGTTAGTGTGTTTGCTATTAGATGATCACTGGCAGCTATTGATTAAAACTGTTTGAATATCCTGATTATTTTGTTTAGTTGTCCTAATAAGAAGTAATAATATAATTGACAGACTAAACATACCTGTCAGCTCCTATAAAATGTTTGTTATTTTGCAAACTGCAGGCAGGCTCATTTGAGGTGTGTAATTTTTACTAAGAGACAACTGGGATTGTATAAAAAAAAACAGCAGCAGCTGTTCCAAACATTTCGTGGAGAAGTTCATTGACTATAAACTTCCAAACATTTAGTCTCGAAGTTCATTAACTATGAACTTCCAAACATTTTGTCTAGAAGTTCATTGATTATAAACTTCAAAACACTTTATCTAGAAGTCAATTCACTATGAAGTTCATTGATACAAACTTCCAAACATTTTGTCTAGAAGTTCATTCACTATGAAGCTTATTGACTATGAACATCTTGTACAGAATAGCTGATTTCATTTTATAATTCTATGATTCTACTAAAGGACTTTTCTGCTTATAACTTGTTGATTTATATTAAGAAAAATCTTGCTATATAACAAAAGTAAACTAACAACCCTTTTGTCTCTATCGCTAATTTTCATTTCACTATGCACAGAGCACAATATAGCTAATGCATAAAATTGTGTCTAAAACCACAATTCCCTTTAGTAATATTTTCAATTATTTTATTTGCCAACAAGCGAGTTTTGGAGCCAATAGTAAGTATATAAAGAGTACAGGCTGTGCTATGGCTGTCTGTTTAAGGCTTAATAATATAATATTTCAAATAACATGTGTATTATACTTTCCATTAATTAAAAATACATTTACTTGCATTTTGCTTACTGATAGTACGCGAGTTGAATGCAGTCGGGGTCTGAGGTAAAGAGCGGGAGCATCTCCCCCCGCTATCCGCACGCCCCACCTCACGCGCCTGGGCGGGTTGGGCGTGCGGATAGCGGGGGGAGACATTCGCATTCCTAAGCTCTGCATTCAACTCGCGCGCGTACAGTAAGCAGATCATAGTTACTGTTTTCTGCAATTAAGTGTGTGTATTCAATATGCCAATTATGAAGGTGTTATCGTAAATTTAATAGCAATGTAAAAGATGTTCTCTCTATCGAATGCCTAAATTGAAAATGAAACAGAAATATTCTAATTAGCTGTTATAATTACGATGGCACCTTCATAATTGGGCCTAATATCCATACTTCCTTCCTTCCTTTCAGCCATAGGACGTCCACTGCTGGACATAGGCCTCCCCTAAAGATCTCCAATAAGACCGGTTGGTAGCGGCCTGCATCCAGCGCGATTCTGCGGTCTTAATCAGGTCGTCCGTCCACCTTGTAGGTGGACGTCCTACGCTGCGCTTGCCGGTACGTGGTCTCCACTCGAGGACTTTTCGACCCCATCGGTCATCAGTTCTCCGCGCTATGTGCCCTGCCCATTGCCACTTCAACCTGCCAATCCGCTGGGCTATGTCGGTAACCTTGGTTCTTCTACGGATCTCCTCATTTCTGATTCGATCGCGCAGAGAAACTCCAAGCATAGCCCTCTCTATGGCTCGTTGGCAATATCCATACTACAAAGACTTAAATCACTTATTTAATAGTGCCATGTATGAGTTAGGTAATTTCATATTCAAACTGTACAAAAGCCATTCTATATGGACAGAGTTGTGAACATAACAGTCAGCTTCATATTTCTCTACTTCATCAGTTTATTCTAATAACCAACCATATACTTAACTACTGTGAACTGTGATGTGAAACATGGCCATACATTATAAAAAGGTAGTGTGAGAACTGCCTCTATTCCTAAAACATCACTTTTAGTCTGCATCTCCACCAGATGTAATATCTACATATAAATAAGTAAGTTCGTATAGGCAAGTGGCTAGCCCTGGTGTCAGAGTTTAAACAGAGTGCAAGGAGAAAAATCATTAATTTAGTTATTAATTATTTGATAGAAAAATCACACAATAGATTCTTGTAACGTGTGATTTTCTCTTTGCTTACCGTTCATATACATTTCTCATACCTGGTGGAAATGCAGCCTTAAAGAATTAAAAACTCAATTCAGTTAACCAAAGAGGTTAGTAAGCTGCTTCGCGGGTAAACCTCTCGTTGTTCTGCTGCTCAAAATCTTTCACAAAACATCCCCAAGACGTAATTAATGATGTAAAACCGTAAATAAAAGAAACCTAACGATTCACGTCCAAGTATTATACGACTCTATCCTATAAGTCGAACCACACAGCTAGGTGGCTGTGATGTTAGCTATAAGCTGCAGCTAACCCAATCCTGAGGGCTAAGTTGGAGTTTCGCTCGAATTCGATCGCGTTAACGTTTGATGTGATTTTTATGGAAATGGCACAGCGCCATCTTGTGTCACGTACAGAAAACTGAATAGCGAAGTGTGAGTATTTTTTACGGTAATATAACGAGCGCCAAACCGATCCAAAACAAGCGCGGCAACGTCAGTGATTGGCTAACTCAAGCGTGTGTGTCAATGTGCTCGCGTGTGTGCTCGGCGCGCTCGGTTAACGCGACGTAAAAGTAATTCTATTTGATTTGCAAAATTCCCACTTGATCCTCTGACTGCAGTTCATTTAACGGGTTATCCGCAACTTGTAGCTAACGTCATAACCGCCAAGTTGTGTGATTCGATCTATACGGCAGAGAAACGATTCCAATTCATTATCGTCACATTTTTGCGTTATCAATTCAAGCTGAGCCGTAATAGGACATTAAGCAGCAGGACGTTAATGCAGATAAATAGGCTTGTTAACTAAAAAAATATGATTAGTCCGTCAAATAGATTGTAAAAAAATATTATACACGTATTTTTTCTATTGTCAATTTAACAAAAATTGATGAAGATATAGCCCGTTAAAGTTCCGCGTGACGTCACTAACTGCTATCAAATGAACCGGCTAGTGCCGTCACCAGCCCCCACTCTCAAACTTTGACAAGGTTTATTTTTGTCACTGACGGACCAATTATAATAATGATTTTAATACCCAGTAAACATCCCTTTCACGAGCGAGCCAGCTCATTACCAATAATGGTTAACTGAATTGAGAACCAGTTCCAAACGACAATTTGTCTATAGTGGCCGGTGCCACCCCACAAATGCATTCTCTCTCTTCAGCCAAGGTCTAGCAGACGCCACGATCATCGCGCGAGTGAACAACGAGCTGTGGGACCTGGACCGACCGTTGGAAGGTGACTGCAAGCTGGAACTCCTGCGATGGGACAACACGGACGCTCAGGCAGTGTTCTGGCACTCTTCCGCTCATATGCTGGGAGAAGCTATGGAACGGGTATATGTTTTTATACTTGTGGTTCTTATTTCCAAATAAGCCTAATAATTAAGTTAAAATAGCAGTGGGCAGGCTAAATAGATCTGAGGACTGATGACAAAAAGTTCTCAAGTAGAGATCCGGCGGTAGAGTACTTACGGACGTCTACTCCCTGACGACGTCTTTGAGATCGCAGGACTCGGATGGATTCAAGCCGCTTCCAAGCGGTCTTATTGGAAAGAAAACTTATTTCTAGCAATGGACATCCTACTGTACTGTACCAGCCTTTTTAATAGTCCACTTCAGGACGTAGGCCTACCCACGAAGGGTGATTGGGCCATATCCACCACGCTGGCCCAGTGCGGGTTGGTGGATTCACACACGCAATCGAATTTCTTCTGCGGACGTATGCAGGTTGCCTCACGATGTTTTCCTTCACCGAAAAGCCAGTGATGTGAAATACCGTACATAAGTTCCAAAGACACTCATTGGTACGGGACCGGAATTGAACCCACGACCTCAAAAATGGCGGGCCAGCGTTACAACCACTAGACCACCACGGCTTTCTACATCGGACGTCCTACAGCTGATAATAATGATACAGTATTAGAACTTTTTACAGTCACGTGCTCTTAAATGCGCAATGTACACTCTGTGCCAATACCAAATATAAAATACCAATACCAAAGAATATATAATAATACTACGTATAGAACGGCCACTCGTTACCCCCCACCCGTTTGAGTCTTCCTCACTTCCACCCCGCGCTACGTACCGCATCGTGTACTCTGCGCGCGGGCTGCACTGGCCGGTGGATTTTCTAATAAAAACTACCTACACTGTGACAATAGGGAACACTTGTACTGTGTATGGTTGAATATCAATGATACGTAACAAAACAAGAAATTTTAATGTTTCCCTAAGGATAAATAATAGGAACTTATTTTACATTATTTGGTAACTTCCTCTTGATATTATCTTACAAAAGAAGTAGATCGGTTACTTTTTGTTAAAATGCTTCCAAATTAAGTAATTGTTATACTTTTTTAAGCACTAGATTAATATTCATTTTTGCAAATTAAGTACGCAACTGTCTCGCTCACGCGGCATGACGTCACGATGTGGTGATCGCTGACAGCCATAGACGTTCCGCACACAAATGCGCGTGTAGCGACCGTGCGTAAGTGTGTTGTCTGTGAGTAAGTACTGTGTAGGTGTGCGTAAGACAGCAGATTTTGTATGAAAAATCGCGTAGTGTCCGGGCTGTGGGGCGGGTCTAGTACATCTAGACAAACAACTTTTGTTCTAGGACTTTTGGAAATACGCAATAAAAAATTCGCTTCTCCATACGTTTAGCCGCGCGTTGATGAACTTTTTGTATGAAATAGCTGATTTTTAGGGTTCCGTACCCAAAGGGTATAAACGGGACCCTATTACTAAGACTTCGATGTCCGTCTGTCTGTCTGTCTGTCACCGGGCTGTATCTCATGAACCATGATAGCTAGGCAGCTGAAATTTTCACAGGTGATGTATTTCTGTTGCCGCTATAACAACAAATACTAAAAACAAAATAAAATTAATAATTAAGGGGGTCGATACAACAAACCTGATTTTTAGCCGTTTTTCGCTCTATATTAATAATGGTAACAAGTAGATGCTTGAAATTTTCACAGAATATATAGTTGTATAATTAAACACACTTCAATAATTAATAGTAAAATTACAATAAAATCAATATTTAAGGGCTCCCATTTATTACGGAACCCTCCGTGCGCGAGTCCGACTCGTACTTGGCCGATTTTTTCTTCGTGATTTTCCAAAAGTCCTAGAACAAAAGTTGTTTCTCTAGAATCTAGATGTACTAGACCCGCCCTTAAAAGGATTTGAGTTTAATTCCGATGACTCTGTATATGAGGCGAGTCGTGATATAGCGAATTCACATGTCAGCGGAGATAAGGAGTGGGGATTTGCGCAGCTTGTACCAGACACCAACTTCACAGACGCCATTACGTTTAACTCGGCCTATACTGTGTTTCAGATAAAAAATATTGAAGTGCATTAAAGTACACAGTCATTTAAATTAATAAAAGAACCAAGGGCTGACCCAGATTGTATTAACTGAAACCCGGTTGTTTTCATTCTAGGTTTACGGCGGTTGTCTATGCTACGGGCCACCAATTGAAGAGGGATTCTACTACGATATGTTTTATCCAGAGAAAGGAGTGAGTTCCAAACTTGAATAACTGTTTATTAAATACTAGCTAGTTCACGCTATGACATTCCATAATTATACTGTCCGCAAGGTACAATGCTGGCGCCAATAAAAAAAAATGATGCGGCCATGTATCTATACCAATATAATAAAGAGGAAAGATTTAATTGTTTGTTTGTTTGCATTGAATAGGCTCGGAAACTACTGAACCGATTTTAAAAATTCTTTCACTGTTGGGAAGCTACACAATCCACGGGTGTCATAGGCTACATTATATTTAAAAAAAAAATAGAGAGGTTGCTAGTGTATGATAAAATAGATCAGAGGGGTTTACACGTAAATTGAAACTGCACTTGTGTTCGTATGGCTCTATACTTTGTTGTACAGCGCCCCTGGCGGAAACGAGGAAGAACTAACCTCAATGTATGGAGTCACACGCGAACGCGAAAGTTTAAGTAAACTACGCAAAACCTTTTTTTTTTTTTTTTTATTATTCTGAATAGGTTTGCGTTTGACCACATACTGCCTGATGTTAAGCAGATATGCGGTCTAGGTTGTAGCACGCTTACCTAGAAGATACCTATTTACTCGGGATTTGAAGACGCCCACATTGTACTTTAGCGGGAAGACAGACCCAGGCAAAGCGTTCCACATTCTGGCTGTTCGTATGAGGAATGATGATTCGAAACGCTTGGTTCTAATGCGCGGTATGTCCACCATAAAAGGGTGGCGCTTTGGTCGCGTCTGTCTAGCCGTACGATAGAAGAAAGGGGCAGGTGGGACCAGATTGTGCAACTCCTGGGCGCACTCTCCGAAGTGGATCCGGTAAAAGGCCGATAAACACGCTACCTTACGTCGATGCTCGAGACTTTGCAGCTGCGACATAGTCAGAGTGTCGTTGTCGATCAGCCTCTTGGCTCGCCTCTCAATCGACTCCAGAGCCTCCAGTTGATATTTGGCGGAGCCATCCCAAAGGTGAGAGCAGTATTCCATGCACGATCTGACTTGAGCTTTATACAGACTAAGCAGTTGCTCAGGTGTGAAATACCGTCTCACCTTAGAGAGAACACCAAGTTTTTTGGAAGCTAATTGGGCCTTTGACTCTATGTAAGAGCCAAAGTTAAGAGTCGATGAGAGTGAAACGCCTAATAGTTCCAAGCTGTCAGTTACCGGAACGGAGACACCACGGAAAGCGGGAGACAATTGGAAGGGTCTCTTTTTGGCCGAAAACAGACAGGCTTGACAAAGATTCCGGGCTTTAGCAGATCGTTGATATGCAGTAGGAAGAGGGTCGCAGAGAGCACAGACCCCTGAGGAACCCCGGCATTGATAGCCATATGATCTGACGAGCAGCCATCTACGACCACTCGTATCGACCGATTCCTCAAGAAATCTGATATCCATGCGCAGAAATCAGCAGGCAGGCCGTAAGATGGAAGCTTGCCAATTAGGCTCTCATGCCAGACCCTGTCAAAAGCTTTGGAGATGTCCAAGGAGACAGCCAGTGCCTCCCCGTGCTTTTCGATGACCTCACTCCAGATGTGTGTGGCGTACGCCAGAAGGTCCCCAGTAGACCGGTTTCGGCGAAAGCCGTACTGATGGTCACTGAGTAGGTCATTCGCTTCCAGGTACGCCAGGAGCCTGTTGTTAAGGACACGTTCCATACTCTTGCAAAGTATGGACGTGATCGAAATCGGTCTGTAATTGGCAGGGTCGGCACGGCTACCTTTTTTGGGTACAGGCTGCACGTTAGCAAGCTTCCAAGATTTGGGCACTTGACCTGTCTTCAGAGATAGTCGAAAGAGGCGAGTCAGCACAGGCGACAACTCAGGCGCACAAGTCCTCAATACAATGGCCGGAATACCATCAGGGCCACTGGCCTTGTTCACATCAAGACTGCGGAGAACCTTGAGAACCTCCTTTTGCCGGATATGTATTTCACTCATTACAGAGCCACAATTTGGCAAGGTTGGAGGTCTCGCACTACCGGGGTCCAGACGCGAAGACTCAGCAAATTGAGATGCAAATAAATTTGCTTTCTCAACCGCGGTATGGGCCAGCGAACCATTGGGTTTCAGCAACGGAGGCAGTGAGGGGCGGCAGAAGTTCGCTTCAACCGATTTAGCTAGGGACCAGAATGCCTTACTACCCGCAGGGTAAGAAGCAAGCTTATTGCCTATTCGACTAATGTGATCAAAGCGAGCCCTCCGCATAACCTTTTTACAGGACTTAGCAGCCCTATTGTATGCCTTCTTCCTCAGACGAATGTCCCTCGACTTACGGTTTCGAGCATCGGCCCAAGCCAGGTATGCCTGATGCTTTTGCGCTTCGGCGCGTCCACATTCAGGTCCAAACCAGGGCCGAGCTTTGCTAGACAGAGGCACGTCCGAAAATGGGATGAAGTATTCCATGGCGGTACGAAGCACATCTGTCACGGCATCCGCGCACGTAGAAGGATCATCGGAAGAGAAGCAAACAGACTGCCAAGGGTAAGATGCAAAGAAACACCGCATCTCATCCCAATCCACTAACTTGTACCGCCACACTCGCCGTGACCCTTTGGGGCTGGGGTCTGATGGGGAGTAGACGGATACAGATTTCACCAGACAGTGGTCAGATGAACCTAACGGTGAGGAAATCGCCACTGAATAACGGTCTGGATCGGTGGTTAGCAGAAGGTCCAAGCAGTAGGCTGTGTGCGTGTCAACGTCAGGTACCCGTGTGGCGCCTTGAACCAGCTGGGTAAGATCTAGTGTCAAGGCAAGCTTGCGCGTCTCAAGCCCAGCATGGTTAGTGTCTAGGTATGGGTGTAGCCACTCCTTGTGGTGGCCATTAAAGTCCCCCAGGATCACTAATTGGGCCGAAGGGTAGCTGAGTTGAGCGGCATCCGCCGCCTCACTGAGGTATTCAGTGAGTCTGGTTGTCTCCTGGTCCCCGCTATGTGAAACCTGGACTAAAGGTCATACAACTACTTGGGCTTAGGGCCCAAATAAAAATTAGTAAAGAAAATGAAGAAATTAATTATTAAATCAGAAATACTAATAGATATTTAGAGCCTATGTTAAAAAGTTAATATCATCTAAATGTTAGATAGCAGTTCTTAACATGTGGACAACAGCATAATATTTTCACATTTATCTCTTTCTAACTTTGCGAAACTCGTAGCAAGCTTTTTTAAAGTGAAACTTCTAATGTGACTCCCAACAGTTTCACTTTTTCCGCGCGGAGGGACTCCACGCACTATTTTTTAGTATTAACTTTTATTAATCAATATACCTAATCTCTTTTCAGATATCGTCCACAGATTTCCACGTACTAGAAGGTCTAATAAAAAAGATAGCAAAAGAGAAGCAGCCTTTCGAGCGGTTAGAGCTAACCAAGGAACAACTGCTAGAAATGTTCGACTACAACCCGTTCAAGGTTCGGATCCTGAACGAGAAAGTGAACACCCCAACAACTACGGTTTATCGATGTGGACCATTGATAGACTTGTGTCGAGGACCGCATGTCAGGCATACTGGGAAGGTCAAGGCACTGAAGGTCACTAAGGTATGTAGAACTTTGTTTTATTTAACCTTTATAAGACTCAAAATCTAATATAACTTTCTAAAAGTTATGTAAAAACTGCTTGTAACCACAATAAATTCGAAAAGTAATTTTGATTGAAATACAACTATACCTAACAATAATATAGGTGCGTTGGTTTTGGGTTCGACGGCATTCTTAGCATTTGCAAAATTAGCGTTGATGTAAACCGGTAACCGATTCGGTTTGGGAATTTGCCCATTTCGCCAATAATGCTACTTTTGCTCACTACCCAAAACCAACGTCAAGCTTAAACGATTACAAAGAACCCACCTCTGCAGGTGGGTCAAAAGTGGCAGTTCACGATGGCATTTTTAACTGTTTTTGAGCTATCCGAACGTTGAACGAAAACAGTTAAAAATGCCACTTTTGCTCACACATTCTCAAAACGAACGCTGTGTATGATCGTTGTTGGCGTATTTAACTGTTAATTTTGCCGAATTAAAACGACTTAAAAACCCCAATCAATTTTAAAAGTAAATTGAGCTGATTGAAATTTAGCTAAACTAAACTGAAATAAGACCTATATTATGAGTATGGTTTAAAGCTACTCAGATTGTATAAACCTCAGAAGAACGACAAGTAATAGAAATATGGCTAAATTTTTATTCAAATAAAATCTACGTTACAGCTGTATTATTCATATCGTGTGGAACCCACACGAAAATTTCTACGCCCTTCTTCTAGAAAAGGTGCAACAAGCATTTCTCCGCCTTCTTTATAAACAAATGGTTTTCTTCTGGGTTGTTTGGGTTATAACTCCCTGGAAGTTCGGCGGGAAAAAAAATCAGATGATGAAGATCCTACATGGCAAAGTCGATACGCCATATCTATTTAATGAGCTAGCGCGTTTTAAGGTTCCCGATCTCGGTAACAAGTCGTAAGTGTTCACTTTTCTGTCCCGCCTTGCCGAACCAAAGCACGTGCCACTTCTCCTATTCCACATGTTCTGAATGCCTTCAACAATCTCTTGACTATGACACCTGACTGTGATCTATTTGCGGATGAATAGAAGGATATTTTGTCTGTGTGTCTGAATTACTGCGAGAAGAAGACGTGTAAGGTGACCGTAGTGGAAGATTAATTTGAATGAGGTAAAATTAATTTAATTATCAATTTAATTTTCCCATACAAAATGTTCCTGCATGTAAAAGTTGCCATTGACAGTTGACAGATGGTGAGATGAAGTTCCCCGGGTCAGCTAGTAATTGTTAAAATTCCCACATTGTAAAATAACCGCCACCGCGCTCAGTCGATAGTTAAAGAAGGAATCGGTAGATGGCGCGTATCTTTGAGACGAAATTCCTGAAACGCGCAAATGGTTCGCATCGCAAGAATCAAAGGGAGTTTCAACAACATCCACATCTCAGCAGTGTTTTGCAGTTATGCATCTGGGTCGCTGTTTATGTTTTTGAGATCGTCACATCTAGTGCTAATATCAGTGCTT
The DNA here is from genome assembly GCA_964007245.1 of Hypomecis atomaria. Classification (NCBI taxonomy): domain Eukaryota; kingdom Metazoa; phylum Arthropoda; class Insecta; order Lepidoptera; family Geometridae; genus Hypomecis; species Hypomecis atomaria. The sequence continues at coordinate 17,024,896 of OZ023297.1, forward strand.
GTGACGAGGATAAAGGATTATTTATTAGTCAATAGTACTGTGTCGATCAATCGTTTTTCACCACCCGGGTCGCGACCGACCCACTACTGAAACGACCCGGGTGAAACAACCCGATCATTTGATCGAGCTGACTGCGCGATCGTAAAGTTTGTGTCGTTTGATCGACCCAATTGCGCGTCTGTTAAGTTCGTGTCATTTGATCGACCCGATTGTGCATCCGTACAGTTCGTGTCGTTTGATCGACCCGATTCTATTTGACGACTTCATGTAAGGATGAAAGATAAAGGTACCTATCCTATTTCATTAAGCTTAAAGTCCAAATTAGTTCGGCAAATACTCATCATAACGGGTGTGAGTCAATCAAACCGCGCGACCGACCTGCGGTAAGTGATCGGGTCGGCGCAGGATGAACGATCGAATAACTCACCTGCGGCTCGCGACCCAATCAAAACGACCCGATCAATCGTGATCGACTCAGGACTATTAGTCAAGGAAACATCATCATCGTATAAGCCGAATCATAGTCATACAAGTCGGCGGATGTGATGTGAAGTTGGCTACAAGCTGCGCAATATCCAATCCGATCAATCCTGAGGCTCATAAAGCTGCGCATTGATTGGGTTCCACGCAGCTTGTAGCTAACTTTACACCCGCCAACTTGTATGATTCGGCATATAATGCCAGGAATTCATAAAATATTAGAAGATCAACAAATGTAAATTGTAACCAAGGCACAACTGCTAACAATCCTACTAATATTATAAACGCGAAACGCGACTGAAGCTCAACGTGTGAGAATTGAGTTTGATTCAGCGTATTTATAATACTAGCGACCCGCCCCGGCTTCGCAAAGGTGTATTATACATATAAACCTTCCTCTTGAATCACTCTATCTATTTAAAAAAAACCACATCAAAATCCGTTGTGTAGTTTTAAAGATATAAGCATACATGGGGACAGACAGCGGGAAGCAACTTTGTCTTATACTATGTAGTGATTTAACTAAATATTCTGTGAATATTTTAAGCACCTGTCACCGTTATTAATATCTTCTCTTCTCTGTTGAATGTTAAACTTTGAATACTTATGTTAAACTTTTGGATAACTTTGTATAATCTCATTACAGAACTCGGCTACGTACTGGGAGGGTAAAGCTGAAGCGGAGAGTCTACAAAGGATTTATGGAGTGTCGTTCCCCGAGCCCAAACAACTCAAGGAATGGGAAACTATACAGGAGGAGGCTGCTAAACGGGACCATAGGAAAATTGGCAAGGTATGAATAGGGATGTTTACCTATACTTCCGCCAAATTCGATGTGAAATGTTTACCAACAAAGCATTGCCTAGCAACCACTGACAGCAGGTAGGGTTATCACTTCGAGACAGTGTTACGGATTTCAGAATTTCTATAGTCATATAAATCGTCCAGACTTTTCGTAATTTCAATCGAAAAGTCATATTTACTATATTTATGATCAATAGCAATAACAAATTGCCAAGAAGTGAGTTTTGAAAGAAATCAGAATTTTCAATAATTACTTACATTGAAATTTGCATCAACCCTAGCCATTTTTTCCTTTGAGTGCAGAAATCTCAAACAATTGGGAACTTTTTTATTTCTACATACTATTTTTCATATTTTTCTTATTACATCACGAAAAAAGAACTTTTTCGATTACAAACTTATCATTGCAGCTGAGTCACGTACATCTATCTATTATAAGGTTAGTCAACTGCAAAGTTCAGTTTGTCGTGACATTCACCCAATGTTGAAGTCGGTTAATAGTTTGAGTTATAGTACCTAGTAATGTTTTAATAGTTTATGTAAGTACCTACCTACTTACATGCCAGTACGGAAGCCTTGGAGTGCGAGCTTAACTAGTTTTTTATAATATAAAATCGCGTTAAATATAATCGAGATGCATATAGTCGATACGATTCGGCGCACTTGTGTATGAGCCTTTAGATCCCTCTCTCATTATAAACTTACAATAAAGCAATTGAAGCCACGGGCAGAAGCGTGAGCAATTGAGCATTAGAAAAAAAAGTTCTCTACCCCTGCTGTCAGTGGTTGCTAGGCAACGCTTTGTTGGTAAACATTTCACATCGAATTTGGCGGAAGTATAGGTATAAAAATCATTATTATAATTAGTCCGTCAGTTACATTTAAAAACAATATTGGACACCTATTTTTTCTTTTGTCAATATAACAATCAGTGACAAAGATAAACCTTGTCAAAGTTTGAGAGTGGGGGCTCGTGACGGCACTAGCCGGTACATTTTGATAGCGGTTAGTGACGTCACGCGGAACTTTAACGGGCCATATCTTCATCATTTTTTGTTAAATTGACAAAAGAAAAATACATGTCTAATATTTTTTGATGATCTATTTGACGGACTAACTTTTTTTTAAGTAAACAAGTCTTTATTCTCTACAATAATAGTCTACGTAACTTTTGCCCTAAAGTGCATAGTTTCCAAGATATCAGCCAAAAACGTTTTTTCAAGATGGCGCTTGAAGTTTTTATGCTCAGTAAGTGATCCTAAACCTTATTAAAAAAAATATTTGGAACGGAAATTTAGTGCAAAATCGTCTATTTTTCCTGTACTATGTCTACCTGCCCGGGTAGCACAGCAAGGGGAGAAAACCATTTTATCCACTCTTAATGTCAGATGTCATTGTCAACCCATACTTTATTTCCTCTTCGAGGGGAAATAATGGTGGAAAGACTATTAGTCCCTTTGCCATGCTTCCCGTGCTGCACGGGAAGCATGGCAAAGGGACTAATAGTCTTTCCACCATTATATCCCCTCGAAGAGGAAATAAAGTATGAATTGACATAGTTTATTGAATCAGGCGTTACTTTGCGGAAGTTCATCTTCAAATTCTTGTTTTGAATAAATATTTAGTGTATTTCCGCTCTGTCGTAGTCATATAAGTTAAGGGTACTATTCAAAATCCAAATTAAATCACAAACAAAATTAGTAATTAATCATCAAACTGTATCATGGTTCGACTATGGTTAGGTCAGGTTAGAAAAGTTAGGCTTAGGTATGTTTACAAAATATGAATGAACCTGAAACAAAATTTTCTAATTAATCCGTTTAAAATAATAAAAAATAATTAAACCTGTAACAAAAATAGTGATTAGTAATCTATTTAAAAAATGTAGTAAACCTGAAAATAATATTTAATTAATATGTTAAAATTACAAATATAATTTATTTATAAAAAATGGTATAAAATAATTGAAAAAATACTTAGTCAATAAATAGCACCCCTATTCTTACTGTACTCTATTCGACACGTGTTTCGCCTCTAAACGAGGCATCTTCAGGACGTGTTGACTCTTCGAGCTCACTCGCAAGTGCGAGTAACCTAACCACATCCATGGTCCATCGACATCACTTCGAATAGTAATATAGTCTTAATTGTTGCAGGAACAAGAGCTATTCTTCTTCCACGAGCTGTCGCCGGGCTCGTGCTTCTTCCAGCCGCGCGGCGCGCACATCTACAATACTCTGGTCAACTTCATTCGGTCAGAATACAGGTGTGTTTATATTTAACCGACTTCCAAAAGGGAGTAGGTTCTATGTTCGTCTGTATGTTTCTTTTTGTGTATGTTCATTGATAATTTCGACAATTGAGAACTGAATCGAAAAATTCTTTTTTTGTTCCAAAGGGTATATGTACCGGGGTTAGAACTCCAAAAAAATCAGCTGTTCCATACATTTTATCACGGGTAGACGATATAATATTTTTCTAAGGAACAACATTTTTTTTTGAGTTTTGACAAAAGTCGCAGAACAAAAGTTGTTAGTTTTGGTGTACAGAATAAGCCCCTAAAAGGATGCTAATTATTTACCAGTCACTCTGTATACTCCCGAGGTGGTTTCATTTAAAATATAAAAAAGTTTTAAAAATTTAACAATAATGTAAACAATTCGAGCGAAATATTCGAATTTTGTATTGAAGTCGGTTTTGCCATTTTGTGCGAAATATAATTATTACTAAATCATTTGATAATTTAACTTCTTATGATAGAGTTAATATTTGCTTGAAAATCTTATGTATGAAAGCTATGTTTTTCGCTAAAAGTGTAGCTATATATCTATTTCTGATACATAGACTATGTTTTAAGATGGATACTATGAAAATTAACTAAACGAAGAAATGTCCAAAGTCACCTGTGTTTTGAACAAAGATCTTGTTACTTGAGTTATTTTATCAATATTATGTTCAATGTATGCAACGAAAAAAATTGGCAGATAGTTTAAAACAATTTTATATGAATTTTTACTGATAATTTCATCATGTCAAGACGCCCCTCTTTCCCTTGCCGTCTCATTTGGAACGCGGTGCGCGTCGCCGACAAATAAAAAATAATTCGCCAAGTACGAGTCGGACTCACGCACGGAGGGTTCCGTACTGTATGGGAGCCCCCCTTAAATATTTATTTTATTTTAATTTTATTATATACTATTGAAGTGAATATAAAACTAAATATTCTGTGAAAATTTCAAGCATCTACCTACCTGTTACCATTTTTAATATAAAGCGAAAAACGTCTAAAAATTCAGGTTTGTTGTATGGGAGCCCCCCTTAAATATTTATTTTATTTTCTTTTCAGTATTTGTTGTTATAGCAGCAACAGAAATACATCATCTGTGAAAATTTCAGCTGCCTAAGCTATCATGGTTCATGAGATACAGCCCGGTGACAGACAGACAGACGGACATCGAAGTCTTAGTAATAGGGTCCCGTTTTTCCTTTTGGGTACGGAACCCTAAAAATTACGAATTATAGAAAGACAAACAGGAAATACAGAAAATTCCAAAAAGGGACTCACCTCAGCATTAATGTTGAGTGCAGGTAGATACCGAGCACCCAGCGCTGCTTTTATACCGTTTTTAACCGACTTCCAAAAAGGAGGAGGTTCTATGTTCGTCTGTATGTTATTTTTTTTTGTGTATGTTCATCGATAATTTCGCCAATTGTAAACCGAATTGATTTTTTTATACTCTTAAGGTGGTCCCATTTTAATTTTAATGTGAATAATTTGAGCGAAATATTCGATTTTTGTACACGATGAACATCGATAATTTCGCCAATTGTAAACCGAATCGAAAAATTCTTTTTTAGTTCGAAAGGGTATTGAGGTGGTCCTATTTAAATTTTACAGAAATCAGCTTAGCCGTTTATGAAAAATCAGCAATAATGTAAACAATTCGAGCGAAATATTCGAATTTTGTACACGATCGAAGGCGGTTTTGCCGTTTTTTTTTCGAAAAATAATTAATTACAATATATAACCAAAACAATCTTGATCTCCAGAGCCCGCGGCTTCCAAGAAGTGGTGTCTCCAAACATGTTCAACGCCAAGCTGTGGCAGACGTCGGGCCACTGGGCGCACTACGCCGACAACATGTTCTCCTTCGACTGCGAGAAGGAGACCTTCGCTCTCAAGCCCATGAATTGTCCGGGACATTGGTGAGACACTTGCACTGATATTCACTCACACTAGTCACTGAACACTGCATTTTATCATTTCACCCTAGTCACTGAACACTAGATGATTTCGCTTCGAAGGTAAATGAAACACCGTGTCAAGCGAAAGCTTGTCGCTTTATTTATATCCGGTACACCCACGAATCCACTAGAAATGCCTGGAAGAAATACTTTCATTGATAAGGCCGCCGGTTGCTTCACGTGTTTTGGCATCTATTTTTCTGTTTTATATGTGTGTAAATGTGAATCAATAAAGAGTATATCTATCTATGTAGATTAATTGGGACTTTTGTCAAGGGCCGGCTGGTATATTTATACTAGATTTAAAGTCGCCTCGAATTCTCTAGATTAATTTAGATTATTCCGTAGCTAAGAGACGCATTTGTGTTGACAAAGTCGGTAAACATCATAAAAGTTCTCGAAACGGTCAAAACCCTATTATCTGTAATAGAAAAAAAGAAACACCAAAACTAAAGAAAGGACGAGCCGATACAGCGGCGTCGTAAACAAATAGCCGCAGCTTATGTCATAGTTATTACGCGTCTAGAAGTAAACAAGTAGCCGCAGCTCTTGAGCCATGTTGCCATGTTTGGAGATACCACCTCTTGGAAACATGTTGTAACGCGATAGCTGCCTACTATGACGTGTCATAAGGTAGACGTCGGGCCACTGGGCGCACTACGCCGAGAACATGTTTTCCTTCGACTGCGAGAAGACTTTCGCTCTCAAGCCCATGAACTGTCCGGGACATTGGTGAGTATCGTCTATACTTACTATACTATGCTCGGAGTGTCTCTGCGGGATCGAATCAGAAATGTGGAGATCCGTAGAAGAACCAAAGTTACCGATATAGCCCAACGGATTGGAAGGTGAAATGGCAATGGGCAGGGCACATAGCGTGGAGGACTGATGATGACCGATGGGGTCGAAAAGTTTTCGAGTGGAGACCACGTACTGGCAAGCGCAGCGTAGGACGTCCATCCACAAGGTGGACAGATGACCTCATTAAGACCGCAGGATCGCGCTGGATGCAAGCCGCTTCCAACCGATCTTATTGGAGATCCATAGGGGGGGCCTATGTTCAGCAGTGGACTTCTTATGACTGATGGATGGATGGATGGTCCATACTTGGGTTTTCTATATCCATAGACAGGTATCTTCGACGGAAAAAAGAAAGCTTCGCTATAAAGCCCTGAACTGTCCGGGACATTGGTGAGACACTCGCACTAATATTCACTCACACTAGTCACTAAACACTGCACTTCATCACTTCACACTAGTCACTGAACACTTTAGACGATTTCGCTTCAAAGGTAAACGGAAACTGTCCCTTGGAGACCTTCGCTCTCAAGTCCATGAACTGTTCAGGACATTGGTGAGATACTTACACTAATGTTCACTCACACTAGTCACTGAACACTGCACTTTATCATTTCACACTAGTCACTGCACTTTAAAAACTGTCTCTGGATCAGGGCCAGCCGGTCTATTTATATACTAGAGTCAAAGTCGCCTCGAATTCTCTAGATTCATTGAGACTATGCCAGAGCTCCGTACAATCATTAGGGTTTTTTAATAGTATACTTTCAGTTACAGATAAATTATATGTTTTTATTTTCTTACTTTGTATAATGTCTGTTTTTTTTTGTAGGATAACAGCCCGCCACTTTCTGTTTCCGATGTAGGAGCCTATGACGCTGGCAGTACTCAAATTAATCAATACTATTTATCCTTCTTTTAGCCTAATGTTCGACAACCGTACCCGGTCATGGCGCGAGTTACCGCTCCGTTTGGCTGACTTCGGCGTTTTGCACCGGAACGAGCTATCGGGCGCTTTGACCGGTTTGACGCGAGTGAGGCGCTTCCAGCAAGATGACGCGCATATCTTCTGTGCACCGCAACAGATTGAACAGGAAATTGTAAGTTGATTTCATCTACACATAGTGTAAAGTAGCTGAGTTGGAGCGTTTTGCACCGGAACGAGCTGTCGGGCGCTTTGACCGGTTTGACGCGAGTCAGGCGCTTCCAGCAAGATGACGCGCATATCTTCTGTGCACCGCAACAGATTGAACAGGAAATTGTAAGTTAAATTTATCTACAGTTAGTGTTAAATAGCTGAGTTGGAGCGTTTTGCACCGGAACGAGCTATCGGGCGCTTTGACCGGTTTGACGCGAGTCAGGCGCTTCCAGCAAGATGACGCGCATATCTTCTGTGCACCGCAACAGATTGAACAGGAAATTGTAAGTTAAATTTATCTACAGTTAGTGTTAAATAGCTGAGTTGGAGCGTTTTGCACCGGAACGAGCTATCGGGCGCTTTGACCGGTTTGACGCTAGTGAGGCGCTTCCAGCAAGATGACGCGCATATCTTCTGTGCACCGCAACAGATTGAACAGGAAATTGTAAGTTGATTTCATCTACACATAGTGTAAAGTAGCTGAGTTGGAGCGTTTTGCACCGGAACGAGCTGTCGGGCGCTTTGACCGGTTTGACGCGAGTCAGGCGCTTCCAGCAAGATGACGCGCATATCTTCTGTGCACCGCAACAGATTGAACAGGAAATTGTAATTTAAATTTATCTACAGTTAGTGTTAAATAGCTGAGTTGGAGCGTTTTGCACCGGAACGAGCTATCGGGCGCTTTGACCGGTTTGACGCGAGTCAGGCGCTTCCAGCAAGATGACGCGCATATCTTCTGTGCACCGCAACAGATTGAACAGGAAATTGTAAGTTGATTTCATCTACACATAGTGTAAAGTAGCTGAGTTGGAGCGTTTTGCACCGGAACGAGCTGTCGGGCGCTTTGACCGGTTTGACGCGAGTCAGGCGCTTCCAGCAAGATGACGCGCATATCTTCTGTGCACCGCAACAGATTGAACAGGAAATTGTAAGTTAAATTTATCTACAGTTAGTGTTAAATAGCTGAGTTGGAGCGTTTTGCACCGGAACGAGCTATCGGGCGCTTTGACCGGTTTGACGCGAGTCAGGCGCTTCTAGCAAGATGATGCGCATATCTTCTGTGCACCGCAACAGATTGAACAGGAAATTGTAAGTTAATTTCATCTACAGTTAGTGTAAAATAGCTGAGTTGGAGCGTTTTGCACCGGAACGAGCTATCGGGCGCTTTGACCGGTTTGACGCGAGTCAGGCGCTTCCAGCAAGATGACGCGCATATCTTCTGTGCACCGCAACAGATTGAACAGGAAATTGTAAGTTAACTTCATCTACAGTTAATGTAAATTAGCTGGTTTGGGAGTTTTGCACCGGAACGAGCTATCGGGCGCTTTGACCGGTTTGACGCGAGTCAGGCGCTTCCAGCAAGATGACGCGCATATCTTCTGTGCACCGCAACAGATTGAACAGGAAATTGTAAGTTTATAAAACCTACAGTTAGTCTAATATAGCTAACTTCGGCGTTTTCCACCGGAACGAGCCATCGGGCGCTTTGACCGGATTGACGCGCGTGCGACGCTTCCAACAAAACGACGCAAATATCTCACCATTGTTGAGAAATCGGCCAAGTGCGAGTCGAACTCGTGCACGAATGGTTCCGTATCGTATTGGAAACCTCTTAGCCCCATTTCAAGAGTCTACCTGTTGCCGTTGTTGTATGAGAGCCCCCCTTAAATATTTTTTTTTTTCTGATAAAATCTTAATGTTCTGTGAATATTTCAACCATCTTCCTGTTGCCGTTATTAATATCGAGCAAAAAATCATGTTTCTTGGTTGGGAACCCGCCTTAAATATTTATTTATTTTTTTTATTTTTAAAGTAAATGCTTAAAACTAAATATTCTATGAAAATTTCAAGCATCTGCCGTTAGAGTTAGCGAGCGAAAAACGGCTTAAAATTTAGGTATGTTTTATGGGAGCCTCTAAATATTTATTTTATTCTGTTTTTAATATTTGTTGTTATAGCGGCAACAGAAATACATCATCTGTGAAAATGTCAAGTGTCTAGCTATGATGGTTCATGAGATGTAGCCTGGTGACAGACAGACAGACGAACGGACGGACAACGGAGTCTTAGTAATAAGGTCCCGTTTTTACCCTTTGGGTACGGAACCCTAAAAAAAAGAGTGTCGTCGTCGTCCTAATTTATTTTTAAATTATGCAACATCTTGCATCTTTTTGAGTTTGTAGACCCCATTAAACACTTTCTATCAAAATTATTTTGAGCACAGTGCGCAGTGGAACAAAAACTTTAAAGTTTGAGTTATGTAGCCAAAAACATTTTTTTTAACTTGATCTTAGCTCATAGGTCAAGTTGGCTATGTGTTGATAGTGTATCTTTCGTTATTATAATAATGAATAATGATATAAAATTGTTTATAATTTCATTACGAGTACTTACCTATAAAAATAGATATGAGAAAGAAACTACGATCACTTCTCGCGTTTGTACTGTACTATCTACTTGTTCCACAATTTAAATAATTTGTGTTAACGTAATACAACTGAAACAAAATGTTGAAGCGTTACTTTGCAATATTCCTCGCATATCTTGCTATACTAACGTCTGCTCAACAAAACAATGTGCACGAGTTTAAAACGGCCACTTGGAATAGTGACGGTGCGAAGTGGGATTCGGTGAGAACGCTCATGAATACCGGCATAGATGTCCTAGCTGTCCAAGAAGCTGGCAGCATTACGGCTATTTCACGGCAACTGCAAGAGAACGCCAATCCACTACCTTTTTACTTCTTGGACTGCGACGACTTAAGCGCGGCCGAAATGGGCGTAAAGGAATACATTTGGGCCGCTGCCTCTAGAGCTTACTATATGTACTATTATACTATTCGTTTGAACGTGCAAGGTCCCGGGGCACAACGAGGGACAACCAAGCAAAATATGGCAATCGTCACCAAAACTAGAGCAGCGGAAATCATTCTTCTCTCGCCTGAAGTCAGACACGATTCGTCCCAAAACGATATACATGCAGAGAGCTGTCGAAATCGGACCTTTATAAATCGCCCGGCTTTAGGAATACGCATAGCCAATAGCGTTTTCTTTAGTGTTCACCCAGAGCCGATAAGAACGTATAATGAAGCGCCCGTGCTGTTAAGAAGTATACGCGATTATGTTGAAGGATATCGCGCCGGGCGTACTATGACGTGGATGGCGATGGGCGATTTTAATAGGAATCCAAGCCAGCTAACTCCCGACCTCCCGGCGGCTAATAATGGCCAGTTTATCCGTATAGTGAATTCAAATTCCCCCACGCATACGCACAGAAGCAATGGGACAAGTGATGAGCTCGATTACAGCGTGGTCGGAGGTCCGCTAAGCTATCTAGCTTCTGCATCAGCAATACGGGTACAAATAATACAGCTGCCGTTGAGGTCGTATCATCAGCCTGTGGGATTTAACTAATTTTTAATAGTGAAGGGTTATCTCAAGTTCCAAGTCGTAATGATAAAGGCGTGACGAGCGACACACTTATAGATACGATTGAATCAAGGTTAAAATATTATAAATCTACATGCTATCACAATAAGTAATAAGAATTATATTATTGTGTCTTATACATTTGTACACTATTTATTTATTTTATTTATTTACAAAATATTCAGACACTTACAGTAACAAAGACCAAAACGTGTCAGAATCAATATAAAACAGAAATCACACTTAAAACTTAATTCTATACAATAATTCAGCTAAAATGATGTAAACAAAGTTCAATCAAAGCTTTGATACTTGTGTAAAACAAGTCCATTTCAGGCTTGTTGGCAATCAAATCATTTAATAGAGCTAGTGCGTGGTGTGTGGGTGCGTTGCGCGAGGTGTCGGTGCGGGCCGCGCTCAACGGCCATAACAATAACATTACATGTGTTTTTTTTTCATTTCACCTATTTTTCCCTAATTTTCTAAGCATCCACAATCCACATCCTTATTGCCTTCTATATGTTCCAAACCACTGACAGGATTTATGTAGTTTTTAGTCTGCATCGGCTTCGTCCAGTTATGTATGAATTACGTATGATAGCTATAAACATTCCGAAAGAGATGTTCTTAAAGATCTTAATTGTAAACCGCATTGCATTCTGTTTTATAGCTGTCTGTTGTTGCTTATAAGCCCTAAGAGAATAGACAGACACACAAAAAAGGAGCTTTACTTTATAATATTGTTACGAGATGGGTTCTTGGATAATCAGTTAAAACGCCGATTGTACACTTTGCACTTTATTGCACAAAATCACAGTACACACGACACAACTGGTTCGCACAATACTTCACACTGGCACTGATATTCACACAACTAGTCACTTCACAATCACTGGTACCGCACTTGAACACGAGATGTTTTCACTCCGGTATAAACGCGATAACTGTCACGAACGAAAACCATCGCCCTATTTATATCGGAATAAGGGTTCTCTAGAAATCTGTAGAATATTCGGTGCCATTGTGACTGACAAAGTAAACAAGTGTAAAGTTCGAGAAACCCTATTGTTCTTAATTATTACGAAAACACCACAAAAAAATCTAACAAACAACAAACAATAGACGCGACACAAAAGCCGGTGCCGCCTGAGTCATAAAACAATAAATCTCGCGATTAGGTGTAAACAACTAGCCAAAGATAATCGTTTCATTTGTCATGAGAATCCAAGTGTATGCTAGAGTTGCTAGATATGTGTTTGTAGAAAAAGTATGGGTTTTTGTCTCAAAATATTGATACGTTAACTGAAAAACGATTGGGGATCCAGACGCCACTCTGTACCCAAAATTACATTTACCATCGTGCCTGCACTACGAGCCGCGCGTGTTTCTATATAGTGTGCGAGCAGCGCGACCAGTATTGTGTGACAGAGAAGACAGATCGTTTTTACATAAATATAGCATTAGAACCTTAGTAAATTCATTCTCCAATTCAAGCTCAAACTGTCTTTTATTTTATAACTTAAGTAGTGGAGTCCTCCATAAGGGCAAATCAAACAACTTGACAGCTGTGATGTTAGCTAAAATCTAAAATAGCCCAATCCTGACTAAAGCTCACCGAGGATTGGGCTATCTGCAGCTTGTAGCTAACATCAAAGCCGCCAGTTTTATGATTTGGTCTATAATTTAGTTAGTTTTGCTATTTACTAATGTCTGTTTTCCCGATTTTGTGAACAGGTGGGGTGTCTACAGTTCCTTGAAACGGTGTACTCGACTTTCGGCTTCACGTTCCAGTTGAAGCTCTCCACGCGGCCTGAGAAATACTTGGGAGATCTGCCCACCTGGGACCAAGCTGAGAAGGTAATATTCAGAAGTCCAGATACTCATACTCATTTAATGGTAACAATTAGTTACAGGTCAAACACTCTTAATCAATATAAATAATCAATCAATTAATTGCGTAAAAAAAAAATAAAAAAAAATATTCATTAAATAATTTAGCTTAGTCACTCTACCTTAGGCAAAAAGTCTCGTACCTCATAAAATGCCTGCTCAACAAGCCAAACTTTTCGCTTTATTCTTAAACTAGCAGCGCCCCGCGGTTTTACCCGCGTTGTGCCCGTTCCCGTGGGAATTTCGGGAATTTTTATACACATAAACCTTCCTCTTGAATCACTCTATCCATTAAAAAAAACCGCATCAAAATCCGTTGCGTAGTTTTAAAGATTTAGACCCAATTTCAACGGACGATGTTTGTTAGTTCTTAATGTGGCATTAGCTGATGGGTCTTTAAAAGTAACATAACTGTTGGATCATTTTCTGTCCTATGAAGAAAATATAACAAATCGTTAGTAAATCCCACGTTAAGCAAATTGTTCACTCTATGTTCATTCTCATTGTAATACGACCTAATTGAAATGTTTATATTTGATATATCATTGCATGTACATTTGCACAACTTTCTTCTTAGTTGCATGTAATGCTATGTGACCAATTTTAAATAACGATCACTCTGTAGGATTATATTGCAACCGGCCTAGTTTTTAATTTAATACTTAGGTAAAATGTCAAACTTGACTGAAGTAATTTCTGTGCCTCCTGTGAAAAGTGATATAAGTCAAAAATCACCATTTTACAGGAGAGCAAAAACAAGTTTTAAAAAAAATCTAGTTCGTGAACTAAGGGGCTTTGGTTACATTTAAGTACCTCGTTTTGTAGATAAAAAACATTTACTTTCAATGTGCATTTAAATTTTCATTTTACATATTATAGTTTAAAAGTATTAGTTCATGAACAATCTGTAAGTTGTACCATTTTTAATTTTTAATATGTGTTTAAATTATGTGGTAGGTGATACAAGTACAATTAAACCATTTTGCATCTATTAAGTTGTTTTTGTGTAAAATGATAAACAAGAAGTTAAAAAACGTAATAGCTCATTATAATATGTTCTTAACCAAATGTTGCTCAAACAAAAATAATCATAATAACCTAAAGATTACATTGGTTCACTTGTCTGTTTGTATTATCATAATTTACTTGAATTGTATCAGTTTGCTAAAATTCTAGTCTTTTGAAATAAGTGTTGAATGATACAAGTCTAGTTATACCCCTGATTAAACTACATATTTAACGTGTAAATAGATACCAAAAAGTTCGCAATTTTTTTCTCATCATTTTTTATCTGTCAAAATTAAAAAGGATAAGACTCGACTTGGGTCAATCGTCACAGGAGGAACAGATTTGGTTGATCTTTTGACAATCAGTGGGGGAGAATAGAACAATGACGGTCAATTAAGCGCTTTTAAAAATAAAATTCACAATATAAATCACAACTTTATTAGCAACATAACATAGCTATTCTACATTATCGGACTATTTGACATCAAAACAATCATCTTTGGAGTATTCGTCTAATAAATATATCAAAATAAAATAAAAAATGGCTTTGACCACCACTGTACACACACGACCAATATAAGACAATGGATTTCCGGATCATCATCATTTACGCGGAAGTCCGCAATATCTACGTTAGTCAATGAGAAATCGCTTTCTTGAAGAACTTTCCTTTTTAGCCATTTTGAAGCTTTTTTCTGAAGTCTTTTTTTTTAATTCCTTTGCCTTTTAGTGGTTAATTGACGCAACAGACTTAATGGAAACAAAATAGTTAAAACACAAGCAAAAATATATTTTGATTTGAAATTTCTTTTAATTATGAATGTGACCATGTTTCCCCGCTGACCGCCATTGCCGTGTTTTCCCCCTAAGATCTGTCATCTGGCAGCCTGTCAACTGTTAACGGACCTCAAAAGCAGTGATTAGATTTAACATCATGTCAAGGAAACTAACAAAGCATTAGCGCATGGTGGGACACTCGATAACGTAGACAGTCTGTTAATAGCTCTAACACGGCATCAAATATTTGACATCGCTCGGTGAAATTAGGCCTTAAGCATACAGACAAACAAATAAATAAACAAACAAACAAACGAAAATAGCGACTTTATTTTATACTATGTAAGGATGTCTGCCGTGATGGTGCATCTTTTATAAACTCCAAGAGGTGGTTGATACAGCTGCGGCCTGATCAACCGATCCTTCCATCCATCAGGTACAGGTTGTCCACCGCTGCACATAGACCATAGGGTTCACCTCCAATAAAACCAGTTGAAAGCGGCTTGGATTCAGTATCGTGCGATTTTAAAGAGGTTGTCAGTCCACATTGTGGATGGACGTCCTACGCTGCGCTTGCCGGCACGTGACCTATAGACCACAATCCGACCAAAAATCCTTATTTAAAGGGATTTTTTCTAGTTCTGTACTTTTGCTGCATACAATTTAGCTCTTAATATATATGTATCCTGTTCTGTGTACCATTATAATAAAACTAGATTTTTCCTGCGGCTTCGCCCGCATGATATTTCGAGGCCCTACCTTACCACCCTTAATAAAGGAGGTGGAAAATAAAAAAAACAAAAAAAATCGATTTGACATGTTCGATTCGACAGTTCTTTTTTGAAATTTCTTGGAGCGCACGCTAGAATAGCTCGCAGATGGTAGAATTTTTCTTACCTATAACACGTTATTCTGATATATAAGCTATAAAATTGCAAAGTTTCATGTCAATCCGTTCGATAGTTTTGGCGTGAAAGAGTAACAAACATCCATACATCCATCCTTACAAACTTTCACGTTTATAATATTAGTAGGATAAAAAAAAACGTAGGTACATAAATTTCAACGAAATCATTGTGCTTAGATTCTAAGCGATTAAACAGACAGACACATATAAAATGTGACGCCTTTATAATATGTTGTGATTGTTGTATTACAGGCGTTAAAAGACTCGCTAGACGGTTTCGGCAAGCCGTGGCAACTGAACCCTGGGGACGGCGCTTTCTACGGGCCTAAGATAGACATCACCATACAAGACGCGCTGCGCCGGTCGCATCAATGTGCCACCATTCAATTGGACTTCCAAC
Source organism: Hypomecis atomaria (assembly GCA_964007245.1). Classification (NCBI taxonomy): domain Eukaryota; kingdom Metazoa; phylum Arthropoda; class Insecta; order Lepidoptera; family Geometridae; genus Hypomecis; species Hypomecis atomaria. The sequence goes on from OZ023297.1 coordinate 17,040,771, forward strand.
TTCCTGAGCGGTTCAACCTCAACTATGTCAGGTATGTCAGGCGATATAGCAACTATGTCAGGTCATATGGCAAGTGTATCAGGTGTAGGGCATGCAAACCGGTTAACCGAAAACCGAAAAAACCGAATAACCGACCGCATTAGAAACTCAGTTTTTTCTAGTTATAAAACCGGTTTTTTCGGGTTTATCGGTGTTTTCTACAATTTTTTTAAAGTCGCATATTAACTTTCCCCTTCGTAATAAAATACATTATTGTCATCTAGTTGCTCTAACCTACAGAGAAATAATAAGCCAAGCGAACTAAGATACTTTTTTTCCATTTAAAAAATTACGTCTAATGTACCTATACGTGCTAAGGATGAAATTCAAGTGCGAAAGTTCTCACTCTCTCTGTCTTTACATAGCGAGTATCGTGATATAGGCAGAGCGCTGCGCTGTAGCGTTATAAGCGTAATGGGACGCGTTTTGTCTCATCTTCACCGAAACGCTATTGACCACCGCCATTTTGTTTTGTTACATTTGTCCGGCAGTCTCTGCTAAGCTACGTAGTCAAACTACGCGTGGTATATATTGCACGTTTGTCTAATATTTGTAAATTATACATAAAAGTAAGCTCGATTGTTGAAATTAAAAAACAAAAGAAATGTAAATAATGACTATTATTTCATCAAAATCATAGAACATCACATATCAGTAAGACTAGACATGGAACAACCACCCGAACAAGCTGGTTTTCGTCGCAGGCTATATAAACTACAGACCATCTCCACGCAATCAACCAGATTATAGACCATACGTGTCGAATTGAGTACCTCCTCCGTTTCGTCGGTCAAAAAGCATTTGATAGCATCACTCACGTTAATCTTCTCCGCCTCACCTATTCTCAAAGTACTGCTGCAATAAAATTACAATCTTCTGGTCCAGCATTTGCAATAGAGAAATGTGATAAACAGGGAGACCCACTGTCCCCAAAAATATTCACGGGCGTCTTCGAAGAAGTTTTCAGAAAGCTGCCGGCAAGCTGGGAAGGATGGGGTGTTAATGTCGGTGAAAAATGGTTAACTAACCTTCATTTTGCAGACAATATCGTCAGCTAGTATCTCTTCCTCAGTCAGAGAGCTATAATCAATGCTACAAAACCAAACCACTGCAAGCCTTGAGGTTGGATTGCGGATACGGAACATGTTAATTAAAGACCAAAGTAACTGTCGATGGCGAAGACATATACGTTCACGATTACATCTATCTTGGCCAAATAGTCACCTTCCAGGCGAGACAAGACCAAGAAGAACAGAGAACGCCTGGAAGAGCTGTTGGGCCATGAAAGAACATATGAAGAAACGCCTTCCGATCACATTTTGACTTATGGTGTACAAGCATGGTCATTAACTAAGGTCCAAAAGTCCAAGCTCAAGGTTTGCCAAAGAGCGATGGAGCGCAGTATTTTCGGTGACCGGCTAATAGACCGAGTAGGTACTGCAGTAAACACCGAACTGCGTTCCAGAACTCAAATCAAAGATGTAGCTTTCACAGCCGCTAAATTGAAGTGGCAGTGGGCCGGGTAAATCAGTCGAATGCCAGAAGACTTCTGGAAGACCTCTGGGCTAAAATCACCACCAAATGGAGTCCCAACTCCATGCGGCCTCGTGGCAGACCCTCTATTAGATAGTGCGATGAACTGAATACATTTAATCCAAATTGGCGGCATCAGCACAAGACCGACAAAACTGGAAATCTCGAGAGGAGACCTTTGCCCAACAATGAGGCAGTACAGGCTCATAAACAAACAAACTGTTATATTTACTAGTATTTTCATTAATTTACTAGAAAAAAAACCGAAAAACCCGAAAAACTCGATTTCCCCGGTTTTAAAAATAAAAAACCGAAAAAACCGGTTTTCCAAAACCATCCGGTTTTTGCATGCCCTAATCAGGTGATATAACAGCTCTGGTAGGTGATATGGTAACTATATCCGATATATCGCCCATAATAAAACCTTTAATTCTACGGGCCTAAGATATACATCACTATACAAGACGCGCTGCGCCGGTCGCATCAATGTGCCACCATTCAATTAGACTTCCAACTTCCTGAGCGGTTCAACCTCAACTATGTCAGGTATGTCAGGCGATATGGCAACTATGTCAGGTCATATGGCAACTATGTTGGGTGATATGGCAATTGTATCAGGTGATATGACAACTGTATTAGGTTATGTGGGAACTGGTAGCTGATATGGTAACCATGTCGCCTATAATAAACCCTGTCCATTCTATGGGCCTAATATCGACATCACCATGCAAGATGCATTGCGCCGGTCACATCAATGTGCCACCGTTCAACCTCAACTATGTCAGGTATGTCAGGCAATATAGCAACTATGTCAGGTCATATGGCAACTATGGTGGGTGATATGGCAATTGTATCAGCAGGGTTATTCTCAAGGCAGTGGAATCGAATACGGGAACGTTCCCGACACGAATTTCATTTCAGCGATTCTCGTTTCCGAATTCGAGATCGTTTGACATTTCAATTCGAGAACTCAGACTGCATCAGCTGATTTTTGTCGGAAAAGTTCCCGACAGCTAATTGCTCTCGGAAAGCATTCCGATAACTGTGAGTGCAACATAAAAAGTACTTTTTGAGGCCTTTTCAGCGGTTTTTTATCAATCATGCTTTCCTTCTTGAAGCGTCGGCACCGGCGACTCGACCACGGGCCAAGTCGTCGTGCCTCATCATGTACCTATTCCAGCATTCTCTCCCGCTGTTCTAATGACACCCTTGTCCTCTAGGAATCATAGGGAACTATGATATTATTAGATGCTACAGTCACGATAATAAAATAATATGAATCCAAATAAATTAAACAGGTAAAACTACTTTAAGTAATTATACTTACTGTGTTCATTTTTATTATTTTAACTCAATTCAATTCTTGTTTTTTTGGCTTTTGCGAGGTTGTTACACAATTTCAATATAAGTTTTCACAATTTATTTCGCCAATATCTTTAACGCACGCAAGTAGGTAAACAAAATAAAGGTATAGAAACGTAAACAAAAGTCAACTGCAACCTTCTATAGGTATTCTAAGACTGCAACTGTGGAGTTTTGGCGGGAACGCGGAAAAAATCATGTCGCCTCATTGTATTATTTTGTTATACTTGTGTTTTTATCAGCGATAATTAGTGAAAAATTGTGGTATTTCGTTGATTATGAGTTGATTTACGTGCATGAGTGTAGGCAAGTGATAAAATGTGACGTATCATGTTGTTCCGTGTTGTTACCAATACTCCATAGACGCCTCTATAGTCTGACCGTTTAACTGAGTCCTCGCCTGCGCGGTACAGAGGCGCGGGGGTAGACGACAAAGGGGACTGAGACAGGTGCGAGACCTGTCTCAGTCCCCTTCTACCCCCGCGCCTCTGTACCGCGCAGGCGAGGACTCAGTTAAACGGTCAGACTATAGTAAAGTTCCCACTGCTTTACTGAGGTATGACTTGAACTATATTTGGAATTACCGCGACTTTATTGGACTATGACGTGACTATTTTGATGAAATCAAAAAATATTAAAACTAAATACTTGACACTTGCAAATGTACAATTATGCGACGCCAAAACAGAAAAGAAGAAGAAGAATGCAACTGAAAACTGGAAAGTCAAGAGTGACAATGACAGTTATAAACCACCATGTTTTTATTTACGAAGTATGTTCCTGCAAAATGCAGTCGACGCAAGTAATCTTAAACGTCGCTTATGTGAAATATTCATAAGTTTATATATTCATAGACGTCTGCTTTATGTAAAAGATCATGTACTTTGATAATTGATGGTCGTAATTGACCACAATTCCATACATTTACATTTCTACCATAGTCTCTTTTTTCTACCAATACGAATCATACTCTGTAAATGTTTCCTCGATTTAATGTCTACCTCATAGAATAATGACCAGTACAAGAAGGAGTACTAAAATAGCAAGAGAATACATCTCTTTGTCTCATTTTAATTATGAAATTTAAAAGGTGTTAGAAAAAGATGTACATATACTCGAACTTACGTAATTTCGAAGGGTATCACAAACTAGGATTGAGCTATCGGAGGTGACATGAGATTGTCATCCCATAAGCAACATGCTAGTGTTGTAACTGAGTCGATTAAAATATCGATAAGAAAATATATTTATTTTAACGTCGCAAAAATGATGGGGTGTTTTAAGTTTACGTGTCTATCTGTGGCATTGTAGTTCCCGAACAGATAAACTGACATTAATTAATTCATTTAAAGGTAAATCAATCTGGAGTGTTCTGATCTATATTTCATCATTGTTGAAAATAATTATCTGAATCATTTCAAGATTATATATTCAGCTGCTTGGGCTGTCATCTATCAGATCATCTATCAGTCTGACATTCATACCTACAGATAGCGCGCGAGTTGAATGCAGTCGGGGTCTGAGGTAAAGAGCGGGAGCATCTCCCCCCGCTATCCGCCCGCCCTACCTCACGCGCCTGGGCGGGTTGGGCGTGCGGATAGCGGGGGGAGACATTCGCATTCCTAAGCTCTGCATTCAACTCGCGCGCCTACAATAATTTGTATAAATCATGTCATTATTATACATTTACATATCAGAATAGTTTCGACAAAGCTCTCACTCTACAGTGTGATACCTGTAATAACAATAATGTAGGTACCTACCTTACATTTTTGAGGAGTTGCTTCGAAGTGAAATATTGTTTGATTTAGTTTTAATGTAGGTAGGTACATCATTTGGTTTTAGACGTCGATGTTTAATATTTTCACCCACAAAGCAATCTTCCGAAAAATGATAAGAACAAATGTGGCTGTGTGGTTTTGGTGTCCAGTTTGGTCTTGAAATTAGTGTAATCCATTGATTTTTAACTACTTCATCTCTGGGAAATCTAAAACAAAAATCGGCCAAGTACGAGTCGGACTCGCGCACGGAGGGTTCCGTACTGTATGGGAGCCCCCCTTAAATATTTATTTTATTTCAATTTTATTATTTATTATTGAAGGAAATATAAAACTAAATGTTCTGTGAAAATTTCAAGCATCTACCTGGTACCATTATTAATATAGAGCGAAAAACGTCTAAAAATTCAGGTTTGTTGTAGGTATGGGAGCCCCCCTTAAATATTTATTTTATTTCGTTTTTAGTTTATCGTATTTGTTGTTATAGCGGCAACCGAAATACATCATCTGTGAAAATTTCAGCTGCCTAGCTATCACAGTTCATGAGATACAGCCCGGTGACAGACAGACAGACGGACAGACGGAAAGACGGACATCGAAGTCTTAGTAATAGGGTCCCGTTTTTCCCTTTGGGTACGGAACCCTAAAAAGTAGTGTAAGTATAATCAAAAAAACATCGATACAGTCATTTTACCACAGCACTATGACGTGATAACCTGAACTATTATTTTTTGTAAAATATTGAATGAAAATTACACAAATTATTCCAAAATGTATGTAAAATCTCGTAATAATATAATTTAAAAAAAATTCTGTTAGACGTAGCTGTTTTTAAATCACAAAAAGTGTATAAATTCCAACAAAACTCACCGATGAAAAGTCACTAATTCATTCTTATTGTTTTTTCGGGATGAATGCGATGTGCACCCTTTTATAAGACACGCCATTTGATATAAAATACACCATTCATAAAGAATTTATACAAATTTACATAGTTTTAGCACTTTGAAACAGTTATTTCTAATAAATTGTATTAAAACTCGACAACCGGCATTCGGTGTTGACAAACCATAGCCACGAAACCACTGACAGTTGATCTTCACAAAGAAGATCGCAGCTCCGTTATGTATTATTTTTGATTTAGTAGCACTATACTTATACTATTATTTATTCTGTGACAAATTAGAACCAACTTTTAACCATTTTGACATTCCAACTTGTGATTTTGACGTTAGACGGCAGACGTTGCGTTTTGTTTTGTTTCATTCACTCTTGCGTATGCTGTATAACCAGATATGAATAAGACAGCTGTTACACAGTTTTTATTTGAGCAAAATTTAGTACTCCCTCTAGTACGTTATTTCTCTAAGGTCTACCTTGACTATGGTATTTCAATCGGAAAAACCCGAAGAATGCCGAAGTTCATTCCGAACGGATTCTAGAATGCAGTTTCACGGCTCCTTCGGAAGCGAATCCGTATCCGACGGAAAATGTAGATCTCGATTCGGAAGTGAGTTCGGAAACGAGAATATGGCTGCTGGTGAAATGACAACTGTGTGTTAGGTTATGTGGGAACTCTGGTAGGTGATATGTTAACCATGTCAGATATATCACCTATAATAATAGAATCTGTACATTCTACGGGCCTAAAATAGACATCACCATAGAAGAGTTGTTGCGCCGGTCACACCAATGTGCTACTATCCAATTGGACTTTCAACTGCCTGAGCGGTTCAACTTCAACTATTTCAGCTAATATGGCAACTGTAGCGGGAGGTAAGGTAAATATTAGATGATATGGCAATTGACCAGTGATATGAGATCTGACAAGAGATATTTCATGATATGGCAACTGACAGGTGATATGGTAACTGTAACAGGGTGATGTGGTAACTGTGGCGGTTGATATGGCAACTATGTCAGATAGGTACATCACCTAAAACTGAACCCAACCATTCTAAAGGCCAAGACAAGTGATATGGCTACAAAGCCAACTTTTTAAACTTCTTCGAATTTTAGACCGGAGACACTAGATCAAGCAAGTCTTGAATGTCTAGACATTCAAGACTTGCTTGATCTAGTGTTTGTTCACATCGTACACTTGTTTTTGTTGGGGGCGAAAACCCTACAAAACAAAATAAATAACGTTATAAAAATTAAATCCTAGTTATTAGCCAATTGGGCTCATTTTCTGGTTGTACATTTGATATACTTATTATGTGATTGTAATTACGGTGTACATTTTATATTTAGCATGTAACCTTTATAGAACAATGAACGTTGTTATTTTTTTTTTAATTAACCATCCTTTTTCTTTTTATAGTGAATCTGGTGACAAGAAACGGCCAGTGATAATCCACCGCGCGATATTAGGCTCAGTCGAACGTATGATCGCCATTTTGAGCGAGTCGTACGCCGGCAAATGGCCGTTCTGGCTCAGTCCGCGGCAAGTGTGCGTCGTGCCTGTCGGGCCTGCCTTCGATGACTATGCTGTGCAGGTGAATATAGATCTTATTTTCAGGGATATAAAGCTTGCTATTTCACGGGCCATTTCGTGAATAGTTGACAAAAGGTATTGAACTTAATGGGTAAAGAAATGAGGTATAGTATTGATTGGTAGAGAGAATGATCGCCATTTTGAGCGAGACGTACGCTGGTAAATCACCGTTCAGCCAGCTGGCTTGTTTTCATTTTTAGGGTTCCGTACCCAAAAGGTAAAAACTGGACCCTATTTCTAAGACTCCGCTGTCCGCTGACGGACAGTCTGTCAGTCTGTCACCGGGCTGAATATCATGAACCGTGATAGCTCGAAAGCTAAAAATAGAATAAAATAAATATTTAAAGGGGGCTCCCATACAATAAACCTGTTTTGTTTTGCCGTTTTTGCGAGCAAAAATATCGAGATATTAATATTGGCAACAAGTAGATGCTTGAAATGGAACTAAAGGGCTCCCATACGGTACGGAACCCTTCGTGCGTGAACCCAACTCGCTCTTGGCCGATTTTTGGTTTACGTTTGTGTTGTGTTGTCCGCAGGTGAACGATCAGCTGTTCAAATCCGGATTCATGTCGGAAGTGGACACGGATGCCGGAGACACTCTCAACAAGAAAGTGAGGAACGCTCAGCTCGCGCAGTTCAACTACATTCTAGGTCTGTTATCTTCTTATAACTTTGACTGCCTCGGTGGCTCAGTGGTTAGTGACCCTGACTTCTGAGTCAAAGAGGCGTGGGTTCGATCCCCGCCCAGGGCAAACATTTGTGTGATGAACATAGATGTTTGGTCTGTGTCTGGGCGTTATTTAGGTTCTATCTATATCAGTTTCTGACAGCCATATCACAAGCTATGCTTAGTTTGGGGTCAGAGACCGTGTGTAAGATGTCCCCTAATATTTATTTATATAAATCTTATTTTTAGATATTCAACAGCAAACACTGGTGTGATTATTCACCGACATTTGTATGGAGTGATGAGCGACTTGTTTACTCTTAACAATACTGTACGCGCGCGAGTTGAATGCAGAGCTTAGGAATGCGAATGTCTCCCCCCGCTACCCGCACGCCCAACCCGCCCAGGCGCGTGAGGTGGGGCGTGCGGATAGCGGGGGGAGATGCTCCCGCTCTTTACCTCAGACCCCGACTGCATTCAACTCGCGCGCTATCAGTATTTAAATTTGATTCCCGTAGTGGTGGGCGACCGCGAGAAGACCTCGGGTACGGTGAATGTCCGTACGCGGGACAACAAGGTCCACGGGGAGATGTCCATCGCCGCGCTCATCGACCATCTCAACCAGCTCGTCCGGGACAAGACGCTGTCTGAAGACACCGGGCTCATCAAGTAGAAGATATAGGTTATTGAGATATTATAGTGGAAGAGATGCTATAATTATTGTTTTCTTTCATTTAAACACGAAAGCAGGGATTTGTTTCCACCACCACCTTATATCAGTACTAGCTAAAATAAGAATAACCAAATAAAAAATGAAGCAAAATGTTACGGCATCTCTATCCCTATCCTTTGAAAGGAACTAACTTGCTGTTTTACTGTACTCCTTGTACCGTACACTACTACTGTCTTAAAAGACAATCAGAATACATTTTGTTTTACAGGGTTTCTAAGCAGCAAATTAAACAAACATAATTTTTCGTATTATGTTATGTATTTATTTTAGGAGTGCGTAGACAAGAGATCAACATTAGTTCTATTATATAATTGACTAAACTAAACCAATTATCATTATTAAAATATTTGAATTTAATTCCATTCCAAAGTGTCACGATATTAAATAATTTTACTGTTGCCCAAATTAATTTAGTTGGGTAGAATTATACAGTAGAATATTTGGCTATATGAAGTGTATGATATTACGCAAGTTGGGTTCCTTTCAACACTTTTAGGACATTTTAATCATAAGATTCATGTCTGTCTTGCAAACGGCATTTATTTATCTACATTTTTCACGAACATTTGTATCAAAGCCTTCAAAGATAATGAAAGTACTTGTGCATAGATCTATGTTTTTGTTTGAAACACATCTAGTGTTAATTACATAACAAACTGTTAGTACCTACAGCTTTTCAAAAAAAGAATTAGTTAATAGAGGCGGCACTATCGCAAATATTTCTGGCTGCTTGTAATACTACAGCACACAAAAAAATTGGAGTATAGGTCGAATGAAACTTGGCTGCTGTGAAGTTAGCTCCAAGCTGAGCAACACCCAATCCTGACTGAAGCTCATGTATAGGCCGAATCATACAAGTCGGCGGATGTGAAGTTAGCTGCAAGCTGCGCAATATCCAATCTTTGTGACTGAAGCTCACATAAAGCTGTGCGTTGATTGGATATTGCGCAGCTTGTAGCTAACATCACATCCGCCGATTTGTATGATTCAGCCTATACTATTCTCCAGCAACAGTTGTCGTTCCTAGGTACTGTGTTTTCAAGCGAAAAAAAAACAGGTCCAACTAAAGACTTTACTAAGCTGTTAATACTACTTTTGAACAGAAAACCGCGACATTTTGATCCGATTTGTATCTTCTACCACGATTCTTCGCTTCATTTTCTGTGTCCTGCAGATGTAAAGTTTTGTTTGTTAATTTCACCATTTAATTTATCAACTAGAGTAAGGCGGTGATGTTTCATTAAAAGTTTATAAAACTTAAACTCTTTTCTTTCATTTTGCTCTCTATCAAATACTTCGGGTTCTGGTAAAAACGCCTTGCACGCGCATAACGGCTTACAAGAGTTTCACTGCAACATGTACTTTTTGTGTCAATAGAAAATTGTTTAATGTGACAAAACTAAAAAAAATCACAAACGGGCAAATCACAGATCTTAATTTAAAAAATTCACTGCTATATAGCATATTAATCAATTAACAGTGTTCTACCAATATTGGTGGAACACAAAACCACTGTTAATTGAGGGACTCTTCAAAATTACAATGATATAAAGCCCGATTACAGAGGCGCCAGCGTAAATTTAATAGCAACGTAAAAAGCGTTCTCTCTATCTAATGCCTAAAGCGAAAAAGAAACAGAACTATGCTATTTAGCTATTATAATTACGATGGCGCCTCTGTAATCGGGCTTATTGTAGGTACACCTAGATAATTCTTTTTTGCAAAAAATGGCAAAACCTTCCATCGTGCACAAAATTAGAATATTTCGCTAGAATTGTAAAAATTTTTTGAAATATCAACATAAAATATGTATGTAACGGCTCAGCCGATTTCTGCAAAATTTAAATGGGACCATCTCGGGAGTATACCCTTTCGAACTAAAAAAGAGTTTTTCGATTTTATCGAAGAACATACACAAAAGAAATACATAACCTCCTCCTTTTTAGAAGTCGGTTAATAAGAAAACAGTTTATTATATAACTAGATTAGAGAAGATCCTCACAGTCTGTACACAGCCATCTCAGCCATCAACACGAGCACACTGGCCGCCGCCCCGATCCCCATGAGGACCAGCAGTGGCCTGAGGTCCGTTACTCCGACACTAGTGAAGGCCGCGCCCTTGCACGTGCAAGTCGGCTTGCGGACGTAGTAGCGCCGGATCAGGCCCTTGTAGATGCCGGTTTCGGAAAAACGCTTGAAACTGTAAAGGCAGACACGGTGCGATGAACTGATCAGTTTTTCGCTTCATTTCCAACTAGGTGATAGGAGTGTCATTTTGTTTCTTCGATAACTACGAGTACATACCGGCAATGGTTAATTACACAAGGCCCCCGCTGGACTGATCTGATGAACAGATGGGATTATCGCGTCGTGTGTGCCCAACTTCAGGTAGTGGTTCAAATCGTGAACCACCTATTCCTACCTTTTCATTAACTGAATGAACTTCCAGTTGGAATGAAGCGAAAAACTGATCAGTTCATCGCTTAAATAAGCCTGCCGTAATGTCAAATGTTCGGTACTGTATCATACGTCCATCAGCCATAATTGACGTCCACTGCTGGACATAGGCCTCCCTTATCGATCTCTAAAAAGAACGGAATCGGTTGGCATCCAGCTTGATCCTGCGGCCTTAGCGAGACCATCTGTCAGTGGACTCGAACCTACCGATTTTTCGGTATTTCTACCGATATACCGAAATGAAGCAATTTATCAACGAATTCTGAGATTGTTACACGATTTTTTCCAGTTTTCTACCGAATTTCAAATTATCAGCGAGCCGAGACATAACTGAGCAGAGGATAGGACTACGGGCTACCAGACCTCCACTGGGAGCCACCCCCCAGGATTTGGTGCTGTAGTTAAAGTCTGTCGAGTCCAACATTACAAGTCAAATACTACGCTGATACCCCCCAAATAAGATTATACCGATTTTTGGTACAAATATACCAAATTTTCATTAGCGTTTCTACCGATTTCGCGTTTTTTCGTTCGAGACCACTGCGCTTGCTGAAAGTGGTCTGTCGAGGTCCAACATTACAATTCAAATACTACGCTGATACCCCCCAAATAAGATTACACCGATTTTTGGTACAAATATACCAAATTTTCATTAGCGTTTCTACCGATTTCGCGTTTTTTCGTTCGAGACCACTGCGCTTGCTGAAAGTGGTCTCGGCTTGAAAACTTTTCGACCCTAACGGTCATCAGTCCTCCAAGATATGTGCCCTGCCCGCTGTCGTTTCAACTTGCCGATCCGCTGGACTGTCAGTAACTTTTTTCTTCTACGGATTTTCTCATTGGAAACCCACTTAGATAAAATATTCTTGTCAATAATTTGCAAAGTAATCGCGTAACGTACATATAAAAAATGCAAGTGTACTTCGCGCGGAAGAAGTGAAACTTCGACGCAACAGTGCTTTCATACCGTCTCAATGGTAGCGTGTGACGTCACCGCTGGTCCCGACATAATATCAGTGCTGGTTGTATAATATAACCAGCAATATGCTGAGTTGGGATCAGTTTCGTGGCAAGGCATTGGGTAACATACTTGGTTTGTGTATTATTCTATTTTTAGTTGTTTCCGTATTTTGTTTGTGTGTACCTAATTGTTTTGTCCCGAATAAAATTTTCTGTATTTAACGTAACCTTGTTAGAAGTCGCATTAGAAGTTTCACTTCAAAAAAACCTACAGCCGAATTGAGAACCTTCTTTTTGAAGTCGGTTAAAAATAGTACAAATAAATACTTACGCAACTCGGAGTAGCTCTAAGTATGGAGAGTCCTTCTTCATGGGGCTATACGTGATAAATGAGTTCATAAAGTCGATGTCAGTAAGGTCGCATTTCTCATATTCTTGGAACGTTTCCTGGATGCGGCGGTACAATGTCTCCTCCATGTAGTGAAACGCGAAAAGACCCTGAAAATGTATTACATGATATTACTCTTAAGAGTCAAAAAGCTGGAAGTATTGATGAATTGCTTGAGATAGTTTATGTATAACGTTGATAAAACATTTTAGAACCAATTCGATTTTACAAGCTGCAAGTAAAATCTATAATATAATAATCGGCCAAGTACGAGTCGGACTCGCGCACGGAGGGTTCCGTACTGTATGGGAGCCCCCCTTAAATATTTATTTTATTTTAATTTTATTATTGAAGGGAATATAATACTAAATATTCTGTGAAAATTTCAAGCATTTACCAGGTACCATTATTAATATAGAGCGAAAAACGTCTAAAATTTCAGGTTTGTTGTATGGGAGCCCCCCTTAGATATTTATTTTATTTTGTTTTTAGTATTTGTTGTCATAGCGGCAAACGAAATACATCATCTGTGAAAATTTCAGCTGCCTAGGTATCATGGTTCATGAGATACAGCCCGGTGACAGACAGACAGACAGACAGACGGACATCGAAGTCTTAGTAATAGGGTCCCGTTTTTCCCTTTGGGTACGGAACCCTAAAAATGAATCGTGGTTGTTAGTCTCGCTAAAACTCGAGAACGGCTGGACCGATTGGGCTAATTTTAAGGGAAGGTTTAAACGGTGAGAAAATCTAAAAATTTAGGAAGTAAAATAGTAAAACCGTGAATTTAATTTTCCGAGAGGGCTATGCTCGAAGTCTCTCTGCGAGATCGAATCAGAAATGAGGAGATCCATAGAAGAACCAAAGTTACCGACATAGCCCAACGGATTGGCAAGTTGAAATGGCAATGGGCAGGGCACTTAGCGCGGAGGACTGATGACCGATGGGGTCGGAAAGTTCCCGAGTGGAGACCACGTACTGGCAAGCGCAGCGTAGGACGTCCACCCACAAGGTGGACGGATGACCTCATTAAGACCGCAGGATCGCGCTGGATGCAAGCCGCTTCCAACCGGTCTTATTGGAGATCCATAGGGGAGGCCTATGTCCAGCAGTGGACTTCTTATGGCTGATGGATAGAATTTTCCCATACAAAATGTTCCTGCATGCATAATAGTTGTCATTGACAGTTGACAGATGGTGAGATGAAGTTCACCGGGTCAACTAGTAGTAAATAGATAATTTATACCTATTACCTGTCGGATTCGCTCTACTCCTTCGTTCAGAGGGTAAAATTGTGGTTTTCCCCTTTTCGGCTGAAGCTTCTCGCGTATTACGTTGCGTACAGGGTCGTTGTACAGCTGAAACATAATTATTGAAATACTCTTATGTGGGAGATTTCGCAAATATGTATGCCCCCTGTTTTACGCCTATCCCCCGAAATCGATTATATTTATTTCCGAAATCATTTATTTTTTATTGAAAAGTGAATAAGTACCTAAACCTATTATAATATGATGAAATTGTCTCACAACAATTTTAAAGAACTAGTAGAATAGAATAGCCCTACAATTTAATTTGAGGCTTGGCTAAATTCGCCTAGATATTATGATAATTAAAAAAAAAAAACAATTGTTTGAAAGTTACGAGTACATAAAACTATCTAAAATAAAATGGACTAAAAATTATGACAATGGGGCATTTCCAACTGAGCTCTACCGTGGCTCGGAGGACACGTTAAATAGTAGATCCTCGTAACCGTCATGTTGAAGACCTTCAGGCGGCTTAAAACTTTGACACCAGGGCTAGCTACCCGCCCTATACGAACTTACTTACCCCAAAAACAAAATGGCTGAGGTCGACATCGCAGGCAGCAATCGTGATCTTGGAGTTGGCGAGCTGGTCCAGCGTTCTGATGGAGTGGGAGGGGGCTTGGAGCAGCACCACGATGTTGGCCGAGTACGCCGCGAACAGAGCCATCAGCGCCGTGAACACTACACTCTCCATTATACGACCTACCAAACATAGTTGTGTATGATAAAACTAGATGGCGCTAATATCGAGTTAGATCGCGCAGACTGTTTTAAACGGTAGGACCAGATTTTTGATAGAGTACGAAGACGCTAAAAATAGTAGCACCACGATGTTGGCCAAGTACGCCGCGAACAAAGCCATGAGTGCCGTGAACACTAGATAGCGCTAGCGTCGAGTTAGATCGCGCCCGCTATGATAAATGCGAGGGTGTTTGAATGCAACACCTTGATGTTGGCCTAGTATGCCGCTACTACTAGGAATCTAAGGTAGAAGGGTTTACAATATATTTAACAGAGTTCAGTGGCCTATCCTCAAAAGACTATTAGGTCATTTCCATTAAAGAGGTTGGCAAAATTCACCTATACGCCACCTTTTTCCAATAGGTATCAGTGTAACTCACCGGGTACCCGGCTCGGTTGCATGTCGCACCCCTGCTGGCTGACCGCGCTCATCGTCCAAAACACGGCGTCCACGAGGCTGCCGTCCAACTGATACCGCCCCTGAAATAGATACACCTGTACTAGAACTGCTTATACATGGCTATTTCTAATCAATTAGCATTCTTTTAGGGGCTTATTCTGTTCATCAAAACTAAGCCCCTCAAAGGACGCTAATTGATTAGAAATAACCCTGTATAAATGGAAATGCAAAACTGAATTTTTAGAAGAGCTATCCTGCAACGGCCGTTAATGCATTCCGTCTTTCAGGGGTTTCAGGAAGAAACAGCCCCAGGATGTTTGGTGGATAAATCGATTAGTCGTCGAGACTTCCACATAACCACTCTGCTTCCTTCAGGGCAGGATGATGTATATAAAGGATTTTCCCTGGGCAAAAAAAGTATTTGGTTAGCAAGTTTTTTTTTTTGTTTATTTGTCATTCACAATCATAATTTGTGCCGCAAAACTATGGTAAGTTTGTTGCGGCGTTCTTATTCTCACATACGCTGACCAATATCTTAAATAATAATAAGTGCTAAAACTAAATTAGGTACCTATTAACAATATGTGTAACCGTTATATCTACTAAATATACCTATAAAAATTGTTTTCGTGAAGTGGTGGTGGTGTCAGTTTTTATGCTAAGTAGTTGATGGCCTCTGACATAGCTGAACGGTTGAAACAATCGGGATCCATTGCTTAACGCGCCATACGAGCTACGGCAGCGCTTAGTTGTAAGTGTCAATTGCAATCACACATCTAAAAACTGATCGTGCCGAAATTTTGGCTAAATACAACACAAGTCATATTTTTCAAACAAAAGCATTAGAAAATATACATAAACTCACTTTTCCAAATTGCTGCTCCCACCTAGCAGCTAGAAAAATCGCGAACGCCGAAACAGCGGCACATACAGCTGTCCCTTTCCAGAGGTTCGAGCTGAACGGCAGCGAGAAGATATTGGACACGTAAGAGAGAGGCGGCTGCCGGAGTATGAACCGTAGTCGAAACGGCGCCAGCGTATCGGTGTACGCCACTACTGATAGCCGTTCCATGTAGGCTACCGTACAGTCGGTACCTGCGGCAGGAAATTAATTGAAATATCAGTTCTCAATCCTTACTATCCTCCACAGAGCTATTACAACTAAAGAGCGCTGTTGTCGCTTGAGGAAGGTCTCGACCAAAATATGTATGGAAAATCTTGCCCAGAGCTCTTTCTAGCTCATGCCATATTAAATCATTGCATCTCTTTCTTTCTTTTCTCTATCGACCACATTTCCCTCTGGTATCTCTGTGCTATCCTTAAATTAATATCGCCCAAAATGTTGCTTGGTAATTATTACTTTTGAAGCGTCGATAATATACTATTGTAAAGTGTGTTTGTTGGTTCGTTGCTCAACGCAGCGACTTTATATTTGGCATGAATATAGTTGAAAGGTGGAAAATTGACAAAGGCTACTTTTATACCGGGAAAATTTAAGTATTCTATGGGATAGCACCAAAATTAAAATATGACGCGGGCGAAGCCACAGGGAAAAGCTAGTCAAAAATAAAATATGTTAAGAAAGCTGTGCTGAACATTTGTATTTAACCGACTTCTAAAAAGGAGGAGGTTCTATGTTCGTGTGTATGTATTTTTTTTGTGTATGTTCATCGATAATTTCGCCAATTGTGACCAAATCGAAAAATTAATAATAAAAAAATAAAAAATTGTTTTAGTTCGAAAGGATATACTCCCGGTGGTATATAGGTGGTATATTACAGAAATCGGCTGAGCCCCTTTTGAAAAAACCAACAATAATGTAAACAATTCGAGCGAAATATTTGAATTTTGTACACGATGGAAGGCGGTTTTGCCATTTTTTTGCGAAACATAATTATTTGACTTAAAAGGATATCAGTTCTGAATTTATAGTTGGTACAAATAAATAAGTGGGTAGATATAGGTACGACTGACCAATATCAGCTCGTCCAGTCTCCAAATCTTCGATCATCCCAGACCACGTCCCGTTGATCTTGTAACCGAACCTATTGTTGAAGATGTAGCGCGGCGTTGCGTTGAGCATGAGGAATGCCATCTTCGCATTCATCCAACCTACTTTTGCAACTAGGTCGTTTTGTAAATCCCTGTAATAAGAAGTTAATTACTGATTACATAGGTGTTTCTCATGGACCAACTGACCTTCCTATATTGACTGATGTACCTCTTCTTAATTGTCATTATTATTGGGGTTCGCTGTGACGCTGAGACCTAAGTTTACTTTCCTAAATTAATTGAATTTATAAATTCTTTGATACTATTACACTGGCGTTTCTGGTGGACCACCTGACCTTCCTATATTGACTGACAACCTCTTCTTAATTGTCATTATTGTTGGGTTCGGTGTGAGGCTGAGACCTAAGTTTACTTTCCTAAATTAATTGAATTTTTCGATAAATTCTTTGAGTAACATAATCATAATTAACTAGTATCGAACAATTATTAAAAATATTTTTTGTGTATCTACTATCTAAGGTCCGTCTGAAAATACTAGAGTTGTGACTAAATAAGCCGATAAAGGAACAGATGCGGTCGCATTTGCTGCACTGTTTGCAACGAGAGTGGCAGCTGGCCTGGCTCGCGCCTAGTCTCGCGTTTAGTAACCTAACATTAAAAGGAAGCCAAGTCATGATTGCAGCCTAAAACGGAAGAACTTTATGTACCTATTGATAGCGCGCGAGTTGAATGCAGTCGGGGTCTGAGGTAAAGAGCGGGAGCATCTCCCCCCGCTATCCGCACGCCCCACCTCACGCGCCTGGGCGGGTTGGGCGTGCGGATAGCGGGGGGAGACATTCGCATTCCTAAGCTCTGCATTCAACTCGCGCGCGTACAGTAGAGGTATATTTGTCCGTTGCGCAAGTCTCATTCCGAGTTTAGTTTCAGTACGTGAACATTGAAATAAAAACGTGCAAGTGGAGTCCTTCCGCGCGGAAGAAGTGAAACTTCGACGCAACAGTGCTTTCATACCCCCTCCATGGTAGCGTTAAACGTTTAACGCAACCTTGTTGGAAGTCGCATTACAAGTTTGACTTCAAAAAACTTTTAGGCTAAGGTTTAGTGTACCAACAAAATCAACATATCGTAACGTACGTGGCACATCTATGTCAGTAAAATCAGCCAAGTGCAAGTCGGACTCGCGTACGAAGGGTTCCGTACCGTATGGGAGCCCCATTCCTCTTGCCGTTATTAATAGCGAGCAAAAAAACTCCTAAAAATCACGTTTGTTGTATGGTAGCCCCCCTTAAATATTTTTATTCTCTTTTTAGTATTTGTTGTTTTAGCGGCAACAGAAATATGTACATCATCTGTGAAAATTTCTGCTGCCTAGCTATCATGGTTTATTAGATAAAGCCCGGTGACAGACAGACAGACGGGCACTGAAGTCTTAGTAATAGGGTCCCGTTTTTACCCTTTGGGTACGGAACCCTAAAAAAATACCTTTATGCTGAGGTTTAGTGGACCAACAAAATCAACAAATCGTAACGTACGTGGCACATCTATGAAAGTAAAAAGGCATCCATGGGTAGATACTCACAAAGCATCCTCCCTCGGCAAGTGGTATTTGGTTTTGTTGCTGTCTTGTATGACATTGGACATGGTGAGAGGATGCCCCATGAGGTCCTTCCGTCTCCAGAACTGCTCTCGACGAGGACGGATGTCAACCAAAGTACCGTTGTAGAAGCCGCGAGGAGTGAGGACCATAAAGTGGTTCAGTGAAGGCCTGTGCACTTAAAAATTTGCAAAGATTTATGATTTACATATATTATATTTCAGCACAGCGCTAAATTATGGTCATGGCAAATATAAAATATGTATTAAGTCAAGCAATTCGCGCGGTTGTGAGACGTGGAAAGCTGCAGAACATCGATAAAAATCAAGTAAGGATCTAGGTACTTAGTCAGCATTAAATACGGGAAAATGAGCAGATTATGAGTGCGAGTGGAGAATCCATAGAAAAACCGCCAAAGACAAATTATTTTGAAAAAACTTTACATTCTGTCATAAAATACGAATCGTCTCTGCGCTCAGCTAACACCAGCTCGCTGTCAGGGAGCAAGGGGCTATTCCGAAGATGATCGATTTTAGTGTCGTCAGAAGAATTGCTAAGAACAAGCCAACGGTACGGTCTTTGGAACAACTTTTGTGTAGATGCCTGAAAATTATCAATATGATTAATATTTCTTTGCTAATGAGTAGGTAGTTATTTCTAATCAATTAGCATCCTTTTAGGGGCTTATTCTGTACATCACATCACAACTTCACAACTAACAACTTTTGTTCTGCAACTTTTGTCAAAACTAAAAAAAAATTTTGTTTCATAGAAAAATATCGTTCACTCGCGACAAAATGTATGGAACAGCTGTTTTTTTTTAGTTTTGACAAAAGTCGCGGAACAAAATTTGTTAGTTTTGATGTACAGAATAAGCCCCAAAAAGGATGCTAATTGATTAGAAATAACCCTGTATCATTTAAAAGGGATCAGTAGGTACGTATGCAACAAGGAAGAAGGCGAACTTCGTGGCTCAAAAATCTTCGTACGTGGTTAAATCTGAGCACAAGATCACTATTCCGCGCAGCAGTTTCCAAAGTCCGCATAGCCCTAAAGATAGCCGAACAGTTGTACTGTCTACTATGGAATCGGTCATATCTGTATCACTTTTTTGATAATAATTAAGTAAATATGTAAGTATTTATCTGGATATAAATATACATTTCGTTTTAAAATACATAGTTTTACTGAATTGTCTATACACTTCGGATACGCCGTAAGTTTAACGAAAAATTAATGATTTAAAATAGTTCGTGAAAAATCTTACTACATCGAGGACTTCGTTAGCTCGAGGGCAGTCGAGGTCTAGCAGGAATAGCAAATCGTGGTCTTGATACTTCATCATTTTCTTTAAAGAAGTTGATACTCTCGTGCCTAGTTTAGATATTCCCTTCACTAAAATGATTTTATCGTCTGAAAAAGAAATCGTATTAGGTAGTTAGTCATAACCTAGATATGTATACATATATTAAATTTTATACATGTAATATAATTATAGTTCGGCCGTTCAGAGAATGCGTTCCTGACACGTCATCTTGAGAAAATGTTTTTGGCAGATATCTCGGAAACTATGTACTTAAGGGCAAAAAACATTAAAATCATTATTGTAGAAAATATTTTTTTTCAACATGACGTGTCAGGAACGCATTCTTTGAACGGCCGAACTATAATGCTTTATTTTACAAAACAATCACAGTCATGTCATTTTGATTATTTTAATAAAAATATAGAAAAATAACTTACTTTCACTCCAGCAAAGATCGCACAAAACAACTGAGGTTGGCTTCTCTTCGTTAATTATGAAACTTTGCATAAAAGTGGCCCCAACATGATCCCTAGCAAGACTCCTACAGAAAATAGAAAATGAAAACAACAAAATACTCACTGGTTTCATTTTTGATATCGAAACGACTGTCTAGATTTTAAAACAGGTTTCAAATAATAACTAAGAATCAGAATACTAGCTTATATTGATTTTTATTATGTACTCAGTATCGAAAGCTTATGAGGCCACAGAAAAAATATTTAGGTAAAATATGAACAAATCAAAAAGATAAAATAACTTATCTATGGACATCGTACACGTGATAGAACTGAAGTAGATATCTGTCTTTAGTAATCAGTCAGAACAAGCCCAAGGAAAATACAGACCCCTGCATCTCTAGTATGGTAGAATAATCGGTGGAAAGACAAATTGAATTTCTAATTTATCCCCTCGGAGTGGAAATAAAGTATGAATTGATATTACAAGTAGATAAAATGGTTTTGTCCCTTTGCCAATCGTGCTGGAGTACAAATGTCAGATACCTTAATGTTGAAATATTCGTGCAATACGAGTACTTACATTTCCAGTTCCTACAAGTAATTCGAATGGGAGAAGAAATTAATTCAAATCAAAAATAAAATATTTCTTCCCAGCGATGAAGCCACTAAGATGGCTTACTTTTTCAAGTTTCACTGCAACACTTTTCATATTTCAGGGACACTTAACTACGAGTATTCCAACGTTTACTCAGCGTCAAGAGATTTAAAAAGTCAATATCATAAAATACTCTGCAAACAATGAACTTGAAAGTACTAGTAATAAGAATGATTATTGTAATTATGTGAGCTTACGTAGTACCTAGCTACATTTTCATGTGAACCAATTTCAATCAATGAATTAGGTAAGCTGCATGCACTCACTTTGACATCGTCTGTCTAGATAGACGGGGATTTTTTCGTTTCAGAAAGGAACCCAAAAATCAAAAAATGGGCAGATAATTAATTACCTAGAGCTATACAAGCTGTTGCTCTGCGAATTGCGTGGGACTTTCGGGAGTGTAAACAATGCTCATTTCAACGTTAGTAGCAATGTTCACTACGGGGCCAATAGCAAAATCCAAAAAAAATAGCTGTTCTATTTTAAAAGTCCCCGACAATTATAAAATTTTTGCTTATTCTTTACTGTTATTTCGCAGCTGGTCGTATAGTAAGTATAATTTGCTAATGACAATGAGTAGGTACCTATATAAGATGGATAGGTAAACTCTTTAATACACACCAAGAAATAAACAAAAAGAAAATACTAAGATACATAAACAGTGTAACAATGGGCGGCCTTATCGCTGATAGCGATCTCTGCCAGGCAACCTTAGGATGGAGAGGACATAAAGCGTATAAATAATTAATGGCGGAGTGCGCAATAATTAAAAATATAAATTAGATTATACGTACTAATAAAATTAATATAAATACTTAAAATACCTAATAATTTATCATATACCTAACATCTTTGGATGTCCTTGCACACCTTATATAAATTATATTAGGACACAAGAAAACATGAGGCAGTGTTAACTTGTTCTAAAATAACCAATGGCTAAAAATGTTTTCTACATTAATTTCAGTGTTCATAACGAAATATGAAGACATTTAAAATAGGTATGTAGATAATAATAAAACGCCGCACTTGAAGGTGTAATTTGTCTGTAAGTATTATAATTATCTACAAATTCAAATGCAATCAACCATGTTTAAAGTGTTTCATTTCATTTATTCATGCTTCCATACAGTACAAGATGTTAATAACAAAGTTTAGGTACAAAGTTCATAGTTTATTGAATCAGGCGTTAGGTACTTTGCGGAAGTTCATCTTCAAATTCTTGTTTTGAATAAATATTTAGTGTATTTCCGCTCTGTCGTAGTCATATAAGTTAAGGGTACCATTCAAAATCCAAATTAAATCACAAACAAAATTAGTAATTAATCATCAACCTGTATCATGGTTCGACTATGGTTAGGCTAAGGTTAGGTCACGCTACAGGTTGATGATTAATTACTAATTTTGTTTGTGATTTAATTTGGATTTTGAATGGTACCCTTAACTTATATGACTACGACAGAGCGGAAATACACTAAATATTTATTCAAAACAAGAATTTGTACAAAGTTCAGTATGGACCCTGTCGGGCACTGCATATTCGAGTGAGTGGTCACTTATGTCAATAATATAGGTTACAAAACATTGAATTTAACACGACTATTAATTATAAATAGGTAAATCTTCAGAATAAAAATCACTCACTTTCGACTGAAAATCTTAACAATATCGGATTAATTTGCTGTCGTATTATAGTGTAGTATAAACACACATTGGATGCTTATTATATTAAAGTGCTCTGCAATGTAAAAGTTTTTTAAGACCGATGTGACGTAGTGTGATGAAGTGATTTATTTATCATCAATGTTTTGATCAATCGATGTTGTCCGGTATTCGGTTCTTCATATTTTGTTTCCTGAAAAAGTAAGAATGCATTTTGAATTATCATTTAATGAGTCAAGTATCGCGCTGGATGCAAGCCGCTTTCAACCGGTCTTATTGGAGATCCATAGGGGAGGTCTATGTCCAGCAGTGGACTTCTTATGGCTGATGGATGGATGGATGGAGTCAAGTATTCCAAGGTAAAGATTGCTGGCTTTAGGCTGGCTTAGTAACGTTAATTACCAGCATAGTAGAGAAAATTATTGCCTTAGTAACTCATATTAATCTCGCTGAGTGTAGCAAATTATACACATAGTAAGGTGCAACGTTAAAAAAATACTAACAGACGAGAGATTAACTACTAGACGGCTACCTCAGCTACCAAAACTAGCACACTGGTGACTGCTGCGATGTCGAGTAGTATCAGAGTACTTTAATTAGGTATGTGGATACTATACTGAAGTATTACTTTCACATGCAAAATTAATTAACATAAATGTAATTTACCATTATTCTTTAGTGTCTTCCGTGCTGGAGTCGCTATTTTTGAAGGCGTAGTAACTGTCAACAAATTATTTTGGCTTGGACCTGAAACATTTATATTATATAGTATTACTTTCAAATAACTAGCCATGATACTGTCACTACCGGGCTGTGGAGAAGGAGAAGGCCTATGTCCAGCAGTGGACATCCTGTGGCTGAAATGATGGTAATGATCAACATTGCTTTCAAATCACATGGCATGGCACACATCCAAACACTTCTATTATAATCTGAGGTAGGTATACATGGTCTTCAACCATTTTATTATTATTCTATAATCCTTGAACTACAATATTGATAACGTCGATAGCAACAAGAGTAGGATGGATATACATCGAAGTTTTTGCACATTTCAGGATTCACAATAACATTTTATCATGGTGGCTCAAGTGGAAGAACTACAGTAGCTTTGCATATTTGAGGTGAAAATCTCATCACTTGTAGCCAATGGTTTATTTCAAAAACATGTATAAAGGAGATATTGCAAATATGCATAGAAATTGGGCCACTAAAGGGTACAGTATTTCATAATTTGCTTTGTTTCTTTCGGAAAATGATTTTCCCTTTATTTTTTACAATAACAGTGTCCATTAAAAGTAATTTCATGTATTCGGGTATTAAGGTTACATGTGACCAAAATGACAGTAGTTCAATGACTGAACAAAAATCAAATTGGAAAATGTGAAATTACTCATAAATTAAGCATTTGATGCGGTTGTTTTACTCTGCGCATTTATTTATCATAGTTTAACGGATTTTTTGAGCCACTGTACCTAGTCTGAGCCCATTTTGCATTATCTCCTTTTAACACCACTGTCGGTGAAAGAAAACATTGTGAGATTCTGCATATGTTTTGAGAAGAAATTCGATGGCATATGTGAATCCATCAGCATCCATCAATCCATCGCCTAGGCCAGTGTAGTGGAATAAGGCCTTAGGACCCTTCGGCGGTAGAACTGTATTCCAGCCGTGGGATGTTTAAAAGTAGAGTTCATAAAATAAATTTTAAAACAAACCCACCTGCTGTATTCATCTCTCTTTCATGTGTTAGAGTAAAATTAAAGACAGTGGACGGAGATAATGGAAACATATCCCCATAATCAGCTTGTATGGGTAAATTTAAGATGCCAGTACCTGGAAGTCCATAATGAATTATTGTTAAGAAATTAAACAGTATACTTAATTAAATCTGTTGTCATTCCACTATTTTAAAAGTTTACCTGAAGTTGTTTCTAAATCCTCCAGTGCCTCAGTTTCCATCATCGGGGCCTTGATTTGTTCGATATTGATCTCATCTGATGTAAAAACAATACAATAAACTTAAAAATGTATCTTTTACGAAATTCCTAAAACTATAATATCTCAGACCAAATAAAAAATCAAGACAGAATGTTGTGAACAAACAAGGGAGGCCTGCAAAACTAGCCTCGCCATGTACAGACACAGTTACACATATGTATACAAAGAAACTAAGCCTTGGCTCGTCAGTCAAACTACGGCGGCACAATACCGACACACATGTATAAATAATATACCTAATTAAAA
This sequence comes from Hypomecis atomaria, assembly GCA_964007245.1. Taxonomy (NCBI): domain Eukaryota; kingdom Metazoa; phylum Arthropoda; class Insecta; order Lepidoptera; family Geometridae; genus Hypomecis; species Hypomecis atomaria. The sequence goes on from OZ023297.1 coordinate 17,065,577, forward strand.
AACCCCCGACACAAAAATATTTGACAACAAACTTTCAATTGACAACCATTTTGGGCACATTTGTAGAATTTTGGTTCTTCCATCCCCACTTTAACCCACCATAACTCTTAAACGGCTCAATCGATTTTTATAAAACATAGCTAAGAGCACTCTCGATTAAGCCTCCTTTCATCCAAAAAAAACTAAACTGAAATCGGTTCAGTGGTTCGGGCGCTATGATGCCACAGACAGACAGACAGACATACACACAAACAGACACGTCAAACTTATAACACCCCTCTTTTTCGTCGGGGGTTAATAACCGGCCTCACTTGTCTGTTCACTATGTTCTGTCTGGTTTTTTTATTTGGTCTGAGTATAATATAGTGTATTATGTAGGTGCTAAGGAATTTGATAATTTCCATAAGATATTTGCTAACATACAAGTAACTTGATATAATGTATTTGTATACCATTAAAATATGTCGCTGCACTATCACAGGGATTTGAAAGAGGCTCAACCTGGTCTTGGATAATAGCTAATATTTTTGAGTCACTGTCGGTCATCTTTGGTTTCCAAGAACCACCACCAGTTTTGTGCAACTGCACCTGTAGGTGGTTAAATATATTTTACACACCATGGTGTTTAAATATATTTTTCCTTTGGTTACAACCAAAGAAAACAGCATGGTGATATTATAATGTGGTTATGTTAGACTTTATAATTATGAAAGTAACCTTGTCTTCTTTTACATTTTTTAGAGCTTTTGTTATGATATTTTCTGTCTGCCCATTTTGGTTTTCAGTAATAAAATTAATTATAATTTTCTACTAATCATCAGTTTTTAAAAAATCACTTCATGGAAATTTGCGTGAGTATTTATCATAATTAATAGTATACACTCCTTGGCTACTATGATGTTAGCTACAAGCTGGGGATAACCCAATCCTGACTGAAGCACAGTGAACAGCTCGCGAGGATCGGGTTATCCGCAGCTTGAAGCTAATTGCAGCTAACATCACACCCGTCAAGTAGTTTAATTCGGCTTGTACAAACGGTTTACGAACTATTTTATAATAGCGGTCGAGTGCCAGTCCACAGCGGCGCGCGTATTCCCTGATAAGGGAGTACTGATCACTACGAAACCGGTCCGGCTCCCGGCAGCTCCACCGTTATAATAAATTATATTACAGTTCTTCACTTTATACCATTTGTACTATTAACTATTATAAATGAGGAGCTCCGGAACAAAAGCCGATAAATCCACTTTTAACCTGTTTTTTTTTCTGTTAGTCATAGTACTCATACATAACATACATCACAAAAGTCGCAGCAGATCCCGTTCAAAACGTACTAAATAAGGCTCTAAAGATGGGCAGCCGGACCTAAATCCGACAAATACACGAATTTTATAAGAAATTTTGATTTTCGGAACAAATACCGACAAATCCTATACAAATTCTTGATGATTTTTTTCTGTTCGGACCATTTACCGACATTTACGACAAATGTTTTATTTTTTCGAATGAAAAGACGGTAGCAATATCTTTTCGAAGGGTAGATGATATCATGAAATAACACTTGAAAGACAGTTATACATATATCAATCGAGTGGGTGTTTTTTGTTCTTTTGAGTCAGCGAGGAGTTTTTATCACCGGTTGAGATACAAACAATAATATTCTAATAAAATCATGGATGTGGAAGAACCAAATGCTACTGTGGCCGAAATTGGATTCGAAAAAGCCAAAGTTCAGTGGTCTGAAGACATGTCTGGCCGAGGTTCTGTTGAGGTGGGTTCAGCTCTTCTGCACTATCTCAACGAGCTGGACCTGGCTGGTATATCTAAACTCAGATTGTTCTGTGACGGGTGTGGAGGACAAAACAAAAACTCACATATTGTGCACACTTTATTATTCTGGCTGGTAAATAAATCCCCTGTAAATTTTCAAGAAATTCAACTGACGTTTACGGTTCGCGGCCTCAGTTTTCTGCCAGCAGATCGTGTCTTTGGTAGTTGAAAATATTGAAGAAACATTTGGTCACAAAAAAAAACAGACAGAAGCATACAAACAATAACAAAGTATTTAATCAACACCTACAAAAATTTCAGGAACGAATCAGATAAAGAGTGTAAGCCATTATGTCTGCTAAAAAGAGGAAAACAGCACCCAACAAGGCTCACAAACAAAAAAAACTTGAAAGTTCTGAGTGTAGCTAAAAAACAAGATGTGAATAATTTAATGAAAAAAAATTCGGTGATGACTGGTATATTAATGAGGAATTTAATTGGTACAAATAATTAGTACAAAATGACAACTATCATGGGCAAGAATCTGATGATGAAGTCATATTTTGCAACTGTAATGAAGAAGAATCAAGCAATGTTTTTGTCTAAGTATTTCGATTACAAAACTACATTACAATTATTGAATAAAATAACCATGTATTTTATTAACTTTACCCATCCATAAAACAAAAAAAATATATAATGGAAAAGTCGGTAATTACAAAAGTACCTACCTACCGGCACAAAAGACGATAATTACAAATATAGCCGTTCAAATCCCGATAATTACATTATGGTTGGACCAAAACGCGATAATTCCATATTTAAAACTAAAATTGTAGCAGAACTATTAACACTAGATTTTTTTAATATTACCTATCTAAAAGCCCACGCTACAAGCCATATTTACGTTAGAATAGTTTAACAAATAACATAACCATTTCTACGTAAATCATTTGTATTTTCTGTAAAAATTCGAAAGTGGATTTATCGGCCATTGTTCCGGAGCTCCTCATTTGTACTATTAACTATTATAAATGTCATTGGTTGAAATATAGAATACAAGTTGCATCTCTAAACAACGGACACATTCAAGGATATCGTTGTACTCATAGTTATGACTAACATTTCACAGCTCACGGGTTCTTATGTCCCGGATGGTGGCAAGAGGCAATTTAACAAACATTAAATCTTACAGAACTCTCGTTTTTGGTTGGTAGGAAGAGGGATATTTTTATTATACTGACTATAACTTTATTAGGTAGGTAGGTAGGTAGGTAATATTAGCAATATATATCTATGTGAACATACATTGTCCTAAAGTACTAAATCACACCATAAAATTGTTGTATCATTCACAAATTTAAAAAGAAATAATAATAAAACAAAATAATATCAATATTCAATTTATTATTTATTAGATGATATTTAATTGACCTTTCAACGAAGTGCGTAAAACAGGAGACATTGAATTTTTTGTACAGCTGTTTTTCACGAGTTCTGTGGTTGATCTCATTGTAAACATTAGTCATAGCGATGAATACATATTTAATAGAATATGTCTGCCTACATGCCTGTATATTTTAATCAGATACAATATTAAATGTTCTAGAGATATTAGGTTCCGTTATTGGTATGTTACAAAATAATGTGAAATGTGCGGGCCAAATGAGCCAGGTGTGCTAGTCAAGGCCTTGTAAGAAAATAGGAACGTTGCCCGAGTCGGCTTGGAACATAAGTTGTAGGTTTGTAAAGCCCAGGGACATTCAGAGGTATATTATTAATAGTTAAACTCGTCATTATAAATAACTTCTCTATCGAAAAAGAGAACCTATTCCACACAAAAAGTTTGACCCTTCGACAAAATATACAGAACAGCTGCTATTTGCGATTTTGTAGTTAGTCCCTTAGTTCAAGTTGATCATAATAATGAAATATAAGAAATATACAGCTGAAGTCCCTGCACTTTACATATCAACAGCCTGTAAATAATAAAATATCTACATAAAAAGTAGCAACATAGCCAAGTGAAAATGATAATATAAAATGTAATTACATATACAACTAAAATGCTACAAGTAAAATGCGTCACGGTATACAAATTTTTTTCGTGAAAAAATGTTATTGGTTCAAAATATTACAAATAAATAAACACGAAATGTTCAACAGCGACATGACATATTGCAGCTTAATTGAAGGTATATTAAGACGTTACTAATCACATGGTGGTGACAAAATAAACTCAAGTCATCATTAATAAAATGCTACATGTTTTGTTTGAAAAATATTATCACTCGAGTATGAAAAATGACCACTAAATAAATATTTATAATACTAACTACATTAGCAATCTAGAGTATCAGCACCTCTCCTAATCACTTTGACTTTCGATACTGACGTTGTATGGTGAAAAACTGTATCTTTGGCTTTTTTCTGCGCACAGTACTTTGGAATCAGCTACGAGTAGTAAGTAAGGTAAGTTTCGTGAGGGAATAAAAATAAAATGTTGCAAATAAATAATTTACCTCTCAGTCAAAATTCGCCAACAGCAAAAGAATCTAAATTATAGAAACTGTGTACCTCGTTAAAATTATAGAAACTGTGTACCTCGTTAAAATTATAGAAACTGTGTACCTCGTTAAAATTATAGAAACTGTGTACCTCGTTAAAATTATAGAAACTGTGTACATCGTTAAAATTATAGAAACTGTGTACCTCGTTAAAATTCGTTCAAAAAAACGACCTGTAAGCTAGAAGCAACATCCAACATACAGAAGATGAATTTCGATATTTCGAACGATTCGTAAAATAAAATGTTTTGAAAATTAAAATTAAAAATGGAATAATTAAAATAAAAAATAAAATTTTGTTGCCGACCGAGCAACCAAAGTGTATATGTACCTACATATATCACGCCAAAAATACGGAATTCCACCTTACTGCGCCAAAATATGCATGCAGGAAACTCCATGCAAATGTGTGATGTTACAGATAATTTTCGATACAATGTAGCAATAAATGCATTCTGTCAGGTGATATAGACAAAAACAATGAAATAATTACATTAAATTATTGTTGATTTATGATCCAAACTTGAATTTAGTCGGAACTTGCGCCGGCACGGTGAAAGAATACCCTGCAACAAAAAATACAATGATTATATTTGAATAGTAGACTAGTAGGTATATCAACAGGCTGATCGTCGAGCTCAGCAGTCGGCATGTCGGCTGCCACATCGACGGTATCTGTGTAAACAGACTGAGTTAAGGGGGATTTACACGGGTCGAGTTTCGCCGTGCGACTAGTCGCATCAAATTGCCGTCGAATTGCGATTTAATATTCGGCTCCGGCCAAAATCGCGCGGCTTTAGTCACCCGTGTAAATCCCCTTTACGCAGACGACATGGTGCTGCTGAGCGCGTCGGTATGTGGTTTACGGAGGTTGCTGCAGACGTATGAGAAGTACGCCTGTGGTCATGGACTAGAATACAATGTGACCAAAAGTCAATTCATAGTATTTGAGAGCAGCCGAGCACAATGCCCCGAGAACATACCACCCGTTCATAAAAACGGTGTTCCCCTAAAGAGAGTAAATCAATTCAAAAACCTGGGGCATATTGTTACGACTGATCTCAGGGAACATATAGACATGGAGCGGGAGCGGAGGGCTCTGTCGGTAAGAGCGAATATATATTTAGAGCATACTGCACGTCGCTCTACACGTGCAGCTTGTGTGCTAATGAATTATTCTAAAGGATCTACAGCGCCCCCGCGTCCAGTACAACAACGCGTTCAGGGCGGTGACTATAAATCCGAAAGTGTATTTGTTGGTTTGTTCGTCTTTCACGCAGCACGGCACAATAAGCTTGACTTGATTTTCGGCATGGGCATATTGAGCATACTTTGTTTGAAGGACGGAAAGTAACATGGGCACAGTTTTCTATACATATAACCACAGTATACAGATTGATAACACTGTTGTCAATATGTTGTTGTTGTGTAGACAAAACCGCAAAAATCTATGGACAATCACAGTCAGAGTTAGTCACTGTCAAACTGTATTGGAATTTGACAAGATTTTGACCTTCCGTACAGAAAAATCCAGCTATCGACTCCAAATCGAGATATTTTTCATTTCTCTTTCTCACTCATGCCATAATAAATCAATGTATCTCTTTCTGATTTTCTCGATCGACTACATTATCCCTCTGGTACAAGTATATTTGTGAACATAGGCTACTTTTTTTGTCGGAAAAATTAAAGGTTCCTATAGATAGCACAAAAATGAAAATATCACGCGAGCGACTCCGCGGGCAAAACCTAGTTACTCATAAAATCCTATTTTAAACTTACTTAAAAGTGGTTTATCTCCGTAACTATCAGTTCTGTGCCATTCTTGGCTTCACCAAAATCATAGAGCTCGACGAGATCTACATTTCAAATGACAGCTGTCAAACTTTAAAGTGGTTTATATCCGTGACTATTGATTCTAGACCATTGCTGTCTTGACAAGTGGTAGAGCTCGACGAGATCTACATTTCAGATGACAGCTGTCAAACTTTACAGTGGTTTATCTCCGTAACTATCGATTCTAGACCAAAGATTTCGTCACAAGTTTGACAGCAGTCATCCGAAATTTAGTGCTCATTAAGTTCTCTCACTTTTGTCACATCAATGGCGTAGAATACGTTCTAATGGACCTTCTGAACAAGCTTCCTTCGTATGGGTTACCTGCTCCCCTATGCTCGTGGATAGCTGACTTTTTGAGGGACCGATCGATACTAGTGGTAATTGATGGCAGTTCGTCTAATAAATTGGTTATTAATGCCGGGGTGCTTCAAGGGTCTGTACTTTCCGCAACTCTATTTTTGCTGCACATCAAAAGAAGATGGAATAATATTTGTTACACAACGACTCTGACTTATATCAATGTCAGAGAAAGACCTGACGAACATCCAAAAAAAAAAAACTACGTAGTTTTTTAGTAGCCGTAGCCCTAGAATCTAGGGCCAAATTGGCTGGTATGAAGTTGGGTATCCTGAACAAGGTTAGGCGGTATTTCACATCGGGACAGTTGCTCTGTGTATCAAGCACAGATCCGATCGTGTCTGGAATACTGCTGCCATTTTTGGGATGGCTCGGCTAAATATCAGCTCGAGGCCTTGGAATTGGTGGACTGGCGTGCTGTTCGGCTTATAGGTGATGAAAATTTAGTTGCAAAGAAACTTCATAGCCCAGGCCCTAGAGCACCACCGTAGGGTTGCGAGTCTGTCCATTTTCTGTAGGATTCATTTCAGACAATGTGCATCTGAGCTACACGACCTTATCCTACCATCCCATTTTTACTACAGGACAAGTAGAAAGACGCCTCATTACTGCCCCTACACTGTCAATTTTCCTTCGATACGTACGAAGCGGTTTGACCTAGCATTTCTGATTCGTACCGCCAGGGAATGGAACAGTCTTCCAGCTTGCCTGTTTCCTAAAATATATAATCTACAGCTTTTTAAGATCAGAATGAATAGGCGTCTTCTAAGTTTGCGTGCTTCATCGTCAACCACAACGTCGCTTACCAACAGGCGAGGTGGTGGTAGGGCGCGAAGTTATTCGCGTTAAAAAAACGATTCTTACGAAGATAAATAACTTTTAAGTTTGACAGTTGTCATCTGTAATGTGTATCTTGTTGAGTTCTCTCACTTTTGTGAGGACAGCAATGGTCTAGAATCAATAGTTACGGAGGTAAATCGCTTTTAACTTTTGACAGCTGTCATTTGAAATGTAGTTGAGCTCTATCATTTTGTGAAGCCAACTATGGTCTAGAATTGATATTTACGGAGATAGAACACTTTTAAGTAGGCATAAAATAGGATTTTATTAACAACTAACTTTTGCCCGCGGCTTTGCCCGCGTAATATTTAAATATTTGTGCTATCCCATCCATCCATCATCATCATCCATACATCAGCCAAAGGATGTACACTGCTGGACATATCATTTTTATGCTATCCCATAGGAACTTTTTATTTTTCCGTGATAAAAAGCAGCCTATGTTACTTCCACCTTTCAAACTAAGTATGTCCATGCTAAAGATAAGTTACTCCGTTGCTGCGTGAGAGAGGAACAAACCAACAAGTACATATTTGGATTTGTAGTAAAGGTTAGCATGGAAAAAATTGGACCGACTACTGTAACTGCTGTAACAAACTGAGAATGTATATGAGGAGTTTTACTCATCTTCAGCGTGAGATTGATTGATTGAGTACTGTATCAGCCTTTTTTTTAATAGTCCACCGCTGGACGGAGGCCTACCCACGAAGGGTGACTGGGCCATATCCACCACGCTTGCCCAGTGCGGGTTGGTGTATTCACATACGCCATAGAATTTCTCCTACACCTGCATATGTCCGTAGGAGAAATTCAATGGCACTCACGATGTTTTCCTTCAGCGAAAAGCCAGTGGTGTGAAATTCCGTACATAAATTCCAAAGAACAAATTGGTACGGGAGCGGGGATTCGAACCCACGACCTTACGATTGTAAGGCGGGTGTCACTACCTCTTGACCACCACGGCTTCATTGAACGGAGATTGAACGGTTATGGCCTTTTTTTAGCTAACTATTAATATAATCCTCTAGATGTACTGTCTAAGTCGCTAACGGCAACACTGGTCACGGCAACAAAGCCCGTCTGGAAACTCTGTAACTGTTGATTTTAGGCCATTGCTACCTTCACACACCAACAGTTACGGAGATAATTCACTTAGTTTGACAGCTGTCATCCGAAATGTAGATGTGATTGAGCTCTCTCACTTTGTGAACACAGCAATTGTTTAAAATACACAGTTATTTTTACAAAGGTAATTCACTTTTACCGACTTCCAAATAGGTGAATAAAGGTACTATAACATACGTACAAAAAAAGTATTTATTCGAATTGAGAACCTCCTTTTTACAAGTCTGTTTGGTAGCAAGTACTCACCGCCGTTCTGTTCGATGCGCTTGCTGTCTTGCTGCGCCTTGCGCTGGTCGGCGAGAACAAATATAGCGTTCAGTTTTTTCTGCTGTTGTTCATTCAGCGGCGACATCAGTGTGTGGTACAGAGCCGGGTCGCTGCTCGATATCGCTGGAAACAGATATTACGTATTATGTATAAGTACCTACTTACAGAACTGCGGGGCAATTCTGTTAACCGATCTCGTTGCTGAGGTGACGCGTTCTTCAGCTTCTCTCGTTTTTTTGACAGCTTTGAGCTATCAAAACTGTCAGAAAAGCGAAAGGGGTTCGGGAGCGTATCACTTCGGTGACGAGATCGGTTGACAGAATTGCCCCGCTGTACTGTACCAGCCTTTTTAATAGTCCACTGCAGGACGTAGGCCTACCCACTAAGGGTGATTGGGCTATTATCCATCCACCACGCTAGCCCAGTGCAGGTTGGTGGATTCACATACGCCATCGATTTTCTTCTACTGACATATGCAGGTTGCCTCACGATGTTTTCCTTCACCGAAAAGCCAGTGGTGTTAAATTCCGTACATAATTTCCGAAGAACTCATTGGTACGAGACCGGGATTTGAACCCATGACCTTACGATTGTAAGGCGGGTATCACTACCACTAGGCCACCACGTATTTAGTCAACTTACACTCATGATAACTGATAGTAAATTCGTTCATCGTTTTTGCACCGAATTTTCTGAGCGACAACCAAAATCACTACATAGTCGTAGTATAAAACAAAGTCGCTTCCCGCTGTCTGTCCCCGTGTATGCTTATATCTTTAAAACTACGCAACGGATTTTGATGCGGTTTTTTTTAATAGATAGAGTGATTCAAGAGGAAGGTTTATACGTATAATACACCTGTGCGAAGCCGGGGCGGGTCCCTAGTTAAAAATAAAGTGTGTACTTACCTAGAAGTGTGTTCTTGAATATGATATATTCATCGATACTGCTATCCTCGTCGTCTAGCGGCGTGGTGAAGCACTCGATGGGGAAGTCGTCGGGGACGTAATTCTCATCGTCCTACAACGAACCATTCATCATATTAATCTATTATAATTATTTTTCGCAAAAAATGGCAAAACCGCCTTCCATCGTGTACAAAATTCGAATATTTCGCTCGAACTGTTTACATTATTGTTGATTTAACAAAAGCGGCTAAGCCCATTTCTAAAAAAAATTTTTATAAATTTACAAACCGCAATTTTCAAATGCACTACAATGATGGCAGCCGTCCTGATACATACTATAATCATATAACCGATAACTCCATCAGTCCATCCATCAGCCATAGGACGTCCAACGCCGGACATAGGCCTCCCCTATGAATCTCCAATAAGACCGGTTGGAAGCGGTTTGCATCCAGCAATTGAAATTGACTTTGAATTTGTTACATATTTTTTTTTACAATTGGTGTTTAATTGTATTCATAAATTGATTCGAATGACCTGTGGATGAGACTGACAAATTATTTTGAGTTGTACCAATGTAAATTCTTGTATTGCTTTATTTTGGGAAATCTTTTAATGTATGTGTTTAGATTTAAATTATTTAAATTGTATTACAAACATTGTAATTTGACGATTCCAAGTGCAATTGTAATGTCTACGGAATAAAGGAAGTTTGACTTTGAGCACGATCATGCAGTGTTAATGAGGCCACCTGACCTCCTTGTGGGTGGAGATAACTCACTTCGTCGGAGTCCTCGTCCTCTTGGATCTTGGCGGTCATGCTGACCCCCTGCTCCGCGCTGCCCTTGACGGCCATCCGCGCCAGGTTCTCCAGGTAGTCGTCCTCCAAGTCATCGTCGTCACTCGACAGCAACTCTATATCAAACATAACACTATATAACCATGGCTCACCATCGCCGACTTCACCATCGGTAGTCACACGCGGACTTATTTGCGATCAAAATAAATTACTACTAGTTTTAATCACTACATGGTATAAAACAAAGTCACTTCCCGCTGTCTGTCCCCATGTATGCTTATATTTTTAAACTACGCAACGGATTTTGATGCGGTTTTTTTAGTAGATAGATAGATAGATAGATAAACTCTTTATTGCACACCAAGAAATAAACAAAAAGAAGAAACAAAGATACATAAACAGTGTAACAATGGGCGGCCTTATCGCTGATAGCGATCTCTGCCAGGCAACCTTAGGATGGAGAGGACAGAAAGCGTATAAATAATGGACGGGGTGCGCATTAGTTAAAATATAAGTTTGATTATACATCATAAACATACATACTAATAAAATTGATATAAATACTTACATACCTAAAAATAAAGAAAACCATACATATAAAATTATAAAAGAAACCTATGACTAAATAATAAACTATTACATAATACATTACAATATACTACTTACATAAAACAACATAAATAACAACAACAACAACAGTTACATAGTTAAAGTATTGACAATTTCTGCAGGTAATGGTTTTTAACCTGATCTTTAAATACGTTCAGTGATTGAGCTTTTCTGACAGTAACGGGCAAGGCATTCCATAGCTGGACTGCCTGAAAGGCAAAAGACCGCGCGTAAAAAGTTACACACCGTGCAGTAGGGGTCATAAGGGAAAGGTTATCCTTGGATCGGAGGGGAAGGGAATGTGGAATAGAGTGATTCAAGAGGAAGGTTCATATGTATAACGGGACAATAGCTTTAAGTTTATTTTTAAATAGTGCCACTTAGTATAATTTCGAAGGACTAGGAATGGAAGTGGCAACATTCCTGGGGTAACGCTTGTAACAAACGCTGCTGATTAGTTCCAAGGAGGTGACAGTGACATCGCATGATCGGCCGATGGGCGGGAAAATGCGAGGTGACATGTCAGATGTCAGTTGTGGGTGAGTGAGTTGTAAATAGAGCTGGTTCGGAAGAAGTTGTGGAAAACTGAGATTAGAACGGTTCAAGCCTGGTTATTCTTGATAGAATGGTGGCAGCGTGCGTTACGCTGCGGAACGCCATGTCCTTCGCTTAAAGTTCTCTCTATAATTGTAATCATACGTAATCTTCTGTGCAATAAACTGATTGTTCGTGACGTCGCCTTTATCTCCTCGCCCGCTAAACCCACGCCACGCCACACTGAAGCATTGTTGGGTCAGTGGTATAAATCATTACCACATTGAAGCAGAATCATAACTGATGCGGTGCCTTTTTATGGATCCGACATGTATAATACACCTGTGCGAAGCCGGGGCGGGTCGCTAGTACTTTATATAACGGGACTGCACTCACATTCATTTTCACAGTAATTACACACGACTACTTAGTAATAAAATCAAATTATTTTCTTAAATTTATTGACAAATATTTAAATATGCTACGCAGTATGAAATTTGGTAATATTGTATCGTAATTATTTCAATGAGTACAATTTTTTAACATTGTTTTTTTGTCTTGTAAGAGGAGAGCGGATCTCCGAAATACAAGCTATGCTTAGTTTGGAGATCTGAAGCTCATTGTCACCCCACGTAGCTTGTTTTTATGAGTCAATTAATGAGTTTTTGAATATATTTTTTTTTAGTTTTGACTATAGTTTCATTTGCATTCGGCGATCTTTCTCAAGTTGAGGCGAGTGCTAGCACGCAGAGCCGTCTCGCAATAAACATGAGTGCATCCCCGTAATATAAAGTATAAAAATGAGTGAAAACAACGTCAGCTTCCATAATAAAATACTACTAATTGTCTGCAGTGGCCGATTTACCAACATACTGAGTAGACTGTAGCTTAGAGCAGCGCATTTTAGGGAGCGGCAAATTACGGACCTTTAATTTTAAAATTGTCAAAAATAGATTCATTTATTATATATACAATACAATCGTGCATCGACGCGTCGCATGTCCGTGGCGCGCGCACGGCGACCCGCTGCGTCCTCCGCCGTGGAATGCCTGTGCGGTTGTACCATCATCAATCCAAGCGAAAACAACAATCTATTGTGAAACATCAACATCGCGCAATCGACCTTATTTGCCAGAAAAATACAGGCGCACAAAATTCGACGCCACACCACACGCAAGCTCGTGTCTCAGAGATTCTTCTGGCCATCAAAGAATATAGACGCCGGCACCTGGGCAGAAACATTGTTTAGAATGTCAAAAAAATAAGGTGCAGCGACACACAACGAGTGCAGTCTCAAGTTTCCCATCATCATAAAGATTTACCCATCTTCATGTTGATATCGTTGGAGCGCTCGCAACTTCAACACAAGGATATCGATATATCGTCACTGATTGATCGAGCTACGCGATCGCCTGAAGCAATATCGACCGACAACATATCAGCCGAGTCTAGCGCGAAAATACAGAAATACAGATTTTTTTATCCGGGACAAAACAATTAGGTACACAACAATTCTCTAGCGCGAAAATACAGAAATACAGATTTTTTTATCCGGGACAAAACAATTAGGTAACAAAACACGGAAACAGCTAAAAATAGAACAATTCACAAAATAGTCTACGAACACTGGATCCTGACGACGGACCAGGGGAAATGTTTCACGTCCCAGCTGTTCGCCAGACTAATGAATGATGAAGTATGTAGACCTAGAAGATGCCCATTCACTCTTGACTTGAAGATCCAAATTGTAAATTTGGAAACAATGACAGAGGCAGGGCATTCCAATCCCTGGCGGTCCGCATTATGAAGGAAGAAGCGAATCGCTTGGTACGAGCAGGTGGTGCGTCGACTAATATGGTGATGGTATTTATGCGAGTTCCGGCTTGTACTGTTGTGTTAAGGGGATGAAGTCTCGTCCATGTTGCGTTGTCGAACAGCACGAGGGCAGCAGCTTGAGCGCCACCTCGTCCATGTTGGGCCGACACTCACCGTCGTCATCCTCCTCGTCCTCCTCATCGTCGGAGGAGTCATCGTCGCTATCGGCCTGCGCCTCGTACGCGCGCTTGAGCCCGTCGAACAGCACGAGGCACGAGGGCAGCAGTTTGGGCACCACCTCGTCCATGTTGGGCCGACACTCACCGTCGTCATCCTCCTCGTCCTCCTCATCGTCGGAGGAGTCATCGTCGCTATCGGCCTGCGCCTCGTACGCGCGCTTGAGCCCGTCGAACAGCACGAGGCACGAGGGCAGCAGTTTGGGCACCACCTCGTCCATGTTGGGCCGACACTCACCGTCGTCGTCCTCCTCGTCCTCCTCATCGTCGGAGGAGTCATCGTCGCTATCGGCCTGCGCCTCGTACGCGCGCTTGAGCCCGTCGAACAGCACGAGGCACGAGGGCAGCAGTTTGGGCACCACCTCGTCCATGTTGGGCCGACACTCACCGTCGTCATCCTCCTCGTCCTCCTCATCGTCGGAGGAGTCATCGTCGCTATCGGCCTGCGCCTCGTACGCGCGCTTGAGCCCGTCGAACAGCACGAGGCACGAGGGCAGCAGTTTGGGCACCACCTCGTCCATGTTGGGCCGACACTCACCGTCGTCATCCTCCTCGTCCTCCTCATCGTCGGAGGAGTCATCGTCGCTATCGGCCTGCGCCTCGTACGCGCGCTTGAGCCCGTCGAACAGCACGAGGCACGAGGGCAGCAGCTTGAGCGCCACCTCGTCCATGTTGGGCCGACACTCACCGTCGTCATCCTCCTCGTCCTCCTCATCGTCGGAGGAGTCATCGTCGCTATCGGCCTGCGCCTCGTACGCGCGCTTGAGCCCGTCGAACAGCACGAGGCACGAGGGCAGCAGCTTGAGCGCCACCTCGTCCATGTTGGGCCGACACTCACCGTCGTCATCCTCCTCGTCCTCCTCATCGTCGGAGGAGTCATCGTCGCTATCGGCCTGCGCCTCGTACGCGCGCTTGAGCCCGTCGAACAGCACGAGGCACGAGGGCAGCAGCTTGGGCACCACCTCGTCCATGTTGGGCCGACTCGCGCCCATCTCCAGCAGCGTGCAGATGCCCAGCACACACAGCTTGCGGTCGTGGATACTACATCAACACATTACACGTAGTTTAGCAAAAGGACTTAAACCACAATTTGGTCAAAAATGACTAAATAATACTAATTAATGATACCAATAAAGTAAGGTATTTTATACAGGGTTATCTAGAACTGATGTACTAAGCCGAACAGAGGCACTGTTGATGGGGTTAAGGTCGCTTTTCCTACTGCAGGGGTTGAAATAATAAACTAACGTGTTTCTATTAGGAAGGTGTATTGGCAACTAACTTAACTTCGATACATTTGCAGAGGACTGTATTTCTATAGAAAATAAAAGTAGGTAAATATATCAAACAGGCACGAAATACCTATAAATTAGGGCGTACGGCTGAGGGGACTTAATATAGCCGCCGTTATACTCACATGCGCTTATGCATTACGCAAATATTATGTTTTCCACCACTTCCTTAGATAAATAAGCGCTCTCAGTGACTATTAAACCAATTATTATTTTTAAGGTTTTCACAATGTAAATGATGAATTCATTTATTAAATAAGGTAACCATGGAAACATATTATGAAGAAAGTGTGGGCGGCAAAAAGCTGTGGCCGCCTCCTCTTTTCTTTTTACTCATTGATACTACATCAACACATTGTAACGTATTGTATTTGAAAGACAGTAGAAGCGGCATACAGAAAATAAGTTGTAACACATGATCACAGCAAGATGGCGTTCAAAATACATAGAAACTGCTATGTAATCTTGACACAAATAACACTCAAATAGCTTAAAAAGCGTCCTAGATGGTCGTCGGAGCTCATTCATATATTTTGAACCATATAAATATCAATATCAATACATAATATTTATAACACTCGGTCCACTTAATGCGGTGGGGTAAAAAACTGTCCCGCATAGTAACTACGACGAGTTTACATCTAAAGAGCGAGCAGTAACTATGACATAATCTGCAGTCGCGGGTCGCTCGTCTCTATTTTATTAGTTTTTGTATTGAAGAACAATAAGGTTCGAGAACTTTCTTTGTTAACACAATAGCGGCTATTATTTCGGATAATGTCGCGATCATTCCAGAAAATTCAAGGTCATTTTAATTTCTGTTATAAATAGAGCGTCCTGGCCTGGACCACACAGTATTTGTTTGATTTTTGTCGCGAAAACATCTCGTGTTCAGAGCATTATTTAGTGACTAGTGCGTGTGAACATCAGTGCCAGTGTGAAG
Source organism: Hypomecis atomaria (assembly GCA_964007245.1). NCBI lineage: Eukaryota > Metazoa > Arthropoda > Insecta > Lepidoptera > Geometridae > Hypomecis > Hypomecis atomaria. Next base: position 17,081,478 of record OZ023297.1, read on the forward strand.
TGTTTTTGTGCGAATAAATGTGTATATTTTTGTGATTTTGTGAAGTGATTGTGTGCAATAAAGTAACTGATTATCCAAAGACCCATCACGTAACAATACTTAGTACAGTCATGCAATGAACACATTGTTCGACATCCAGGCATCCATTTGTTCTTTTCGAAAACTGCAGATTAGACATCATTTGTATAAATTTCGGGATTGGTCTCATATTAAAAGTTATTCGTACTGATGATAATATACACTTCTCTAAATCAACGAAGTTTGCAAAAGCAACATCTGTTAAACAATCCCACTAAAGCACTTCCTTTCTTCACCAACCATATGGTTAATAAATAATTATTTTTCCCAAAAAATGGCAAAACCGACTTCAACCGTGTACAGAATTCGAATAGCACGAACAGATCAAAGTAGTAATTTTCAAATTATTGTTGATTTATCAATATGGCTCCGCCGATTTCGATCAAATTTAAACAAGACCACCTTTGAAGTATGGTCTACCAAACTAAAAACAAATTATTAAAATTGGACCCATTTGTAAAAAGTTATGCATGGTCAAACATGAAAATAAATACCAGCGCTGGTTGGTCCACAACCAGCATAATATGCTGAGGTGGGACCGGGTTGTGACAAAAATAAAATTAAGTAATTAGGATGATTTTGTAAAATATTAAAGATTAATTGTTTATGGTGTTTATTTTGTTTTGTTTTGCTGTGTTGTTTGCTTTGTGGTTTTGTTTAATTTTATTTTTGTCCTAATAAATAACTGTCTATTGTTTTTATACGCGTACACTTGTAAACCTCCTCCGTTGCGTCGGTTAAACATATGAAGGAAATGAGATAGGAGACGTACCCTATAAAGCAGTCAGTATCCTGGATCCATTGTTTAATGAAGTGCTGCACGATGGACGCGTTCGGCACAGACTCCTGGAGCTTGTTCAGTATCGTGAACAGCAAGTGAGGGTTGTAGTATAGAATGGCTATGAGGACCTGCACAAAACATTTCATCATCATTACTGGGTGACTGCGGGTGGCATTTACAACTGAGCGCTATGATATCTTGGTAAATATTGTAATGTTACAAACGGGGAAGCCGTTTGCAGCACCACAAGTTAAAAAAAGGATTAGAGAACCCGTAATGTGGCAAGCGGGGAAGCCGGTTGCCGCACCACAGGTTAAGAGACTTCAGAGAAACCTAACCGAAGAGTCCTACCTAGTGGATAGGATTCCTAACGGTTCGGAGAGAGGAGATTAAAACAGAAAACTAACCTTAGTATTTACACATTTATTTACACCAGACACACACTGCACTTATAGTCTATACGTTTTTCTTGAAGCGAATAGAGAGAGAATTTTGTAAAGAGTCCGTGGAATGTTAGCCTAACAGGGGAGGGGTAGCACACAAAGAAAACACACTGGAGGCTGGCCGAGGTTGGAGCGAAGACAAGCTGGACTCGCCGATAGACGTAGCGCCAGCAGGGTGCTGGAGATGGAAGCGCCTGTAGCGCCAGCTGTGCATTAGCGTGTATACGCCCGTGGTGTTGTGGCGCTTGAGGTGGAGGCGCATGTGCGCTAGCTGGGCGCTAGCGTGAAGACGCCCATGGTGTTGTTCTGGCGCTTGAGGTGGAATCGCCTGTAGCACTCGCTCGGCACTCCAAGGTAAGTGGCAAGGTCAGTGGCCCCAAAAGTTGAGGTCCTCCTGAAACAAAGTCAAAGAGACCGAAGCCTCGCGAAGAAGAGTTACCAGACGCTCATGCTGTCTTCTCTGCAGGACCCGTCACCACGTTCAAAGATCACACGTTAACATGTATACTTTCTTAAAAATACCACAAGACATGCACCATCTTTCGTGTCTCTTTCATGACTCCCTTCTCCAGACTGCCCAATTTTGCCAAACAAGGATCGCTGATCCTGTCAGCGATAAACATTTCAAAAATTTGAATAATTTCACAATTAGAATTGTTAGTTGGCAGTGTTATCGTTGAAAGAGTCTGAATGTAGAGAAGCTAACAAAAAGGTTAGTTTCTCTACAATATTTATTGTTGTTGATTGACGACCCTATAGTGGGATAGTAAAGTTTCGAAGCCGGGTTCACTTCTATTTGAATGATGAATTTAAATAATTGGCCAAGTGCGAGTTGGACTCGCGCACGAAGGGTTCCGCACCGTATGGAAGCCCCCCTTAATATATTTATTAATTATTTTTGAAAGGAATGTACCGCTCAATATTTCAAGAATCTTCCTGTTGCCGTTATTAATATCGAGCGAAAAAATCACGTTACTTGTATGGGAGCCCCCCTAAATATTTAATTTAATTAAAACATTTATTTTTAAAGTGCATATTTATTTAAATATTCTGTAAATTTTTCATAGTCTATTATATATCTAATATTTCATTTCGGATAGTGTTTTTCCTGTACAAGTCGCATTTTTTATCCAGGTACACTGGTTCTATATATAAATAGATTTTTTGTCGTCGGTGCCTTTTACTTCTCTAAAAAATGGGGGAAATTAGCTGTCGCGCTATTTATCAGTCGAGTTTGATAATATTCGGCGAGGTCGTTGAGTATCTAAATCCTAACAATATTAGCGAGTATGGACCAAATCGGTCAACAACGAATCAAGATTTTGCCTTATAAAGATTCAGTTGAAGAGAAGTGCCGCGAGGTTGGAGAACTACTAGTTGTACATAACTAAGTAAATAGCTTTCATTATTAAATTTAGTGTTTAAAATAGAAGACCAAATGTAATGTGATTTCATTGAATGTTGGCGTCAACTCTCACGTATGTTATTTTGTATGTTCAGAGATAAGAAAGCAAAATCGGCCAAGTGCGAGTCGGACTCGCGCACAATCCTTTTGCCGTTATTAATAGCGAGCAAAAAACTCCTAAAAAACACGTTTGTTGTATGGGAGCCCCCCTTAAATATTTATTTTATTCTGTTTTTAGTATTTGTTGTTATAGCGGCAACAGAAACACATATCTGTGAAAATTTCAGCTGCCTAGCTATCATAGTTCATGAGATACAGCCCGGTGACAGACAGACAGACAGACGTACAGACGGACATCGAAGTCTTAGTAATAGGGTCCCGTTTTTACCCTTTGGGTACGGAACCCTAAAAATAGGCTAAAGACGCAATGGAATGGTGTCCAAGGCAATATAAAAGAAGGAAAGGAAGACAACGTCTTAAATGGGAAGACGATATCCGGAAAAAGGCAGGTGTTACGTGGAGAAGGGCGACTCAAAATCGGAGTGAATGGCAAGCTCTAGGGGAGGCATTTGCGAATACGCAAGACAATCACAATACCGGTGACACATAATCAAAATTTCTTTCCCATATACCTGTGGCGGCGCGTGATTCAGCTCGCAGGCATACGAGGCGCGCACGGCCGTCTGTGACGACGGCGCGCTGTGGAATTGATGTGGGAGGCTCCCACATCGCGTACATTTATATGAAGCGCCGCCGCCGGCGCGTCACTCAGCTTGCAGTGCACACGAGCGAAACAGGAAACACTGCAGTGCTATACCTCGCGTCACCTAAAGAGAACGCTGGAGCTTCAAACTGCGCACAAGGAAATTTAACTCGTATTACATACGTAATAGGAGTTAAATATCCTAGTACGCAACTTTATTTGTAGCAAGGAAATTTAACTCCTATCACGTAAGCAATAGGAGTTAAATTTCGTTGTGGGCCGTTTGAAGCTCCAGCGTTCTTTTTAGGTGACGCGAGGTATACCATGCTCGTCCGGTAGTACAGTATGAGTATGAGACAATGAGTCTCAACAATTGGTGACCCCGACGTGATGTATGTTTATAAGATTGTTAAATAAAGGTTGTAATAGTAATAATATTATTTTGTAAATAGATCGTCATACCTGCAGCAGCATAGTCCTCAGTTCCGAGGAGTTGACCTTCCTGGTGAGCCGGCTGAGCACGAGCTCGACGAAGGACGGCAGACAGTTGTCGATCTTGCCCACACATTGCAGCACCATCACCTCGAGCAATTTCGCCGCGTACACCTCCGACTCATCCTTGGAATCCGAGTTTAGCACCTACAAAATGGTATACTCCTTTTAGGGTCGACCTCATTCGCTGTTTTACACTTTTTTTTTAAACTTAAAATGATGTAGTTCCGGGTCTGTCAATTTTAGACTTTTGGTGTCTGCAAATGTGAGAGACTTCAACAAAATCTATATTACAGATGACAGATGTCAAACTTCACAAAAGTGACAGATCTCGAGTCCTGTTACTCTTGTGAAGAGAGTAATGCTCAAGAATCGACGGATGAAGATAAATAATTTTTAAGTTTGATAAGTTTGACAGCTGTCACTTTGACACCTGTTATGCAACTCTTGTTATGAATTCCAGACTGACAGCTGTCACTTTGAAATCTGTCATAATTGACTTGAACTATGACCTGAAAAAAACATGTTTTAGTTTGACAGCTGTCACTTTGACATCTGTCATGCAACTCTAGCATGAAAGGTCATATTTTGTTTCTTTTTGTTATTTTAGTTTTACGGTAGTAACACGGGTAATTTATTATTGCTGTTCTAACAACTTTCAATTGCAATAGTAACAACGGTTATTCATTTACCGTTCTTACTACTGGTAGTAAGATTGGTAGTAACACTGGTAATAAACCAAAATCTAGTAGCTAATAACACAGCAAAGTTGTATGATTCGGCCTATACTTACAAATTACAGTGACAACAATTTGTAAAAGCAGTCGTGATAATTTGATCGCTAGCTCTACTTACAAATCGCATAACTCATAGTGAATGTTGATGTTTGGCCAACACTTACAGCTTTAGCCATGTTGAACATGGCGAGTATGTGGTTCTCGTTGGAGACGAAGGCGGCGGTGTCCACGGTGATGTAGTTGTGCAGGACCGGCATCATGTCGGTGAAGTAATCGTAGCCGTCCTTTTCGAACACCTGGTACAACAGCTCCAGGACCTTCCACATATCCTCCGATATTGTCTTCGAGGTCAGATTGCACAACAGTGAAATGGCTTCTTCGTAATATTCTGTGAAAACCCAAATATGACAATAGTAAGTTGCCGGGTGGCTAGCCTTGGTGTCAGTTTTTAGGCCACCTGAAGCCCTCCGACCAGGGGCCTTACTGTGTAAGCGTCTCTGTCGTTCGGCTTCGCTTGTTCTCCTGCTCGCGCCAGTCACTCACGCCACGAGAGCGAGCGGGAGGAAAAGCGAAGCCGAATGTCAGAGCGCTTACACAGTAAGGCCCATGGCTAAACGGTTAAAACAACCGGGACCTACAATTTAACGTGTCATCCGAGCCACAGTAGCGCTCAGTGACAAATATGACAATGTAATCAGAATAGGTTTGTAGTGATGATTATTTCATTCAGTCAAGTTGAAGTTGAAAAGTGGAAGTTGAACAATATCTTGCCATATTCTTATCCTAGTATATTATAAACGCGAACGTTTGTGAGTATGTATGGATGTTTGTTACTCTTTCACGCAAACACTACTGATAGGTTTTAGATGAAACTTTGCAATAATAATGCATGTACATCGGAATAACACGTAGGCTATAATTTATTAAGATATTGCGTGAAACGAAGTTCGCCGGGTCAGCTAGTACTGCTAGTAGGGTCATATTTCTTTGTTTATATTATCTGGTGTGAAAAATATAGTAGTTTATGCAACTGTCATATAATGAAGGGTATTAAAACACGAGTGTGAGTTTATGAAACAAGCGCAGCGAGTTTCATAATAGTAACGAGTGTTTTAATACCCGTGTTATATGCAGTTGCATACACTACTTTATCTTCACTAATAAAAATAAAAACATATTGCGAAACATTAAATTCACGCGTACCTACGTGTATTGTCACAGTGAACTTGGCGCCATTAAAATCTAACCAATGAGAGCGCAGCTGCGCGCGCAGGGCCAATCAGGAGCGAGCGCGCGATGTTATAATGAGATTTTACGATATCGATGTGGATATTATAACATCATGTGAAATTGCTTAAATTGAGTGTTTTGTTGTCTGCGCTATAACAGTAGTCATTATAAGTCAAGTATTGGAAACATAAGTAGAATGTTACAACATTAGTGTAGATAAAAGAATTTATCTATCTACTAGCTCACCCGGCAAACGATGTTTTACCTTAAAAAAAACATACCAGTTAAGGACATGAAAAATAGATGTTGGCCGATTCTCAGACCTGCCCGAAATGCACACAAAGTTTCATTCAAACTGGTTCAGGCGTTTTGGAAGAGTAAGCTAATTAACATTGTGACACGAGAATTTAAATATAAGATCTATCTATTTAACTTTACAAAATACTCAAAACTACATGTAAATATTACATAGTACATTTGAGAGACAGGAATCTAAATAATACAAATAGAAACCATTAATTCACAATTTATTGATTAAATCCTAAAAATGGAACGATTACAACCAAAATTAGAGATTATTTTTCAAGTTCAAAGATGACAATAATCTGACATTTCTCTTTTTTTTAATTTTCTTCACAATCAGCTCACGTTTCTACTTACGCAATATTTTGGCGATAATGAAGCCCTTGTCTTGTCATCAGCTCATGTAATTATTATTTTCACACATAAGTTTTAGCTAAAATAAATTAGCTATTAACGTTTTATTGAAATATAAGTTATTTACAACTGCGAAGTTGTCAAGATTTAATTTATTTTTATATGAGTACTTTAAATTGTTTTATGAATGCACGTCGACAGAAACGACATAGCAAAGTTACTTAGGTATCACTAGCGCCACGACAAATCTTTGAATTAGTTTATAATTTAAATATTTGGCGCTAAATTTCAAACGACCACATACATGTTGCACTAAATGATATTGAATTTTAGTGGTATTGAAAGATAAAGCTGTTCGGGACTGAATTCTAAATAAAGACTAATATAGCACCAATACGCCCAAAATCTCCCATTTCACACACGACACGAGTATATATCATACAATTTAATAATTTTAAACCTCAATTAAAACGTACCGAGTGATAAGAATAAGAAAAAGTACAGAGTTCAAGTAACTCACCAATAATATTATGGTGAAGTATGTGTCCGACTACGCGAAGAACGGTCTTTTCAATTTGGGCCATGATCTCCGGATTGTCTTCCATAGCGCTCAGCACCGTCTCGAGCGTGTTGAGCAGCCCCATGGCAGTGATAGCCTTCTCGTCCGTACCAGAATCGGTTTCGATCACTTTACTGAACGTCGTCGCGAGATGGTCCGTGATCTCGTACGCCATGGGCAGCAGCTGCTCGGTGTAGCAAGGCACAATCTTCTGGAGAACGTTGGCGATGTTGTCGTTTTCAGTTTCGCGAATCATTTCGAGCAGCTCGGTCGTCACTTCCTTCACGTGAGGCTGTAAATACGAGTGGACTTTCTCTTGAGAGGATAGAAGCATCTGGACGGCGATAGCCGCTTCTACTTTGACCGGCAGCTCGGAGTCGTTGAGCAACGCGCCGACTGTCAATTTGACGGCTTCGAGGAGTAGCAGGTCGCTCTTGAAGCGAATGCCCGAGAAACATTGCACGACCCAGCAGACCCGCGCGCGCATGTGCCCGAGCGGACTGCGGAACTCGGGGTACACGTGTGCGTTCAGCAGCTCGCCGAGCTCCTCGCGGTACAACTTCCTCTTGATGAGGATATCGTGGAGCGTGCCGACCATGTGCAGGGCGCCGTCCCTCTGCCTCGGCCCGTACTTCCCATCCTGGGAAGTCAACACTTGCATGCATAACTGCATCGTGCGACCGAACATGTCTTTCCTTTTCCTGCAGGCCGACGACAGCAGTGTCTGCGCCGCGATCACCGGCGACACGAAATCTTCGAATATGTCTAAAACGAAAATGTAATCAGTACTGTTTATCTCCTAATGGAAATCTTTTTAAGCTTGTACTAAGTAACTACCAACTACCACTAGCTGACCAATAGGAGGCTTTCGATGGCGTATTACAAATAGAAAATAATTTGTTTTGATATAGGTAATTACAAAACTTTTACAATCATATTTGCTCCAGAGTACTTCCCTGCATAGTATTAATTTAGATACACAAGTGATATTTTCACGTCTTGTTTAGACATCAATTTGTTAACTTAGTCTTTACTTCATAGTATATATAACACACGCACTTGGTTCGTATTGTGGTGAGTATTCTTACCGAATTTAAGGCGTATGTATTCGTGAGGGTCGGTGTTCCAAAGTTCCTCATCGGAGTCTGTGTACGAGAGCATGGGGAATATCACGTCTTGGATGATGGCGAACATGTGCGGCTTCAGCAGCTTCCACGAGTGCGCGTGGCTCACGCTGACGACAAAAACCCACGATCAAATAATAATTTTTCGCCAAAAATGGCACAGCCGACTTCAACCGTGTACAGAATTCGAATAGTTCCTGCGGTAAATGTAGTAACTTTCACATTATTGTTGATTTTTCAAAAACGACTAAGCAGATTTCGATAAAATTTAAATGCGACCACTTCTAAAGTATAACCTACCAAACAAAAGAAAAAAAATTAAAATCGGTTCATAAAATTTAGGGAGGAATATTCGCGTAACATACATAAAAATATTCGGCCAAGTGCGAGTCGAACTCGCGCACGAAGGGTTCCGTAATGTATGGGAGCTCCTCTAAATTAATTATTTTATTTTAATTTAATAATGAATTATTGATGAAAATATCATATTATTGGTGAGATTAAATCCCATAGGCTCCGCTGGCTCGGTCACTTGGAAAGAACGGAAGAGGATCGCGCCGTAAAAAGGGCTTACTTGGGACTGCCGAAGGGCCGAAGGCCCGTTGGCCGTCCAAAGTGCAGGTGGAAAGAAGAAGTGGAAAAAGATCTTTGTAAGCTCGGGATTGATGTCTGGCAGGAACTTGTCCAAGACAGAGATGAGTGGCGACACGTAGTATCGGAGGCCAAGACACAATTTGGGTCGCTGCGCCAACATACTGTTATGCAGTAGGCCGCGCCGCGCGGTAATTACGGGCGGCGAGTTGTTTACACCTATTCGCGAGATTTATGGTTTTATGACTCAGGCGGCACCGGTCTATGTGTCGCGTCTATTGTGTGATTTTTTTGGTGTTTTCGTAATAGTTGAGAACAATAGGGATTCTCGAGCTTTACACTTGTTTACTTTGTCAATCACAATGGCATCGAATATTCTACAGATTTCTCGAGAACCCTTGTTCCGATATAAATAGGGCGATGGTTTTCGTTCGTGGCAGTTATCGCGTTTTATACCGGAGCGAAAACATCTCGTGTTCAAGTGCGGTACCAGTGATTGTGAAGTGACTAGTTGTGTGAGTTTCAGTGCCAGTGTGACGTGTTTGTGCAAACCAGTTGTGTCGTGTGTACTGTGATTTTGTGCAATAAAAGTGCAAAGTGAACAATCGGCGTTTTAAATGATTATCCAAGAACCCATCTCGTAACATTTGGTGTCAGAAGGGTGGATAACTGAAAATGCCGGTAACGCCATACGACGACGAGACACCTCGCACAAGGAGCCAGCGCAGACAGGAGGAAGCGCGCCGACTAGAGGAGCAGGAGCGCCGCCAGGAGGAGGTCGATACACGACGCTTCGGAAGCAGGTCGCTGTTAATGGAAGCCAGCGAGTCCGAGGCAACCAACGACGTCTCCAGAAACCCGGGAGCATCTGCTGCGGCATTTCCTGCAGCACCTACTGTGGCACCAGCTGCGACACCTGCTGCAGCACCAGCCACCCCTGTGGCATTTGATATGGCTGCAATGATGTCGATGATGAAGTCGATGTTCGATCGCAACAAAGAAGACCAGGCTCGTCTACTGGAAGAACAGGCCCGCAACAACAGAGAAGAACAGGCTCGCCAACTGGAAGAACTACTAAGACGATTCAGGCCAAACCGTAGGCATTATCCTTGCAAGTAATACGTTATACGACAATGCTGGGCTACACGAGCTATTATTATTTTAAGCAAGTGCCAAGACAACGTGGGCCAAACTGTGGGTTATTATCATTTTAGGCAATTACTAAAACACAGCGAGCCAGACCGTGGGCTATTATCATTGCAAGTAATATGACAACGCAGGCCATCAGACAACCTTTTATAATTTTAAGCAAGTACCAATACAACGCGGGTCTAACCGCGGGCTATTTTCATTTTAAGCAAGTACCTATGTACTAAGACAACGCGGGCGAAGCCGCGGGTTTTAAGCTAGTACAAAGTATAAAGACTTACCAATGATCGATATAGCTGAGCGTTTGCTGCAGCACCCGCGGCGAGACGTACATGTGGTTCCGGTACTGGTCGAGGATGCCGAACAGAACCTCCAGGATGCCGCCCGTAAACGTGGTCAGGTACCACTCGGCGAACTGGGTGTACTCCTCGCGCGCGTTTATGGGACTCCCGTACCTACAACCACGGATTATCAATTCACCTATTAATTTCATAATAAACTTGTAATCTACCCTTCTTGGAGAAATGAACAACTCTCGTATTATATTGAACATTTACAATATATCTGATCGTGTTCTTCTTAATTACTACGCAATGAGAAAGACAGAGAATGAGGTACGCTATCTGCCCTGTCTTGAAATCTCAACGAAGCCAAGTACCTTCCAAAACCATCTTATCTATGAAATGCTACACTTCTATTTTCTTCACTTTTCTTTGAACTATGGCTGTTACAGACATAAGCTACAAAAGCCATCACAATAAAAAAGATTCAAGTTTTCATGTAACAAAGTATTTCACACCTAAACACTTCCCAAACAAAAATATATCACAAAATTCCAAAAAAGGCAAGTCACCAGCTGTTCACTTTGACAAGTAAAATGCGGCTTCACGTCGTTCAAGATGATAATTGTTGTATGATTGATTGACGTCTCTTTCTTTCTAATGACAAACTTTTGTAAGATAAAGCAGTAGCGACTATATGCTTTATCGTTCAATTGAATACGATACCTCCAGTCTTGTCGTTTCTCCAAAGTTACTATGAGCTGTACGAAATATTTTATTAATTACTAGTCAATGACAACTTTTACATGCAGTAACGTTTTGTATGGGAAAATGAAATTAATGATTTTATTATTTTTCTCGCAACTTTTACAAATTTTCTAACCGTTTAAACCTTAACTTACACAAATATTTCAAGATCAAAATTAGCCAAATCGTATTAACCGTTCTCGAGTTTTAGCAAGACTAACAACCACGATTCATTATATATATACCTTTAGATAGAGGCAAAATTACATTAAAAGAGTTTAGTCCGAAAACCCAACCGTAAGCTAATAATACTAATAATAAAATAGGTATTAGTTACTGACTTTTGCTTTCACGGCGCTGAGAGTCGCGGTTCAGGGCGACAAGAAGTCTCTGACAGCCAAAGTGAAAGATAACATTGAGAGCGGTCAGTTGGATTTCCACGAAGACACAACGCCGCGTAAAACCCGTTCAGTATATGGAGCCGTGCAGGCAAAGCTTTCTGAGGGGGACCTTAGGGGCGCTGCGTGTTTGCTCACGTTGCTGGCTCCTTCCATTGAGGAAACGCTAAATGCCTTGCGGGATAAGCATCCCGCTCCTTGTAACCCTCCCTATGTTTCACCGGATTCCGAGCTTTCTCCACCCTGTCTCAGAGTGAAAGCTGAGGATGTTTTGAGTGCTCTGCAGTCATTTGTCCTGGGGTCTGCGTCCGGCCTCGACGGATTGCGTCCGGAGCACCTCAAGGAACTGGTTTCTCCATCAGCTGGTGACAGCGGTCGGAGGTTGTTGGAGTCTTTGGTGTGCCTCTGCAACTTTCTCTTGAGCGGGCGCCTAAATTCAGAAATATGTCCTTTTTTGTACGGCGCTTCTCTGTGTGCTCTCAAGAAAAAGGATGGCGGAATCAGGCCGATCGCGGTGGGGAATACGTTTAGACGTTTAGTGGCCAAGATCTGTTGTCACGCGGTTAGGGTTCCCATGGCATCGTACCTGCAGCCACACCAGGTTGGTTTTGGTACATCTCTTGGCTGCGAAGCCGCAATACACGCTACTATACTCGTCACAAAATAATAGGCCCGTTTTGACATTTGGCTTCGCGATGTAACTAGTGATGTAACCATACGACTCGGTACTCGATACACACGATAAATCGATTTAAGTTTTCTTGAGTATATGATCGATTTGAATATATATTGTAAAAGTCAATTTTCTTTCATTTAATATTTTGGTTAAAATAACATTCACACAATCAAAAAAAAAAAAAATCGAGAAAAAGTGAATATGCTGTCAATCATTTTCTTCAGATGATGATCCCAAATTGTCAGTTGGCTATCGTCACCTTAGATTATAGAGGGAATAGATACGAAATAAATTCTTATGTCCCCCCGCAAAGATTCAGACCTTATAGTGGTCATCTAATTTGAGGTCCTGTAGGAACGAAGGGTGTGGTTTATATTCTGATTTTTGCCCTCCAACTCTCATTACACCATCTCATTACTTTAATTATATTGTTTGCTTTCCTATATCTTAAGATTAAGGCATTAAAAATATGTAATGAAATTCTTCGCCCCCCGCCATCGACTATACCTCAAAAGGCTTTTGACAGTTGTTGCCGTCATTATTCTGAGACCATCCAACCAATAAGAAAAGATCTCCAGATTTGTGTTTTGGTTATAGCAAAGCTGATTGTAATTTCTACAAAATATATTGTATTGAACATGTATATAAATAGAATTAAGTATAACATTGTAAGGGACAAACAACAACCATGGTTACCTGCTGCGTTCGGGGCTGCGAATCGTGTTCTAAGAACAAAAGCGAAAGTTTATCATTTTTCAGGTTAGTCGTAGTTTTTGTATTTTCACGTCTATTTTTTTGAAATATGAATAAGTCTTCAGTGCAGGAACTATAAATGAAGTTTAAAACTATCTATTTTAATTCACAACACAGCATAAAACGATAATTTTGAGAAAAGCAAATATATTGAATGTTTACATTACTTCAAATAGTGATGTGGTACAGTTACGATTTTATTGCATTGCATTATGTTATTCGATACTTCTATCGGTACATAATCGGTAGAAGTAATAATAAATCTATGGTTGTACAGTACTCATTTTTGCCAAACTTCCTTTTAACCCGACTACCAATTAACGACTACCTATGTTTTTAAGTGGAATCTTGGTTAACTATTGAGTTTGTAAAAGACAACATTCATATTGGGCTAATGCTGATAGTTCCGACCAAAACAATTAATTGGGAGATAGTATTGATGCATATAATTATCAACATGTTATACTATGGGACTAACCCTCTATGATCACTCCCTGCGTAGTTATCGAATTTTAAAATTAGATATTTTCATTTGCTAACAAAAAATATGTACCAATTTACCTGCTTATTGGAACCGTTTTGGTACCTACTTAATTTTCTTTTGCTATTTTTATTTCACGTCATATTCAGTAGTATTAGATGCTTTTTACTGTAGTTAATATGTGCTGGCTTGTCTTTTATTTATTTTATTAACACGCTTTTTTTAGTTTCACCTGTACGTTTGCTTGCTTGCTTGTAACCAATCCCTTTGAGCTCGATTTTGACCTACTTTAAACTTTGCACACCTATCAAAGACGCATGACAATACATTTATGAAAAAAAAAAAAAAAAGAAACGAATAAATACTCTTTCATTGCATATCAAACTAAAATGTATAAAATAATGTTCAATACATATAGGCAGAATATAATAATGAACGAAAAATGTTAATAATATTATAAAAAAGCGTGGGATGCTCGATTTACGATAAAATTATGGCACAAAAAGTTTTTTTTTTTTATAATGGTATTAATATTTTTCGTTCATTATTATTATTTGCCTGTATTGAAAATTATTTTACACTTTTTTATTTGTTATGATATGAAAGCGTTATTTATATTGATTTTGGATCTCGGAAACGGCTCCAGTGATATTGATGATTGTCATTCAAATAAAAAATTTTGATGTTCAATTGTATACAATGTGTTTGTCTACCAGTGTCGGAGCCTTAAGCGGTGACATCTATGGCAAATTTTGAACAACTTTTACTGTGGGGTCAACTCTGAAAACGCAAAAAAGACATCTTTCCATACTTTTTGTTAAAAGTTCATAAAAAATCGTATGGAAAAGCAGTTTTTTTTACGTTTTCAGAGTTGGTCCCATAGTAAAAGTTGTTCAAAATTTGTCATAGATGTCACCGCTTAAGGCTACGACACCAGGAGACAAACACATTTAAGTTATTTCTAAAAACACAATTTGTAGAAAAAAACCTTTCTCGTGGCTAATCTCTGGCTTATACTGACGATTACTTTTGTCTAATGTCATGACATTATGGGCTTGGCTCATCACTGTATTAGCCAAGAGAAGTTTGGTCTCCTGAATATTTTAAACAATTTTTATCCCTTAAAACTATCATAACTAAAACTATCAAGTTTGTGCAAAGATATTTATGTATTTCATTGGACTTTAAACTTCAATACAAGTTTGAATTTAGTAAATAAATATCTTATAAATACCTCCTAATAAGTGATAAATGCTACGTGCTATGCCGTACGGGTAAGTAGTGATTTGAGTATTTTTAGTTATAATTAATAAATACAGTGGTGATCCCATTAGGATCAGTAGTGATATAAGTAGGTACCTTATATATTTATAATTTCAGAGGTAATACCGCAGAGGTAAGTAGTAACTTAGTGGTAGTTGAGTTGTAGCAAAAAGAAACCTATTGCTTTATTATCTTTCATAAATGTATTTTCTTTCTTAATATTCCACTTATCATTCTTAATAAGTGTCAATAATCATTTTTTTTAGTTTTCCAACGAACGATGCACTCAAAAAGGTATGGCTGAATAACATAGGCACCGAAAACATCAAACCTGTAAAATTCTTAAGAGTATGCTCAAAACATTTTGAAAATGATTGTATCAATAAGACATTACAAGTGGTGCGTCTAAAAGATGATGTGGCTCCGACACTTTTTCCAGTAAGTACAACTTCCGTATATGGATTAGAATAACTATTACCATGCATGTTTATTTTTAGTTTTAAAATCGCTGCGGCGACTATTATTATTTATGTAAATTAAAATAGGTTTTAAAACTACTGGACATCGATTCACTAGTCAATAATAGATAGTCAACAAGTAATAAGTACAAAGTACAGAACAGTACAGTATAAAGTACACATAAAATTGGAGAACAAGAAGATCACTGTATTTGTACACCGAGTAATAAATACAAAAAGTACATCAATTTGTACTTTTATTCATAACATTTTTGATGCTAATATATTTTTATTGTTCAATTTTTTTCATAGCCGAAGACACATACCTATTTATTAAAACCTGCTAATACAGAGAGTTTGCAAACAGTGAATATGGATATAGATCCATCAACAATATACACAAAAACTAGCACCATGGTGAGTTTTCTTTTTAACATAATGAACGTACGCAGAATATCTTTTAAAACGGGCGTGTAGGTATCTACAGTAGGATTAAAACCTTACTATGGTTATAATGAGTTCTAGGAGTCTAGACGATGATACATCTCTACTTATGGTACGATAGGAAAACTAGCAATTTATGAAAACATAATTACCTGTACAAATTGTCTAAAAATTACATACTTTGTAATTTTTGAATCTGTAAAGATACCTATACGTCCTAGCCTGTCTCTATACAAGTTTCTTAATGTTTGCATTTCTTACAGCCCAGTACTTCAAAATACACAGGCCCAGGTGTTAATGAAACCACCAATACATCATTTTGCGATGTAAGTTCGTAATTTTTTTTGATAATTATCGTTGTTTATTATTTTATAATATTCAATATTATGTATGAGTTTTTCAATATTTTTATAGCCGAGGAAGACAATACTATTTGCCAAAAACATTTTACCTAAGCCTGTCTGCACACAAGCTTTGCAAACAAAGACGACGGACCAATATTTATCAACAACTAATAAAGGGAACATCACCACGGCAGGTCTTAAAAAAAGATGCCTAGGCACCACCGACACCACTGTATTAACAGAACAAGAACTTAGTACAGAAAGTACTTCACTTTGCGAAGTAAGTTAATTTACCCTAGAAACAAAGTTTGCTAAGCGTCTCTGTGCCTAACTATTTTGTACAGTCAATTTTGCTTTTTAACTGAATTCAAAAAAGAGGATGTTCTCAATTTGACTATGTTTTATTCGTTTTTGTTGTTATGGTACGAGTATTCCACCAATTATGAATCTATTTTGACGATTCTTTTTTTTGATAGGTCATATTTCAGAGGTAATCTCATTTAAATGTTATCAAAATGGATTGAGCCGTATTTGAAAAATCAACTTTAATTTAATAATGGTATTAAGAGTTATATGACGAAAAAATGGGATGTTACTAGGTTTACCTCGTCAATATTCCATTACTTCTGAGCATTTGTTTTATGTAAAGTAAATACTAGTAAATAGTCTGTTCTCTTTTCTTCGATAATATCGTAGAAAATTTCGAAATTTCAATTTAGTTTTTTAGTAAATTACCATCTCCTGACTCATATTTCACTAAAAAATCAAGTAGACCTGTTTTGTGAGCTCTAATTTGAAGAATCGGTAGAAAATAGAAGGCTGTAATATTTTTTTTCTTATTACAAATATCCTGTCCAATAGTAATATCGGAGAACATTTTTCATTTTGATATAATATGAATGAGAAAAAAATATAAGTTTAATTGCATTTTCGATCAAAAAGTCCTCGATAAAAATCGAAATTTCTCCGAAGTTTCAAATCATTTCGATGTTGTACTTTATACTCTAGTTACATACAATATATTTTTAACAATTTCTGTAAAAAATTTGGTTAAATTCTATGATAATGATTATTCATCGATTTTTTAAATGTGCTATATATTTCACCGCTCTGGTACTGTGCGCTCAGACGCGCGCGGGCGCTTGTCAGAGACGGACCTGTGTCGCATCGATGCTTTAGTTGTGTGCGTCGTAAGTCGTGTCAGCGTTGCGATAGTGTGAGTAAGCTGGAACGCAGTATACTACGACTGCAGTATTTTGATCGCTGTGAGTACCGATTGCTTATGCCCGTATTTATAATAATGTTTTGAATAATTAATGTCTAATATTGTTTATTTTGTTTGTTTATTTAGCATAACATTTTTTTGCGTGACTTAATGTGTAATATTTCAACTGACTGGATGTACAGTATTATATATTAGAAATTTTACGAGATGTTTGTAATATAGTTTTATTACTGTAACTAACGGACTTATTTTATTCTTTTTAGTTAAATACCTTGCAAAACATATCTACATTATAACGAAACTGATCACTAGAGTCGTTTTGATTAAAGTTGTTCATTAGAAAGTGAGCCATAATGGGAAAAAATAAAAACAAGTATCAATGCCTCGGAAAACGCAAAAGAAATAATACGATGTCTTTGAAAAAAGCACTAGCCGCAAGGTATTCTTTGTTTTATTTTCTTAAGCTTTTAAACTCCCGATGAAAGAAGAGAAATGTTATTATTCTAAACTGGTGATATATTTCAGATGGAGAAAACCCGAGAACCTAGGTTGTGCTACTGATTCAATGTCTAATAATGTCTGTGAAAATATGGATATGGTGAGGATTTTTTTTTTCAAATTTCTTATTAAATCAAAAAAATAATTGTTCAATACCTTATATCACGATATGACCCAAATATTTTTAACAGATAAGTACATTATTTTAGATGCCGACTGTGGATGTGCCTATGCCATCACAAAATGAACTTTTAAAGCAAACATTGGACCACACTGATACGACGCTGCTGATAAAAGATTCCGAAAACAATAATGTAAGAAAGTTATGTTATCTTTTAACTTTTTATACTAGGCGAGTTAAAAAACTTGTTGATTTTACTTTATTGGGTATAAATAAATTATATTTACTTGTAAAATAATTTGTTTCAGGAATCGGAACACGTAGTTGAAGGGCGAAGGATCATTGATTTTCAGTTTTTTTTAAATCAATTGTTCGAAATTGACAACCACAGTAAAATGTTTGATTGTAAACTAAGCAACATGAAATTGGTAAAAGAAAAACAAAATGGCCTAGTTTCAACATTCCACTTGCAATGTCGATTGTGTGGTTATAATTCTAAACTAAAAACTTGCAATACTCATGAACCCAAATTTGATCCTAATTTTGGAGCTGTGGCTGGAGCAATTTTGACAGGGATTGGACAATCAAATTTGAACGAGCTTCATGCTTCAATGGATTTGCCATCTATGCCGTTTCGTTTGTTTAGCTCTATACACGATGATGTTGCTGAAATATGGCGCATAACTGCTGAAAAGTCAATGTTGGAAGCGGCAAAACAAGAAGAAGAAGGTGCAAAATCTCGCGGGGACGTTAACAGTATTGGAATAGCAATGGTACCAGTACAAGCCGATGCTTGTTGGAGCAAACGATCTTATAAAACGAATTATTCGGCTCTTTCCGGTTGTGCAGCCATCATTGGAGAACATACCGGAAAAGTCCTCCACATAGGAGTCCGTAATAAATATTGTGTGATCTGCGCTCGCGCTTCGTCTAAAGGCGTATTGCCCCGGACTCATGATTGCACTAAGAATCATTATGCATCATCCACTAGCATGGAACAGGCAATTTTAGTTGACGGCTTTAAGCGCTCTATTGAGGAAAAAAAACTCATTTATAACATCTTAATAGCAGATGGTGACTCCAGCACTTATAAAAGCATTCTTGAAAGCAGACCATATCCAGACGTGCCTGTGCAAAAAATAGAGTGTACAAACCATTTACTGCGAAACTATAACGGCAAAAATATGCAGTTGCAAAAAGACACCACAATACCGCTAAGCGAACGTAAACTTTTAACTACAAATCGCCTAACTAGACTACGCACAGCCATCCGCTCTGCTAGTAATTATAGGAACAATCAAAATGATACTACCGAGACCAAGATTCTCAAATTACAAAGCGACATTTTAAATAGTACTCGACATGTTTTTGGTGATCACGCTGCATGTGAAGATTACTACTGCTCAGTAGAAAGAAAAGCGGAACAAAATTTAGCTCCCTCAATACCAACTCTACTTCTTCGATTACAGAAACACGCATCCCAATTAGCGTTTCACTCTCGGAGCCTACTGAAAAATTTTACTAACAATCGCGCTGAGCAATTCAATAGTGCCATAGCCAAAGCTGTGGGTGGCAAACGCATAAATTATTCTTTAAAAGGATCCTATAAAGCGCGCTGTTATGCAGCAGTAGTAGCTTTCAATAGCGGTAAAGCGCAAAGTACGCTATATAAAACGCTTTGGGATAAGAGTCCAGGGAATGCTATAAAGAACCTAGAACGCAAACGTCGCTCCCAAAGTGTTTATTACGCAACTCATGCAAAGCGCTGCAAAACAACGCTGAATTTTAATAAAACTGACAAACATTACGGTAATGAATGTCAACGACCAGATATGAATACAATTGAATTCGACAATGCGAAGACTTTGTTCTTAAACAACATTAAAGAACAGGCGTTAAACCGCTTTGAAATCGAGCGCAGCACGATTTTGCAAGCAGAGAGTGCATTGTGGTTGGAACTGCGAAGATGCATTTTGACGGCATCTAAGTTTTCTAAAATCTGCAAGAGACGTGCAAACCAAAATTCTGCCCCGCTTGTGAAAGCTATTTTGTACAGCAGTAATTTAAATAATGTATCATCCATAAAACATGGAATAGAAAATGAAGCTCTTGCTTTGAAACAATTAAGAGAACAAGAAAATATTACAATCGACAAGTGTGGGCTATTCATTGATGAACAACACTGCTTTCTCGGAGCTTCTCCTGATGGTATTTGTGAAGATGGTCTTGTTGAAATTAAATGTCCATTTTCTGCATTCGGGATTGATCCCGAAACAGCAATTGCAACGAAAAAAGTCAAGTGTTTCAAAAAGAATCAATCGGGTGAACTTACTTTTAATGAAAAGCACGATTGGTTTTTCCAAGTTCAAGGCCAGCTTCACATTGCCAAAAAAAACATATGCTTATTTGCAATATGGACTGGTCCGAACTTCGCTATGAAAGTAGTGAGAGTTCACAGAAATGAGGATTTCTGGAAAACACAAATGCTACCCAAGTTGTCCAAATTTTACCATGAGTGTTTGCTTCCCGAAATAATCGATCCCCGAAAAGCAAGATCTATGCCATTGAGGGATATAAGTTTGTAATTTGATTTTTCGGGATAAAAAGTAGCCTTTGTGTGTGTTGTACCAAATTTCATCAATATCGGTCCAGTCGTTAAAGCGTGAAAGAGTAACAAACATATACACTTGAATTTGAATTCTGAATTTGAATGTCTGTCTCGAGTCTGGGTGTTTGTTTGTTAATATCTTGTGTTTGATTGTTAATGGCATCTCCGACACAGGCACAGCCTAATAGGGAGCTATGAGTGTGTAAGCGTTATTTATTTTTATTTATTTTATTTCTTTATCTAACGTCATGTATCTATGCCATGAATGTCTGCGTCTAAAAGAGATGCATAAAGTGACAGACAGGTTCTGCTTTTTTTCCAAAACTTAAATATAACAAACCTGCACGAACGGCCATGATATTATTATCCGTCCGCCCCAACACTTTTACACTATTTTGCCTTTACTTAAGTATATAATATAACCTTTGTGTATAATAATATAATCATTGACTTGACTGATTCATATTGAAAAACAATATTACGTTATTATTAACTTAAGTACATATTTAAAACAAATTAAATCTTGTTTCATTACATACAATTTTCCTCAAGAGTATTTTGATTTAGCACAAAAATAATAATAATAATTTGCAGAAGTTATCTGTAGGCCTAGTATATGACTTGCTGTTCATGCGCACATTTTTCGTTTTCGACTATCGGCTTTGCTTTCCCATACAAAAAAATTGTTCCGCTACTCTCCGCTTGGGGCGCTGATTTTCTTTTGTATGGGAAAGTAAAGCCGATAGTCGAAAACGAAAAACGTGCGCATGAACAGCAAGTCATATACTAGGCCTACTAGGCCTGATCGAATAGACGGACGGACGGACACAACAAAACTATAAGGGTTTCTTGTAAGTAAGTACTACGAAACCCTAAAAATGTGAGCAACAACATTTATACTAACAAAATGGGGAGTGAAACAAATATAAATGATATCAAAGAGAAAGTATCAAGATTGTTCAGTCGCAGCGGTAAGCAGTATCGTAAACTCGAGCCGTATGAACTACTATTTAAACTGTGGCGCTGGCTCGCGGTGCGTAAATATTGAATTTTTCAGAATCAAAAAGCGTCATATAGCTCTTAAATCCACATCAATTCTAGTGAGTGTGAAGTGAAATCTACTTATTCGAATTTTATAAGTAAGTAGTACTGCAGCGATTGAAATCTGATGTGCCATCTATTGCGAAAAATATATCTGTTAGTTTGTTTGATTGTTGCCTCTCGAGATTTCTGTCAATGTAAGAGATTTACTGCGAAACTAACTTTAAGTCTTTAGTGATTTTCAAAAATATGATTGCAGTTACAAATTGTGCAACATACATTAGTGTACTGTACTGTATCAGCCTTTTTTTTAATAGTCCACTGCAGGACGTAGGCCTACCCACGAAGGGTGATTGGGCCATATCCACCACGCTGACCTGGTGCGGGTTGGTGGATTTACATATGTCATCGAATTTCTTCTACGGACATATGCAGGTTGCCTCACGATGTTTTCCTTCACCGAAAAGCCAGTGGTGTGAATTAAGCCGTGGTGGCTTAGGCTGCCTGTCCACCAGAGCGGAGCGAGGTAGCGGAGTGGAGAAACGGAGAAATATTAACCAATAGGATTGCACAAAATCTCCGCTCCTTTTTAGTGGACAGGGAGTTGCGAACTAGTTTAAAAATTCATACAAAACCGGTAAGCGGAGCGGGGAAACGGAGTGGAGAAGCGGAGTATGGAAGCGAGTGCGGACGCGGGCGCACCGCCCGCAGTGTGCCGCCGTATTCCGACCAGTACGTATGTAACCGACGCGACGAAGTTCGAAATGACTCGTCGCGTACTCGCGGCCTAGCTCCGCATATTGAAAAACGTGGTTTGCAACTCCGCTCCGCGTTACTTTCTCGCTCAGCTCCGCTGTGGAGCTGGAATACTCCATACTTCCATACTCCACTTCCCCACTCCGTATCCCCGCTCCGCTTACCGGTTTTGTATGAATTTTTAAACTAGTTCGCAACTCCCTGTCCACTAAAAAGGAGCGGAGATTTTGTGCAATGTGCATGTGCGGAGAAATATTAACCAATAGGTTAATATTTCTCCGTTTCTCCACTCCGCTGCCTCGCTCTGCTCCGGCTGCCTTACAATACATTAATATATGTATATAAATTTTATACAAATTTTGAAATATTTTAATACTACTTTTCAGAATGTAACAACAATCCCAGCTAAAAAACTGCAAAAATTAGATCAGATAATCACATGGCAGCAAAAAAAAATTCGATCACTTAGTCAAAAATGCCTAAGATTAAAAAAAAAATCTTTAACTACCAAAATATCATTGACGACTTGAAGAACAGAAATTTGGTGCCGTATGAAGGTAGTCTGCTGTTGGAGGAATGCGCGGGTTCTCCTGAATTTTTGAAGCGACAAATTCTAAAATTTAGAGGTGATACTTGCCCACAACGTTACGGAGAGGAGATAAGAAAGTTCGCTTTGACTTTAAATTTTTTGTCGCCCAAAGCATATAGGTATGTAAGAAAAACCTATAGAAACTGCTTACCTCATCCTCGCACGATAACGAAGTGGTACCAGCACATTGATGCTGAACCCGGCTTTACTGCTGAGGCTTTTAAAGCTTTGGAAGTGAAGGCACAGTGCTCCAATTCACCTTTACTAACCACCTTGGTTATCGACGAGATGGCGATAAGGAAAGGCCTCTGTTGGGATAGTTCAAAAAAAAAATACTATGGTCGTGTAAGTATGAGCATGGAGGAATCAGACTCGTCCGAACAAGCTACAGAGTGTTTCGTGTTGTTGCTTACGGCATTAAATGATAGTTGGAAGATCCCAGTAGGTTATTTTTTCGTCAATTCGTTATCGGGAGAGCAAAAAGCTAATTTAGTAAAGATGTGTATTGAAATGACCGAAGCAACTGGCATAAAAGTAGTAGCCTTAACATGTGATGGGCCAGCAGCAAATTTTGCTATGTTTAAAGAACTTGGTTGTGACTTGCAAAAAAACCAAATTGAAACTGAGTTTTCAGTTGGAAAACGGTTAAACTATAGTCGCCCGGTACCCGCGGGGAGGGGGGAGGTGGGGCGGAGGGGGGGGAGGGGGAGGGGGTGAAGCCCCCCCTGCATCCCCCCCCCGCCGGAGGCCTTTAGTTTTTGAGTAATAATTTTTTTAGTACTTAACCTCACTTTCGGCTATATCAGTATTTTATACCTATTTTTTGTTTCACACCTAATCTATTAAGGCGGTTCGCTTCTGGCACTTCGCCGGCCGCTGCCGCGGCACGCTCGCTTCGCTCGCTCGGCTCGTGCGTTGTTTGTCATGTTCTAACCTAACCTAACCTATTTTTTGTTTCACACCTAACTTATTAAGGCGGTTCGCTTCTGGCACTTCGCCGGCCGCTGCCGCGGCACGCTCGCTTCGCTCGCTCGGCTCGTGCGTTGTTTGTCATGTTCTAACCTAACCTAACCTATTTTTTGTTTCACACCTAACTTATTAAGGCGGTTCGCTTCTGGCACTTCGCCGGCCGCTGCCGCGGCACGCTCGCTTCGCTCGCTCGGCTCGTGCGTTGTTTGTCATGTTCTAACCTAACCTATTTTTTGTTTCACACCTAACTTATTAAGGCGGTTCGCTTCTGGCACTTCGCCGGCCGCTGCCGCGGCACGCTCGCTTCGCTCGCTCGGCTCCTTAATTTGACAACTTAATATTGTACCATTTTCTCAACATTGCGTTCCATTTCACTTTTTTTTATCAAATTTTAATTTAATCATAATTAATTTAAACTACGTTTCCGGCAAAAAAAAATTGCTGGAAGGGCTTCAGGTGGACCCCAATGATACCCCTAAACTCGCACCTTCATCAAAATCAGGTACCGGACGGCTATAGCCAACCCTGCTACACAATTGTTTAGCAACTCTGTAGCAGACGCTCTGGAATTTTGCGAGACAAAGCTTAAACTCCCACAATTTCAGGGCTGTAATGCAACAGCGAAATTCATACGAATCATTAATAATCTTTTTGATTGTTTAAATAGTCGGTCTATGCGACCACCAGTCTGGAAAAAAGCCATTTTTGCAAAAAATTACAGCAAAGTTATCCAAATGTTTGCTTATACAACGATGTATATTAAACAATTAAAGTTGGAAACAGGTCAGCTCGTAGTAGAGTCTCGTCGAAAAACTGGGTTTATCGGAATGCTGGTAAACATGGCCAGTGCAATCAAGCTGTACAAAACAACTGTGGTAGAGAAGGAGATCTTAAAGTATCTGCCGTTGTACAAAATTTCGCAGGACCATTTGGAACTTTTTTTCTCTGCCATTCGTTCCAAAGGCGGATTCAACAATAATCCCAATGCCGTCCAATTTAAGGCAGCTTACAAAAAAATTCTCATAAATGTGGAAATTAAAGACCATGGCATTGGGAATTGCGTACCTTTGGAACAAATATCAATATTAAATATTTCAAGTAATAATCCTGTGAAATGTATCAATGAACTGACAGAGAAAAAGATCCTGATTGAAGAAGACGACAGTACGCTGTATGATGAGTACTTAGACCATCTTAACACGCCTCACAGTGAGTACAGAGATCAAGTTCTCGTCTATATAGCAGGTTTCATTGCCAGGAAACTTACAAAAAATTTAAAATGTTTGGATTGTGTAGGATTATTACACGGATCAAATCAAAATTACTCACAAAGTCTCATAGAAAAAAAAAAATAGAGGAGGATTAACATATCCTTCCTCGGATTTGGTAAAAATAGTAAAAAGTGCCGAAAAAATCATAAAACAAAATTTGTTATTGAAAGAGAAGCCTGAAAAGTATTACGTATACATTTTTAAATTCTTAATGGAGCATTTCGAAAATGACAACCTGTTTAATAGCGCCAATCGTGAACATGAAGGAACACATAAATTACTGTTGATAAAATCGGCCATCTTTACATATTTAGACATCCGATATAACTATCACGGGAAAAAACACGTTAAACATGTATCAAAACGTAGTTTTTTGACTAAGTTAGTGTTATTTCGACATGAGTAGAGCACTAATAAATGGATTATACTAAAAGATTTTTCGATTATTATTATACCAGCCTCCATACATTTTGTGGACATCTCCTTTAAAAGTGTTGTGTCAATTATGAAGGCGCCGCCGTCGTAATCATAATAGCTAATTAGCATATTCCTTTTTTTTTCACTTTAGGCATTCGATAGAGATAACATTTTTTGACATTGCTATTAAATTTACGACAGCACCTTCATAATTATATACATAGTACTAACTGCCCGGCCACGCGTTGCTGTGGCTAAATAAATTAAAATTGCGACTATAATTTGAGATTTAAACTATCCTATCTCTCAAGTTGGATCGAACTGCACATGGTGTGCGAATTTTATTATAATCGGTTAAGTGGTTTAGGAGTCCATTGAGGACAAACATTGTGACACGAGATTTATAATATATTAAGATAGGCTTAAAATCTTTTAGTACATCGGCAGTCAAGTATTTCTCGGAATAATCGAAATTTTATCGATTCGAATTTCGAATCGATTTACGAACTATTGATTTAGCACAACGCTTCAAGGGGGCGGGGCAAAATCGACGCCATGTTTTCGAGATTTGCTATGACGTAGCTAAGACTCGTTTTTTGGAGCGCTCGGGCGCCCCTATGATCGTCACCCGTTTTTATAATTATTTCTTTTTCAATTAATAATATGTTGTCGATATTGACATCTCTGTCATTGTCTTCATTTATTATTTTTCGAGTTTTTTCTACCACTTTTGCCCAGTCTTCTTTAGTAATTTTGGCAAAAGCTTCATTCAGCAATGTCATCAGTCAAAAAATCGCATTGTCTGTCGTCTAACATCAAAGTTACAAGTTGGAACGTCATAATGGTTGTAATTTGGTCTACTTTGTCTTTTTCGACATGATCGAAAATTGAAACCTTCTAGTTCCATTAGAAGGTTCAAATCTCTGATCATTTTATCTTCCTACTTACTACCTTTTTGAATTTGGACAGCCGAATGATACCTTTCGAAATTACGAAAGTTCGAGTGTATGTGCATCTTTTTCTAACAGCTTTTAAATTTCATAATTAAAATGGGACAAAGTTATGTATTCTCTCGCTATTTTAGTACGGTTTCTATTACTTGTCATTGATTCTGAGAGCTATTGTATATAAATCAATGTTGACATTATTTACGGCTTTGAGCTCCAAGCTTATAATTTTAAATGAAGATCAAAATGCAACTGGTGAAATTCAGAAATTAATTGATCTAAACTCTAGTATTTAAATAAATAATACCGGCTAAGTGCGAGTCGGCTTAAAAAATATATGTGGATCAATTTATTTTTTTCTTTAACCGATTGTTAATAGTCTGTGGACAATATGAAAAAATCGTTATGCACAGCATTTAGCCGAGTGGGCGGTACCCGTCAATGAAAAATGTATTTACATTTCATCAGAACATTTCGATCGGTAAAAAATAGAGAACTTCATGGGCGTGAACTGTCAAAACGGGCCTTTAATTTTGTGATGACTTTAGGGCATTTGTGACGCGAGAGGGGAGCAACGACATCCTGTTAAAGCTGGATATCCGAAATGCCTTAAATAGTATCGAGCGCGATGCCATATTGAAGGAGGTCAAGTACTTTGACACCAGCAATTTTCCCCTTTGTGCTCCAATGCTACTCGGCGCCCAGCAACTTGTTTTACAATGGTGAGTGTATACCATCCCAGTCTGGCGCACAGCAGGGAGACCCTCTAGGCCCTTTAGCTTTTAGTCTTGCCATACACAGAATCATTTCTTCACTGGAAGCTCCCCTCAATGTACCTATGGTATTCAGACGACGGCACGATCGGAGGAAGTCCAGAGATTGTGGAGAGAGATGTTAGGGCACTTTTTCCGGCTTTAAAAGAGTTGGGTTTACAGGTTAACACATCTAAGTGCGAATTATTTGCCTGTAGCCCAGAAGCTGCGAAATCGTGGGTCAGACTTACGAACCTAATCCCGGGCCTTAAGACGGTTAACCGAGAATCTCTTAGTCTGCTCGGAGCACCTGTCTTTTCAGAGGGTGTGTGCGATGCCATGCGAGTAAGAACGGAAACTTTGGTATCTCTGGCCGATCAATTCAAACATTTGCCGGCGCACGTAGCACTCACTCTCCTTAGAAACTGTTTTGCTATGCCTAAGCTCACATACGTTGTGAGGACGGCTATGACTTGGGAGTTTCCTGAAGAAGTGTTTCATTTCGACAACACCCTTAAAGGGATTCTGGAGGAAACTCTCAACGTCAGTCTTAGTGAGCAACAGTGGTGCCAGGCCAGCCTGCCCATTAGGCATGGTGGCTTACGCTGGTGCCTTGGCGGAGAGGGCGTCGCCTCCTGTGGGATGCCACATGCGTAAGCACATTCGCCTCCTGCCATCTTTCCGCCACTCAGCAAGTGGCGGGTGCGGGGGCGGAGGCAGCAGCGCGAGGCAAGTGCGCGAAGTATTCCGCTTTGGCCACGGCGTACGACTTTGTCCCGTTTGCTGTTGAAACTGCGGGTCCGTGGGGCTCCGAGGCTAAAAAATTTGCGTATGACCTGGGACGGCGTTTGCGTGAGAGGGGTCGAGATTCTCGTGCGGGCTGGTTCTTCATTCAGCACATTTCGTTGGTATACAGCGCGGAAACGCCGCAAGTGTGTTGGGAACTTTTGGGTCAGGGTTCACACGCGAGGGGCTTCCTTGACGCTTTTCTTGTCTGTGACAAGGAACTTGACGATCTGTTAATTGTAGATTTTGTTGATATACTTATCGTATTTTGCTGAATGCAGTGGCAAGTGCAACATTACCTATGTCAAAGTCACTGTCATCTGTTTATGACGTTTACATATAGAAGTGTTATGTTTCTCTCTCTCTGCTATGTTCGCCGTGTCAGTGACAACGTTATAAATTGTTTCTATAATATTCAAACTTAAAGCCATTTAAATCGTACTTTAATTATCAATAATCAACCAATAATATTTTGATAAATATTACAGTGGATTATAAACTGACCAGCTGTGTTTTTATTTCGTGGTTAACTTAACCGATCCATGGACCTGTGCTCGTCATAATAGATTTGACATTTCATTGAAATTATTGTATATTGACTTATGAAATTATTATATTTGTAATAATAGCCTAATAAAAATAGGTAATAAATACTCCGTAGTTATTTTTTAAGCGAACGGTAAAGTCAAAGTCAAATCATTTCTTGCAACATATGAAATTTACATGCGGTTCTTAATTAACATGTTTAGTATAGTTATACATATGACCCTGATAAGGGTATGGCAATTTTATTTTTCGTATGATTCGTATTGGAACGATTTAGTATTATGTTTTCTAGATTATCGTTAAAAAATTCGTCTAATGTGTAATAACTTTTGGATAATAGAATAATTTTTAGTTAAATAAATATAAATATTAGAGGACATCTAACACACGGTCTCTGACCCCAAACTAAGCAAAGCTTGTGATATGGCTGCCAGAGACTGATATACTACATAGACATATTTAGTTGTAGTTGTTTTATAAAACAGTTTTCCTTTTCGATATCTTTTAGATTATTTGGCAGTTTATTAAATATTTTTATCTACGCTAATGTTGTAACATTATACTTATGTTTCCAATACTTGACTTATAATGACTACTGTTATAGCGCAGACAACAAAACACTCAATTTAAGCAATTTCACATGATGTTATAATATCCACATCGATATCGTAAAATCTCATTATAACATCGCGCGCTCGCTCCTGATTGACCCTGCGCGCGCAGCTGCGCTCTCATTGGTTAGATTTTAATGGCGCCAAGTTCATTGTGATAATACACGTACGCGTGAATTTAATGTTTCGCAAAATGTTTTTTTTTTTTTTTTATTAGAGAAGATAAAGTTGTGTATGCAACTGCATATAACACGGGTATTAAAACACTCGTTACTATTATGAAACTCGCTGCGCTCGTTTTTTACTACCCTTCATTATATGACAGTTGCATAAACTACTATTATAGCCAATGTTTCGCAAAA
Organism: Hypomecis atomaria; assembly: GCA_964007245.1. Lineage (NCBI taxonomy): Eukaryota > Metazoa > Arthropoda > Insecta > Lepidoptera > Geometridae > Hypomecis > Hypomecis atomaria. Next base: position 17,110,771 of record OZ023297.1, read on the forward strand.
TGTTTTTTTATTATTTTTTTTATTAGAGAAGATAAAGTTGTGTATGCAACTGCATATAACACGGGTATTAAAACACTCGTTACTATTATGAAACTCGCTGCACTCGTGTTTTAATACCCTTCATTATATGACAGTTGCATAAACTACTATTATAGCCATAGAATGCGGGCTGGAACTATGCATTTCTAAGTTGGACTTTGATCCCACGAGTTTATGTCTGTATTGTGATCTAATTTTGAACGATTTATCAGACGCTTTGTTTAAATATTCTGGATGCTTTTTGACAAATTTATATACTTCGAATATATAGATAGACATCAGGGACATAATTTCAAGTTTTATAAAATACGGTTTATGGAAGTTATTTTTGGTAATGTCGGGAATTTTAATATTTGCTAGAGTACGAATACAAGTTGTTTACGTATGGCTCCCTACATTTTTGTAAAACGTAAGTACCTAGCGGAAACAAGAAAACCCTAATATAAACTTAATTGGAGATCTTCAGGGAAGGCTTATGTCCAGCGGTGGACGTCCTGAGGCTGTAACGATGACGACGACGTTCTTACCTCTCAAAGAGCCGGTACAGACTGTGGATGGCCCACTTTTTGGTTTTCCACCAGGGCAGTTCCAAACGTTCGTCTTCTTCCACCGCCAAAGTGTGCTCAGGGACGGGTTGGCTCAACACTATGCGGAGAACTTCCATCCATTTCGTGAACACCTCCTTGGTAAAAAGCTCCAAATTCAGGGTATACTGAAAACGAAAAGTCAAAATAGGAAGGTTATTTTTTTGGGAGTATGTTTGTTCCCCCCCTAACTCAATTTACCCGACTGCGCGTCGCAAAGGAAGGTTACGTGTTTATTGGTCTGACTGTGTATTTATATTTGTAAGACAACATCTAGACTTAAGGTTAGTAATATTTTCGTATCATTTACCTTTCAAAACACTAGATGCGTGATGCTTCTAATCGGTCATTTAGAAAAAAATAAAGTTTTAATTCCAACTAACTCTGCCGGGCTAAGATGCTTACCTTGACCAAACCAAAGAAACATTTCAAAATTTGCTTCTGAATAAGAAGAGACTCCGCCGACTGATCGGCTTGGAGGCTCACGATGAGGTTGTACATCATCGGCAACAGCATATGCATGGCTTCTACCAAAGGTCCCCTTTTGTCGGCGGACTGGTATTCGTAGTTCTTGATCAGACTGTAGAGGCACAGCAGAGCGCCCATCCAGCTGCCTGGATCCGGGTTTTGCAGGTAGATATTAATTTTGCCCACGACTTCAGGCCATCGGGCGGGAAAATCATTCTTAGTAATTGTCTTGAGACAAACGCACAGCTGGACTCTGATCATGTCTGGCGCTTGAACGATCGCTTCGACAATCATATCCCTTATCATAGCGCTGTCCTGCTCGTGTATACTGAATTGTATCGGCTCTCCTTCTTCTGGCTCTTTCTCCTGCCATCCCGAGGTGATAAGATTCTTCAGGTAAACAGCTCCCGCTTGCCGAACTGGTATCGGCACGTCATTTTGCATAACAACTTGAAGTAGAGATGGCGCGAACCCAATAATTTTGTGTATCTGTAAATATAAATTGCATCGAAAACATTTTCAAGGTCTTAAGACACATTATATGCTAAAACTCGTAATGAAAGGAAGCTTGCGCTTATCCTTTATCGAGGAGCCAATAACAATAACATGAGTTATAAATAACTACAAAGTTTCTTATACTGAACTATTTTTCGTGATAATAAATATTTTGATCAAGAAAGATTATAGTAAATAATAAACTATATGATAACATACTAAACATATACTTTCTTTTAATCCCGTATTTAGTACTAAAAAGGTACATACTATTTGGCACATTTTAAATGATAACAAAAAACAATTAATTACACCTAACCGATAGTTGTAGCAAGCCACGAGCGCATCGCGGGCTTTACACGTAGTAACCGTGCATGTGTGCCTGGCAGAGCGATCAGCCGGACACAAAAGCATGCAAACTCGGTTAAGGTGACGCATTGATAAACTATTATTTCAAAAATCGACCGCGCCCCTGTGCTAGGACACAATTTACGCGATCGCGCTCGACAGGACCGCGCCAGAGCGGCGGGCGGCAGTGAGTTTTTAATTAATTACTCATAATGTACACATTAAAAAAATAACTTCTCGGTATGTAAAATAGAAAAGTGATCAGGCAATTTTATTCGTAAAAAATAATGGGGTGTTGGCGCTTATAATTCTAAGCATTCGAATTATTAAACTTTTTTTTGGTGTGAAATTTGTAAGTTTTTTTTTTTTTTTTTAATAAAGCCGGTTAGTTTTTAAAATATTGTCCTGGCAAAAAGTTTTTCAAGATTTTCCCTTATCAATATCATTCGTCCTCTCACATCGCGCATTCAAAGTACTCGTTTTCGTGTTTCTCGGCCAGATGCGTCATCTTAAGGCACATTTAAAGCCCGCGTGCGCTCGTGATTTGTAAAAAGTATAACAGTTTTGTGTAATTTTAACTGAATAATGTGATACTCCTCCTACATGATAACAACCATTATTTATTTTTTGTGATTTCTTTCGTTTTTGGATCTTTAAGTAGTTTATTTCGTTTTAAAGGCAAAATAGAACCAAGAGTAAACTAGATAGACAAGATATCACAAAACCAGTAATTTTTCAATAAGGAACCATCAGGTGTTATATAAATCGTTGTTGCAAATCTAACATTTTTCTTAAAAATTAGATTTTCAAATTGTTTGCGTGATTATTTTAGGAGCTATCGTTTGCAAAAAACTCCCATATGAATATCTTAATATTTCACTGAAACTCGGTGTATTTATGTCTGGCCAATGAAAGCTGTCCAAGAAAAAAGGCGGGAATTTTAAAAAATCAAGAGCTGTCAGCTTGTTTTCTAGTACCGCTCAGCTGATCTCCATGAAATTTAGCATGCACGTAGTTTAGTGTTAAGAAAAAACACTTAACATATAGATAGACGGATCCTGATCTCCATGAAATTTAGCATGCACGTAGTTCTATAAACTATGTGCATGCTAAATTTCATGGAGATCAGCTGAGCGGTACTAGAAAACAAGCTAACAGCTCTTGATTTTTTAAAATTCCCGCCTTTTTTCTTGGACAGCTTTCGTTGGCCAGACTCTAAGTTGCCTTATGTCAGATTTTTGTTTTTCTCTAAATGTTACTTTTTGCACCTATGAGATTTTATATTTGCAACGACAAAATACTAAATCATGGTATGATTCTGGTAATTAATCTATTTGTTCTCATCATTACTACACATATTATCATATTGTTTTTATCTCTAAATTAATAATTGCCACTTTTCTACACATGTTTGGAATAAAATCTCAATAATTCAAGTGACTTGTTGAAGCCTAGTTCTAGTTTGCTTAACTAGGTACATCCTTAAGAACTTGTTCCAGAGCTATCATTGGGTTGAACTACAGGTATGTTGACAAATAGTAGTACTTTAAAGAGGTCTAAGACTTTAGATAACCTTTCATAACATCAAAGTACTTATCAAAATAGTCTAAATGAATTCTACACAAAATAATCGAGAAAGGAAAAGAATAGTCTCGAAATATAGCGCTCATAAATATACTTCAGGATGGTATTTCTAGCTACAGGCGACCTGAGGTATGCAGTATGTGTGAAATCTGAATGTTAAATATTTTAGAACCAAAGCAACGTCCTGTCCTATGGTGCAGGTAAGTTGATTTGGAACAACGTACACATATTTCGACAATCATGCGAAAACATGGGGTTCACCTAGCGCGGCATGTCATTACACGATGAAAATAACCAAGTCGCGGACACAATGAAAAGTCTTCAAGACTTATTGCCATTCCAACATGTTCGCGTAAATCTCGAGCATGTGGACCGAAAGAAAATTACTCACCTGCGCGAGCTGTTCCTCGGCTTGTAGCCTTTGATTTGGGTCTATAGATGCACGCAAAACTTCAGTAAGCTTCGCTGTATCCATGATTTCACTTTAAAACTGATGTTGAATAAAAAAAATAAAAATTATTCTTTCAAAACAGAGAGCACACCGGCGCCGCCGGGCGATGAAGTGTTGCCAACTGCACTATTGTCTCTGTAGCTAGATATTTTGTAAAAAGTTGCCAGATTCCCACATTTTCTCACCCCAAAAAGTAGCTAGAAGTTGCTAACGCTTTAAATTCATCTAAGCTCTAACTCAGTTCTGTGTTTTTGGGAATAAATCTTCTGTTTTTGACGTGACAACGTCTTATAAATTGGTTTGCCGGGTGACACTTCAAGAAACTGCGTTACGCTCCGCTCACACTTTTCTCGAACTACCCCCTACTTAAGATTTAATCAGTTATTGTCAATAATAATTACTTACTAACACCTAAGTAGCCTAAGTAAGTTATGGAACAAATAAAATTATTATTTATTTTATTTTTATTTATTATTATGATGTAACTTTTAAAAGGCGACTTTAGCCTGCAATACGAATTATTATTATCAAGATAAATTGTTGTTTACTCACTCCGTTTGCAGTGGCGGACGCTTCATAGAGACAGAAAGACACTGCCTACCCTAGTTCTGATAATAGATCTACTAAAATTTTATCAATAAACAAAATAAAATAAAAAACTTAAATCATAAATCAGCTCCACCTATCGAGTGCCGGTGGTATCATTAAGATAAGATCGACAGGTTTGCTGCACGAGCGCCACCCGCCCTTGCCACGGCAAAGACACAAACTATGGATCTCTTAATGTTTTGTATGTGTGCTCTCGTGGTAAGTCGTGATCATGCGGATTTAATGTGTGTGCGTTCCTATAGCTACGTGGGCTTTGCTTACACACAATGACAAAAATCACGCACACAACTGCATGAAAAGCCAGTGTCTTTTTGCTTGGCCATCATTTTTTTTGTGGTATTTTTTTTTACTACTCTTTTTTACTACTAATTTCAATAGTCAATAGTCGCCATATCGTTTGATGTGTATTGTGTTTGTGACTACGCTATCAGCTATTTAGGATTTTAACGTTGTTAATAGAGTGAAAAATGGATAATATTGTCTGTGAAAGTTGTTCAGATGGTGTGTGTATTGAGAAAATAAAATATGGTGCGTTTTCAAAACTATCTTTCGGTGAAAAAAAAAACAAGTTTTCGAGATAGGTCGTGCTACACCGCGTAAAGTCAGTCGTAAATTCAATAAAAAACAATATGATTCATATCATTGGCTGACAGGTTGCATACACAGTAATCGGTTATTTTGTTTCGTTTGTCTACTATTTTCAAATAATAAAACCGTCTGGATATGTCTATAAAATCAGCCAATCTATGGATATTTGAGCTGGCAATTGGCAATTACCTACATTATCAATCGACAAGACGACGAACCAAAACCAACGTGTTTTTGGTGAGTAAAATATTCTGCCTACCCTCTCTTAAAACTGTGTGCACGCCACTGCCGTTTTGACGTGACAACGTCTTATAAATTGGTTTGCCGGGTGACACTTCAAGAAACTGCGTTACGCTCCGCTCACACTTCACTCGCTCTCATTCGTCTCAAAGTCGTTGTCACGTAAAACTTTCGCCCGTATACTGACTTTACAGGCAACAGTTTTTTTTTGGGTAGATCCAAAGTCAAAGTCAAAAGTATGTATTCGTAGAAATTGTTGTTACAAGGATCTTAGTATAATTTCTAAAGTACAACACAATTAGCCAATATAGCATAAGAAAATTAGTGCTATTTCTAATCAGATGTTATGATTATGAAAACGATCATTATTATCATTTTTATAGACATTTCCTTATTTTGTCTCTGTAATTATTACAGAAATAAAAGAGGAAAACAATATACTTATTAAATATGAAATTTCTTAATGTCAGAAGTCCTAAAATGTACTTTAATTAGTTAGTTTTTCTTATTACAATAGTTACGACACAAATTGATGGCTGGCGAACTCAAACGGTTAAAATAATAACTAGGTACGCAGAATCTGTGTGAATAAACGACCTACGACAATAGACAAAAGTTGAAAAAATAATTGGCCAAGTACGAGTCGGACTCGCGCACGGTGGGTTCCGTTCTTTATGGGAGCCCCCCTTAAATTTTAATTTTATTTTAATTTTATTATTTATTATTGAAGTGAATAATTATACAACTAAATATTCTGTGAAAATTTCAAGCATCTACCTGTTACCATTACCTATTAATATAGAGCTAAAAACGGCTTAAAAATCAGGTTTGTTGTATGGGAGCCCCCCTTAATTATTATTTTTATTCTGTTTTTAGTATTTGTTGTTACAGTGGCATCAGAAATACATCATCTGTGATTTCAATTTTTTCAAATTTCAGCTTTCTAGCTATAACGGTTCATGAGATACAGCCTGAAGAAACTGCAAAAGTAGAAAGCGTCAAATGAAACGTTAATTAAAACCGACAACATTGCTCGCGGCTCGTCGAGGTTTTATTTTGGCTCGCCACGCAGTGTTACCAACACTATGACTGTGACTACGTTCTATGACTTTCGCTTGGTAAATTTCTTCGGACATTTTTAATTTCTGTAGTCTTTTGCTTCTGCTGTGCGTTCATGGACTACATTTGTGTCTGAGAAACCGATATCTATTTTTTATTCAACTCTCAACCCACATTTTTGGACATTTTGGATATTTTCATTAATTTCGTTGAATGCTATAGCGAGGTAACGCAAATTTTCTAACTTTGAATATGACAACATTTTGTAAAGTCGCGGTTTTAAAAACCTACAAGTGTAACTCGTCAACAGTAAAGCTGTGTTATCGTTTTCAAAACCTGTAGACTACTAAACGTAACCTTTTTTTTCTACTAAAATCCATTGGCATAACTTATTCTTCTCCTGATTCTACCCCGCCGTTATCCGAAATCACATAAGTGTGCGCGGGCCCCAAAAAATCGCATTTATGAAATCTAGTGAAATCTACAGATTTTTCAAAACCTAGTGAAAATCTATCACACTACCAAATTTACATCGAAAATCTACTACCTATAATAGCAATCAGTCCACTAAAAACGGTCACACTAATCACACCAAACAGTCTAACCGCTGATGAGCCAAACAGTCTTTAAAACCGCTTACGAGCCAAACAGTCTTTAAAACTTACGTGGATCAGACGCTTTACCGTGATATAAGATAGATAAACTCTTTAATACACACCAAGAAATAAACAAAAAGAAAATACTAAGATACATAAACAGTGTAACAATGGGCGGCCTTATCGCTGATAGCGATCTCTGCCAGGCAACCTTAGGCTGGAGAGGACATAAAGCGCATAAATAATTAATGGCGGAGTGCGCAATAATTAAAAATACAAATTAGATTATACATACTAATAAAATTACTATACATACTAATAAAATTACTATAAATACTTAAAATACCTAATAATTTTATCATATACCTAACATCTTTGGATGTCCTTGCACACCTTAATAAATTATATCAGGACACAAGAAAACATGAGGCAGTGTTAACTTGTTCTAAAATAACTAATGGCTAAAAATGTTTTCTACATTAATTTCAGTGTTCATAACGAAATATCAATAGGGGAGACCGAAAGTAACACGGGATGAACGTAACTCACAGATTTACAAAGACGTAACTAATAAATTTTCAAACGAATTATGTTGGCTGCACTGCTGGCTGTGTCACCAGTAAGCGCCATTTGACACCGCCCCTCGCCTCAGTTGCGCTCACGGCGCTGTACCGCTTGGTTGTGGATGTGCGAGTCGATGCCGCAAAAATTACTCGAAAGTAAGTTTCGATCTTCTTTTTCAAGTGTGTTTGTTTTTATTATCCTGAACTTTAGCTTGCATGTTAAGTATGAGTTAGATAACATAACTATTCATCTTTCTATATTAGTATACCAAACGGTAACTTTCTAATGATTTTTTTAGATTATGAGCAAGTGATTGTCAAATTCGGGATAATTTATACGTAGGGATGAAAGTAACAGGTTGTTACTTTCATCCCTCTTATGATCGTGGTATCTCAAAGTATATTTTATTGTATTTATTTATTTTTCAAGGTCCATCCATCCATCAGCCATAAGAAGTCCACTGCTGGACATAGGCCTCCCCTATGGATCTCCAACAAGACCGGTTGGAAGCGGCTTGCATCCAGCGCGATCCTGCGGTCTTAATGAGGTCATCCGTCCACCTTGTGGGTGGACGTCCTACGCTGCGCTTGCCGGTACGTGGTCTCCACTCGAGAACTTTCCGACCCCATCGGTCATCAGTCCTCCGCGCTATGTGCCCTGCCCATTGCCATTTCAACTTGCCAATCCGTTGGGCTATGTCGGTAACTTTGGTTCTTCTACGGATCTCCTCATTTCTGATTCGATCTCGCAGAGAGACTCCGAGCATAGCCCTCTCCATAGCTCGTTGGGCTACTTGGAGCTTACCAATAAGGCCCATAGTGAGAGACCACGTTTCTGTGCCATAAGTCATCACTGGCAACACACACTGGTCGAAAACTTTCGACTTGAGGCACTGAGGCATGTCGGACGAGAAGACGCTACGCAATTTTCCGAACGCTGCCCAGCCAGATTTTTCAAGGTACTTAAAACTTATTTTCTTATTCCAGAATGCCTAACATTCATAAACGAACAACCAGCAGAGGTTCAGTTACTGCAGAAATCATGGATTTGATCAATGGATGGATCAAGACTTGCTACCTCAACAACGTGTGCTGAACTCACCATCATCATTAATATCACCAGTAGCTCCTTCTGCTTTGCAAGCATCAACATTACTACAGAAGACTCCTCCTAAATTAATTATGCACCCAATAATTGCCTTGCCATCGACAACTCTTTCTGAAGCAGATGTGGCTATTTCACCGACGTCATCTGATAATTTAAACATGCCATCTACATCTTCAGCTACTGTTCACCAGCACCTCATACCAACATCGTTTAGCCCCTATGAAGTTAAGCCTTTGCCGAAAGCAGGACCCAGGAAGAATAATGGAAAGGGAAAAAAAGGTAGGAAGACAGCAATAATGACTGACACTCCCAACAAGCTTGAAATTCAAGAAGAAGAAGAAAGGAAGCTTAAAGCTAAAGTAGTTAAAAAAAGCATTTTGCAGACTGCTAAAGAGACAACGTCAAACGCTTCAGTTGTCAAGAAAACTATTAAGAAGAAACCAAAGAAAATACTTAAGAAGAAAACAGATACTGCAGATAGTGGTGATTCAGACAGCAAAGATTGCTTCTGTTTATTATGCGTGGAACCCTTTTCAAACAGCATGGCAAAAGAAAAATGGGTGCAATGCCTAGAGTGCCAACAGTGGGCTCATGTAAGCTGCACCAAAAATGAAATAAGTTATGTGTGCCATAATTGTTTATCGGATTAAGATCTCATTTTTTATTATGTTGATTAGGTACTTAAGAAGATTCCTATTTCCTAGAAATTATTTTGATTTAAATATTGTGAAATTGATGTAAAATCTAAAAGGCTGATTAAAAATATGTTGATTATAAACATAACTTTGTTGTTATTTTAAATGTTACAATTATCCCCTTGCACTGTTACAACCAACCCTAGGGGTAGGGACGGTTGTAACAGATTCCACTTTTTTTATAATATAAAAAAAGTGGAATCTGGATTTTGGCAAATACGTCCATATTATGGACGTATTTGCCAAAATCTGTGATACCAGTCGCGTTAAAGCTAATGTTAAAACATAGTTGTAAAACCAATCTATCATATGCACTCACTTAACTTTCTAAATTCCACGAGGACTGAGAGTTAAGGCGAGAAAAGTTAAAATTGTTACTTTCATACCTGGTCTCCAGTGAGGGCAGTTTTTTATATATATGTGGTTAGTGCGTCGGTGTTGCGCCGCCATAGTTCGACTGACGAGCCAAGGCGTAGTTTCGTTGTACGTGTTGTGTGTATAATTGTGTTTGTACACGGTGAAGCGTAGTTGCCGGCCTCACTTGTTTGTTTCTCAACATTCTGGTTTTTAGGGTTCCGTACCCAAAGGGTAAAAACGGGACCCTATTACTAAGACTTCGATGTCCGTCTGTCCGTCTGTTTTTATTTGGTCTGAGACCACGGCCTTTTATTTCATTATGCAATCATACTAATATGTTCACAAACCTGCGACACTAATAGCTAGTATTAATAGAAAACCTCCAAAGTCAAGGTTAAAGCGAGTCTGCCCCAAGGGAAGGCTGTACATTAAGTATGTAGATAATAATAAAACGCCGCACTTGAAGGTGTAATTTGTCTGTAAGTATTATAATTATCTACAAATTCAGATGCAATCAACCATGTCAAAAGTGTTATACACACATTGGATGCTTATTATATTAAAGTGCTCTGCAATGTAAAAGTTTTTTAAGACCGATGTGACGTAGTGTGATGAAGTGATTTATTTATCATCAATGTTTTGATCAATCGATGTTGTCCGGTATTCGGTTCTTCATATTTTGTTTCCTGAAAAAGTAAGAATGCATTTTGAATTATCATTTAATGAGTCAAGTATCGCGCTGGATGCAAGCCGCTTCCAACCGGTCTTATTGGAGATCCATGTCCAGCAGAGGACTTCTTATGGCTGATGGATGGATGGATGGAGTCAAGTATTCCAAGGTAAAGATTGCTGGCTTTAGGCTGGCTTAGTAACGTTAATTACCAGCATAGTAGAGAAAATTATTGCCTTAGTAACTCATATTAATCTCGCTGAGTGTAGCAAATTATACACTAGTAAGGTGCAACGTTAAAAAAATACTAACAGACGAGAGATTAACTACTAGACGGCTACCTCAGCTACCAAAACTAGCACACTGGCGACTGCTGCGATGTCCATGAGAAACAAAACCAGCTTTAAGTTTTAAACCGTTGAGTTAAACTTTTAACCATTAAACTTTTTTGTAGGTAAAACTCACCGTTTACGATTTATGGCCCATTTAATGAAATTTCATTAAATGGGCCGATGTTTTTGATGTTTTTGGCCGATATCTCGTCCAAAAACATTTTTTAGAATGTTTTAAGGTCCATTTAATGAAATTTCATAACATGGGCCATAAATCGTAAACGGTAAGTTTTACAAAAAAGTTTACTGGAAACAAAAGATGCGAAATTTTATTTTCTACAATAATGATCTTAACGTTTTTTGCCCTTAAGTACATAGTTTCCGAGAATCGGCCAAAAACATTTTTTCAAAATGACGTGTCAGGAACGCATTATCTGAACGGCCGAACTACGAGTAACTAATATTACTCTCACTGAGTGGAATACGAGTAAATTATATAAAATACTCACAGACGAGAGACAGCTATCTCAGAGATCAGAACCAGTACACTGGCGACTGCGCCGATGCCCATGAGAATCAGCACCGGCTTGAGGTCCGAGAGTCCAACGCTGCTGAAGGCTGCGCCCTTGCTGGTGCAGGTTGGTTTGCGGACGTTGTAGCGCTGGTGCAGGGCCGAGTAGATACCCGTCTCGCGTATGCGTTTGAAACTGTATGTTGACGATATAATAAAATTAAATCACTACATAGTATAAAACAAAGTGGCTTCCGCTGTCCCCATGTATGCTTATATCTTTAAAATTACACAACGGATTTCGTTTTTCATTATGGAGGAGGTTTTATGTTCGTCTGTATGTATTTTTTTTGTGTATGTTCATCGATAATTTCGCCAATTGTGAACTGAATCGAAAAAATCTTTTTTAGTTCGAAGGGGCATACTCCCAAGGTCGTCCCATTTAAATTTTATAGAAATCGGCTGAGCCTTTTTGAAAAATCAACCATAATGTAAGCAATTTGAGCGAAATATTCGAATTTATAGTACACGATGGAAGGCGGTTTTGCCATTTATTGCGAAATATAATTATTGTTTAACGAATTACTAAACGTTTAATGTACTTTCTATTGGATGATACTTATACAGGGTTATTTCTAATCAATTAGCATCCTTTTAGGGGCTTATTCTATACATCAAAACTAAGAACTTTTGTTCTGCGACTTTTGTCAAAACTCAAAAAAAATATTGTAGTTCCATAGAAAAATATCGTTCACCCGCGACAAAAAGATTTTTTTTTTAAGTTCTGACAAAAGTAGCAGAACAAAAGGTGCTAGTTTTGATGTACAGAATAAGCCCTTAAAAGGATGCTAACTGATTAGAAATAAACCTGTCCTGTACGTATACTCACACAACTCGCAACAGTTCCAGAAACGGCGAATCCTTCTTCATCGGAGCGTACGGGCTAAAAGTGTTCATAAAGTCAATGTCCATAAGGTCGCATTTCTCGTGCTCTTGGAACGTTTCCTGAATGCGTCGGAATAATTGCTCTTCTATGGAATGAAATGCGAATAATCCCTGAAAGGTAATGGTCAGTTTGATGAGTATTGTGGATAGAAGTAGATATAGGGCCTAGATTTAGTTCAGAGTTTTCTCTAAAAGATGAGTAACAAACATCCGTCCATCCATCCATCCTTACAAACTTTCACGTTTATAATAGACTAGCAGCGCCCCGCGGTTTTACCCGCGTTGTGCCCGTTCCCGTGGGAATTTCGGGAATTTTTATACATATAAACCTTCCTCTTGAAACACTATATCCATTAAAAAAACCGCATCAAAATCCGTTGCGTAGTTTTAAAGATTTAAGCATACAGACAAACAAACAAACAAACGAAAATAGCGACTTTATTTTATACTATGTAAGGATAAGGAGGATTGCGTAAATTATTCATAATATAACGATAAGTGTAAAGTAGGAAAAAATCTGCTATCTGCAAGCTATACTAGAGTGCGCTTCAAGAAATGTAAAAAAAACAGTTATTAACTAGTTCAGAGTCAATGGACAAGTGAATATGGTTAAAAGTGTTTTAAGGCAAATAAAGTTATTTTGTATTTGTATTTTTGTATTTAAAACAACTATCGTATCGAACAACCATCAAATCATTTTCAATTTTTCACCTCCTTTGTTAAGGATGGTAAAGTAGGACCTCGGGTTTGAAAGACGGAAAGTGACATAGTCTACTTTTTATCCCGGATAAATAAACGGTTCCCTTGGGATAGCAATAAAATCCAAATATCATGCGGGCGAAGCCGCGGGTAAAAACTAGTTACAGAATATTTTCATTATTAGGTATAACCAGCTTTTATTATGGGACCAACTCATTATTCATTGGAGCGTATGAAGTAAACGTGTTCATAAAGTCTATGTGCATAAGGTCGCATTTCTCGTGCTCTTGAAATGATTCCTGAAGGGTTGTAAAATTTGAATTGGAAAAGTCATAAAGAAATTGAAATTGAGTAGAAAAGTGGATTAGGGTGTACTTCAAGCAGAGTGCAAGTATCTAAAGAGGCGTACATACACGTTATTATGTAATACACAACTCTTACTGAGTAATCAATCTCGATATAACGGAATAATTATTTTTCGTAAAAATGTCATGACCGACTTCGACGTGTACAGAATTCGCGAATATTTCGCATGGATCGATGTAGCATTTTTTTTACATTTTGTTGATTTATCAAAAATGGCTCAGCCGATTTCGATAAAATTTAAATGGGACCAATTTTAAAGTATATCTATCTTTCCAATAAAAATAATTATCGAAATCGGACTACAACGTAAAAGTAGTAAAAAGAGGAGCCCTTAAAAATTCGTTGTGTCCGTCCGCCCGTCTGTCTGTCCGTCCGTCCGTCATCAACGTGGAATGTGCGATGTGTCCGTGGTTTATAAAAGTGGAAGTTATAAAGCTTTGTAATATTCGGACGGACGAACGGACGGACACAACGAAGTTATAGAGGGGTTCCTTATTTTACTACGGAACCATAGGAAAGAAGATATTGCAACGTGGGAACAGACTATGTACTGTGTTCAGTATCTCAAAGAACCCATTAAAGTATGTTAAATGGAATTTCATATTTTTACCAGCCATATTTTACCAACAATGTCAAAAGATAAGAGCCGACAATATAAAATTCCTTTAAATGGCGATTTTAATTAAACAAAAAAAAATGGTTTTTCGCCATCATAATCATCGTCACCATCTACAGAAGCCGACACGCACTTGACAACTTATTATTTTATACATTCTTGTACCGCAACTCTAGAGGAATCGTAAAAGAAGTAAGTAACTAAATATATTTTAATTACTTACGGCGGCGTAGCGGCGAAACAGAAACGATAATAGTTTTTGTTTATTATACAAAATTATTATAATGTACCTCAGAAGCAGGAAGGGCCGGTACACTCGCTTTGTCCTTTGTATTCGAGTAAGTATTTTGTTTATCAATTAGAGCAGTGGTCGTCAAACTTTTCTTGTCAAGGGCCGCATAAGACGATGTGATGTGTCACTGCGGGCGGCACACTAATGAACTTGAGATTATAATATTTTACATATTGACAAGAAAAGTGTGACGACCACTGACTAGACATTATTAAACACATAATACTAGCCCGCGTTGTTTTAGGTTACCGCGCCCACTAAGGAACATGCTAAATTGGCAAACATGGCAAAAATTTTCGCTAACTTCAAAACAGGCGTGAACAAAGCAGAGCATTTACTACTGACAAAGGCGAGCGCAGCGAGCCTCAAACATTTTTCAGATTCAAAACAGCCCTAAACAAAGCATACTTCACCACGTTACTGCTTATGCGCGAGCGAGGAAATATTTCGGTAATTTAGTAATTTCAATACGAGTATGAACAAAGTGGACTAATATTATACTTTACTTACACACGTGTGTAGCTAACGCGAAGTTATATTTGTTATGGTCCGGCTACATCTACGCTCAACAGAAAATATTCGTCAATGGGATTCATTTAATTCAATGGTAGGAATTGGTTGTTCAATTTTCATCAGAAATTGTCGGAACAAAAGTTGTTTGAGATTTGATTTTCTACAACTTTGATTCCAACGACTTTTTGTAGGGTCGATATTCTTTTAAGTAGATAGTTGTACCATTTTGTTTCTTCAATAACTTGTGTTACATTAATTTTCATCAGAAGTTGTCGGAACAAAAGT
Organism: Hypomecis atomaria; assembly: GCA_964007245.1. Taxonomy (NCBI): domain Eukaryota; kingdom Metazoa; phylum Arthropoda; class Insecta; order Lepidoptera; family Geometridae; genus Hypomecis; species Hypomecis atomaria. The sequence goes on from OZ023297.1 coordinate 17,125,784, forward strand.
TGTTCAAAATTTGATTTTCTACAACTTTGATTCTCATCATATTTATGTAGGATAGATATTTTTTGAATTAGATAGTTGTACCATTTTGTTTCTTCAATAACGTGTGTTATTTAAATTTTTCAGCAGAAGTTATAGGAACAAAAGTTGTTTAAAATTTGATTTTCTACAACTTTGATTCCCATCAACTTTTTGTAGGATCGATATTTTTTTTAAATAGTTGGTTGTGCCATTTCATTTCCTCAATAACTTGTTATTTCAATTTTTCATGAGAAATCATCGGAATCAAAGTTGTTTGAAATTTGATTTTCTGCAACTTAGATTCCCATATTTTTTTTTGTTAAATCAATATTTTTCGAATAAAATAGGGGTGTCATTTTGATTCCTCAATAACTACCTACCGGCAATGCAACTATATTAGGACCTCGCTGGCCTGATCTGATGAATTGCTGCGATCATCGCAGCGTGTGTGCCCAGCTTCAGGTAGTAGTTCAAATCGTGAACAACCAATTACTGCCGTTTGAATTAGTTGAATGAGCCCCCCCCCCAGTGACGATAACTTCGCCGTTGGGCGTAGATGTAGCCGCAGCATTATAGCGAAGGGCCGCAGTTTGACGACCACTGATCAGAGAATAAAATAGACTCTTGTTTTGTAGGGTCCGACAAGTAGGTTTAAAATTTCATTCGGTGTGGCCAGATCTAACACAATTGTGCGATTATAGCAGAATAGGCATGATGGGAAGCCGTGGTGGTCTAGTGGTAGTAGCACGCGCCTAATAAACGTGGGGTCATGGGTTCAAATCCCGGTATTGTTCAAATGAGTTCTTCGGAACTTACCTTTGTACGGAGTTTCACATCACTGCTGAAGGAACACATAGTGAGGCAACCTACAATGAACTACACACCTGCAGCATACGTGATATGTCTATAGAAGGAATTCGATTGTGTAGGTATGTTAAGTCTCAAAAATCTATAGATGCTCTAGCTAAACAATCGAATCTAACAATATTTACCTTAGGAAAAATAGAGGTTTTTTTGGTCAACTTTGCACTAAATTTTCGATCAAATTTTTTTTTCATAACGCAACATAAGGATCACTGAGCATAAAATCACAAAATGCCGACAGATCAAATGGAGCTTCAAGCGCCATCTTGAAAAAACGTTTTTGGCCGATATCTCGGAAACTATGTACTTTAGGGCAAAAGTCTCGAGACCATTATTGTAGCGAATAAAATTTCGCATCTTTTGTTTCCAGTAAACTTTTTGGTATAACTTAGTTACGATTTTTGGCCCATTTAATGAACCGGTTTTTCTATTATGCACAACTTTTACTTTGGGGCCAACCCGACATTCGAGAAAAAAATCAGTTGTTCTATACAAAATTACAACTGTAAATCGACAAAATGTATTAAAAAAAAAAGGATTTTTTTGTCTTACACTTTTTTAAATTGTTAGAGTATGACGAAATTTAAATATCTATCTCACTCTAACATATAGTAATAAGTAATAAAGTTCGTAAAAGGTTCTCTTTGTTTTACCTACCTACTAATAGATTGACGTTGTAATTACCTCATGGCCAGAATCACCTCTTAGTACACGGCAAACAGAAATCCTAGTTTAAATCACTAGCCTGGGGTGGGTTAGTGAAATGTTACTTATGTTAATACCTAAGCCTAAGGTATATATAGTAAGTACTAATTTTTGCCCGTGGCTTCGCCCGTATCCCATGTGAACATTTTATTTTTCTGTGTTTTGCGTCTCTCAAACTATGTCCATGGCAATAATTAAGTAAATCCGTTGCTCCGTTGCTGCGTGAAAGAGGAAAAAACCGACTTTTACACACTTTCAGATTTATAATACTAGTAGGTAAGGATAAGGATTACCTACTTGTTGTTTTGTTGTTGGTTTATACCTTTCATAAAAACTGACGCCAGGGCTACCCACCCGGATAATATATTACTAGCACAGGTGTATTATACATATAAACCTTCCTCTTGAATCACTCTATCTATTAAAAAAAACCACATCAAAATCCGTTTTGTAGTTTTAAAGATATAAGCATACATGGGGACAGACAGCGGGAAGCGACTTTGTTTTAACTATGTACTCATAGTGAAGTGATATTGTACTGCACCAGAATTTTTTAATAGTCCACTGCAGGACGTAGACCTACCCACGAAGGGTGATTGGGCCATATCCTCCACGCTGGCCATGGGCGGGTTGGTGGATTCACATACGCCATCAAATTCAAAAAAGAATCACTATCACTAAATAGTATTAAACAAAGTCGCTTCCGGCTGTCTGACACCACGGATTTTGATGCGGTTTTTTTAAATAGATAGAGTGATTCAAGATGAAGGTTTATGTGTATAATACACCTGTGCGAAGCCGGGGCGGATCGCTAGTATATAATAACACTACGTACCTACCTTCACCGAAAAGCCATTGGTGTGAAATTCCGTACATAAATTCCAAGAAATTCATTGGTACGGGACCGGGATTTAATACCACGACCTCACTTTTGTGAGGCGGGTGTCATTACCACTAGGCCACCATGGCTTGTTGCACTATATATTATAGGTACGAACTTACTTACTTATACCTTTCATGCAATTGCTTATCTACAATTACATTTATTGTGTAATGATGTCTTATCCCGAATTTGTGGCGAAAACACAATGAATTCTGCAGATTTTAAAACTCTTAGCTACTTATTAATGTAAAAGCTAGCAACTCTGTGCTTGGGCAACATGAACTTCCAGCTTCATTCTGTTATTAACCAAGAACCTATCCTATGCGAAACACAATTCGTTGGATTCGTGTCAATGTAATTTGCTTATTTAAATATTTTTTCCTTCAAAATAACTGTGACCAGTGTTTTGGATCTTGTGTTAGAACTGTAAATATATTTTAATCTTGCCTTATTGTTCAAAATGGACAGCAAGTTATTCAGTCTCGGTAGAAAAATAACAAAACTTGAAACCAAAGACGAATTGAATACGAAGCATATTTTGATATGGAAAATTCCCAATTTTATGTGGCTTCTGAACAACCAAACCAATAGGGAAATTAGCACACAACCAAGAGAGCACACAACCGCAGACGTCGCAGAAACTGAGTTTCAGGTAAAAATAGAAGTAGTCGGACGAGAAAATGATTTGATCGAGATATATTACATGGCCTACGACACTATGTTGGTAAAACCTACTTGCTATGTGTATTTTAACGCTCAGTCAGGCTACGTGGAACCAAACGACACCCGTTTGGTAGATAAAAACAAATGGCAGTTTCTCACAGTATGTTATAAAAAGCATTTAGCAGGAAAATGTCCTAACAATCTTACACTTCAAATTGAGTTTCTGATCGCTCAAGAAACCAAAAATACTTTAGCAAAAGTGATAAGAGTTGAAGATAAGAAATTCGACGTGCCCACAGAGGCCGAGACCAATATGGTCGATGATGTGTCGACTCTCCTGATGAACGAAGCTTATTCTGATGTGAAGCTGAGGTCTGCGGAGGGCGAGGAGTTTCCCGCTCACAAGAACTTCCTCGGAACCCGCAGCCCTGTGCTCAGAGCACACTTTGACCACGACATGCTCGAAAGCAAAACCAACATTGTCGAGTCTCCGTTCGAGGCTGTCGTGGTGAAGGGACTGCTCACTTACATTTACACAAACGCTGTCCCAAACATCGACCATTTCCCGCTAAAGTTACTGGAAGCTGCAGACTACTACCAGATCAATGGGCTGAAAAGCCTGTGCGAAACCGCGATGGTGAAGAAACTGACCCTCAAAAATTTGATAGAGACTTTGGAGTTTGCAAATAAGTATAGAACGGTCCATTTGACACGGAAAACTTTGGAATTCATCAAAAATGGCGCAGCCGCGGATATAACCGAGACGGACGGCTGGCGAGCGTCGCGGTCCGCTGACGTCATCAAGAGTGTTTACGAATGTGTTGTTAGAAACAAGATTGAGTAGATTTAGTAGGTACCTAGTTTCTAAATAAACTGACTTTTTTACTTTACGAGTAATTAAACTGTGAAAATCTTTTATTTATTACTGTACTAGCTGACCCGGCGACATTAGTTTCACGTAATATCTTGATAAATTAGGTAGGTGTAGCATATTATGTGTTATTCTGACGTAGATACAAGCATTACTTTAGCAAAGTTTCATCTCAATCCGTTCAGTAGTTTTTGCGTGAAAGAGAAACAAACATCTATACATACAAACTTTCGCGTATATAATATTAGTAGAATAACCATTAGTACAGTACAATACATGTAAAAAACATTTTGCTTTAGATATTTTCTAAGTTAAAAAGTAGAATTCTACAGTATCAAACACAAGAGTAGTTTAGCAAATAAAAGCTTGTGATTTAACCTTCGATCAAATACATATAGAGTCACAATCGTGCAAAAAGAGTTAAAACTCTGCCCAAGCTATGTAGTGCGCAGGCTTCTTAGTTAGTCGTAAGGCGATTGCAAGCCGACTACAACGCCGCGCGATGCCCAAGTGCTCGGTTACAAGCACTATTCAGTTAGTTAATTCGTCGATAACGTCGAGAAAACGTTACTTTGTGAATTATCTATGTCGGTATGTGTGGTGTCCACTGAAAAGACACCCAATAAAACAACAAATTAAGTACCTACTTCAGTACGTACTATGTATATCCAACAAAAACATTTTCATGTAAAAAGAAGCCAAGTCACAGTTCCCACTATCAAAAAGTTGTCAGATCTCACGTAAAGCCAAGCTTCTAACTCTACACGCCTACTCTACAAGCCCTTACTCCACAAACTCTACAGCTTAGTCAATATATGTGACTTGGCCGTTTCGTTACAACAAGAACTGTTTGTGTAACAGAATTAATGAATTAATCACTTTACGCCCAGGCGCAGTTGGTTTATTAAGAATCCTGAAATTGTGTTTTATTATCTATTACGAGTTCGTATATCCATTTTCTGACTTCTGGCATCAAAAGTTTCGCAAGTGACGAACAAATTTTCATCCCCTAATTGTAGGGGTTGGGGGCTGTTTTATTAAAAATCCTGAAATACGTGTTTTATTATTTCTAACAGGGTTATAACAGGGCTATAAGTCTAAAAATTGATATAGAGACTTCTATATCAATTTTTAGACTTATAGCATGAAAATTTGTGTAAGTCTCATACAAGCTTTCATCCCCTATTATATAGGGTTGGGGGGTAAAAGTTCAAAGTTTTAGATTTTTTCCTTTGTATATGCCTGATAGTCTACCTTGATGCCAAATATCAAGTTTCTAGGTCATCTGGAAGTGGGTTAGGTTTTTGATCCATAAGTCAGTGAGTCAGTGAGTGAATCAGTCAATGAAACCCCGTTTTTTAAACGTTAATATTTCATTAACCGTCAGAGCAAAGTTAATGAAATTTTGTATTGTAGATAAGCTTAAGAGCTTTAATAAATATGCTAAATTTCATATGTATAGGTTAAATAGTTTTCGAGTTATGATGGGGTCAAAAGTGGCTCGAAATGGTTCGTGTAATATTACAAACGTCGCGTCGCCAGTTCCTTTTTCTTTGAGACTTGGCTGGACACGCTTCCGCGTGTCTAGATCACACAGGTGACGCCCGCACCGCTCGGCTGACCAATTAGGTGTGTGTAGCGTCCCATGATGTGGTATGAGTACATTTATTCAGATACATCACAGTATGCATGACGGCGCTCGGACATTTTTACTGGGTACTTTTACTTAGGGACTGTGGCTCTGTAGATATTTGCTCGAAGGATTTAACATAATATAAGCCTAGTGTAGCGCGGGGTGATCTGCGGTGCGGGGAGGGCAGCCTAGAGGTTCTGAGAAAAATGCTCGCATGTTTCTTGCTTCCGCGTCACCTGACACCCTGTTTGTGCGCCAGGCGCAGGAGCGCGGCCGCTGGTAAAGGTTTTATGGTGCCGCCATAGTCCGCCATACTGAGCCACGAGGCGACACGAGCACCGCAGCTGTAGCTAACTTCACATCGTAAACAAGTAAGTATACAAGTCGGCGACGTGAAATTAGCTTCAGAAGTTTTTTGAGAAGCTTTTGTAGCTAAGAGAGAAGCTTTTGTAGCGGCTTTACGTTAACATGCAATGTAACATGAAAGGAGCATTTCATAAGTGTGCACGCAGCGCACGCATGAACCGAGCATGTACCTACTCGCATCTGTTTCCGACATGCACGCGGCGAATATGGTGAACATACAGATACACTAACTATGGGCCTTATTAATAAGCTCCAAATAGCACAACGAGCTATGGAGAGGGCTATGCTCGGAGTCAGCCATAGGACGTCCACTGCTGGACATAGGCCTCCCCTAGAGATCTCCAATAAGATCGGTTGGCAGCGGCTTGCATCCAGCGCGATCCTGCAGTCCTACACTGCGCTTGATGGTGCGTGGTCTCCACTCGAGAACTTTTCGACCCCATCTTAGATATCTTAGATATCATTACCGTGGCTAGGGTTCGTGCGCGTAAGGCGTCCACACCATACCTAGGACTCCTGTTACATTGCGACGATGTGGACGGCGAATTGCGTTTTACATTGCATGTTACATTACAGCTGTTTATGTCAGCTTTTATATTAAGCTTACCTGTCGGATACGCTCGACCCCCTCGTTGAGATGGTAGAACTGTTGCTTGCCCTTCTCCGGCTCAATCCTCTTCCGGATCGCCACACGCACCGGGTCAGGGTATTGCTGGAAGATTTTTGGGAAAACAAGTGCTATTTTATAGCGGAACTATTTAAATGTTGACCAAAATATATTTCCAGACCCTAAGATTAATGACCGAAATACGGAGATCCGTAGGAGGACTAAGGTGACAGATATCGGATCCCGTATAATCAAAGAGTTATTTTTATGATAAACATTTCAAAAATTCGTCGCGGATGCAGGACGCAGTACTGCGGATTAGCTCAGTGGTCAAAGCGTCGGGCTAGTGATCCGAAGACGCAAGGTTCGAGTCCTGCATCCGCGACGAATTTTTGAAATGTTTATCATAAAAATAACTCTTTGAGATAAACCTAGTGTGGGATGCACTATAAAATTAAAATCAGCCCGTACAATCAATCTCAAGTGGCGTTGGGCAGGACATTTAGTTAGATGTGATGATGGCAGGTGGAGTAGGTCTCTGAATGAATGGTGGCCCCGTGACGGGAAGCGCAGTCCCGGTATACCCGTACAACGGTGGCGTGATGACATCCAAAAGTTATGCGGCATCACCTGGATGAGACTGGCACAGGACAGGGATAACTGGCGTAAGGGGGAGGAGGCTTATGGCCGAAATAAGCTGATGATGATGATGAAGATTAATTACCAAACAAAATAGAATACTTACCGCAATGGATAAATGCTCACCAAATATTGTTTCACCGTAATAGTTGGTAGGTTGTTAGTTTTTTTTTATATAAACGCTTAGGAATCTTCTACTAATAGAAAACACTACATTTTCGATAGGTTGTTAGGTTAGGTTTCATATCTGCCTGAAAACCTTTTCACTCACTTAGCCTCGGCAAGAATGATCAAAATGAAGGGAAGTACGCGAAATAAAATTTTGGTAAGTACTTATGTACAAAATATCTGGTCTGAAATTATTGGTCTAAAATTAACTTAAACTATGTTTAAACAGTTTTAATACGCATACAAATAAAAATAGCTTATCTTCTTTAATACTTCTCGAAACACAATTTGGTGAGCATTTTGTCGAAAGCAAAATAAAAGCATTTCTGGTAGGCGTTTAAACACAAGCCTTTTTATGGTAGGTATCATAAGAATGTACATACTTAGATAGGTAGGTACGAGTATATCATTGATGACTGCGGGTGCTATTGGCTAAAGTTATTTGAGTACTTATTACCTGCCATTGCCAAGGGATCTATAATAATAAATGAACTTCGAATGGCTATGATAACGTACCTATACGGATTCAGATTCAGATAAGTACTTTATTTGTCAGAACATGGTAAGTACCTACACTTCATACAAAATAGCATACAAGTTAGAGTTCTTACATAATTTAGAAGTTTATAATTAATTATGTAGAATCTTTTTTTTTATTGCGAATAAGTCCGCGCTTGACCACCAATTCGCCTGATGGTTGGTGGTCAAGCGCGGACTTATTCGCAATCTTTCCCGTTTCCTAAGAGATATAATCTAAAGCTTTTCAAGGTTCTCAGGAAGACTGTTCCATTCCCTGGCGGTACGAATCAGAAATGTTGAGTCAAACCGTTTCGTACGTAACGAAGGAAAATCGACAGTGTAGGGGTGGTAATGTGGCGTAGTAGTGGATGGTAGGATAAGGTCGTGCAGCTCAGACAGAATGACTAGGACGTATACGTAACTTTGCAGATACCCTAATCTGTCAAAGTTTTGTTTAAGTACGTTCAAAAGTCGATTATAAATCCCCAGGTCTTAACCAATTAACTTTTATTTTGAAATTTTAATTGAATGCATTGTCAGAGCATAATCGCCACAACCAAAATAAGGCCAAATAAAATAAAATCTCACTCAAATATTCCTCTCACCTTAAAAATAAAATGGCTGTAGTCGACGTCATTGGCTGCGAGCGTGATCTTCGAGCTGGCGAGCTGGGCCAGGGTCCTGATGGAGTGGGAGGGGGCTTGGAGCAGCACCACGATGTTGGCCGAGTACGCCGCGAACAGAGCCATCAGCGCCGTGAACACCACGCACTGCATTATACGACCTGACAAACATAGCTGTGTAAGCTAAAACTAGATGGCATTAGCTTCTGGTTAGATCGCGCCAGTTAGTACAAAACAAAGTCGCCGCAGTCTGTCCCCATGTACGCTTATATCTATAAAACTACGCCACGGATTTTGATGCATTTTTTTTTAATAGATAGAGTGATTCAAGAGGAAGGTTTATATGTATAATACACCTTGCGAAGCCGGGGCGGGTCGCTAGTTTTAAATAATTGCTTGCTTGTTATACCGCCACGGCGATATCCGAATACGCCGCGAACAAAGCCATAAGTGCCGTGAATACTACGCACTCCATTATACGACCTGCCGAACTTAGCTGTAGAAGCTGAACTAGATGGCATTGGCATCGAGTTAGATTGCGCAGGTTGTATTAAGAGCATGATTTCCGAGTTGGCGATCTGGGCCAGGGTCCTGATGGAGTGGAAGGGGGCTTGGAACAGCACCACGAATCCACGATGCTGGTAGAATACGCAGAGAAAAGAGCCATCAGCACCGTGAACACCACACACTGCATTATACGTCCTAATAAACAAGTATGTTCGTATGGGCCAGATGGCTAGCCCTAGTGTCAGAATTTATATACCGCCTGAAGGCGGTTAATACAACCGGGACCTACAATTTAACGAACCTTCCGAGCCACGGTAGCATTCAGTTGGAAATGACCCCCGCAGTCACCCATGGCGCTAGTGTCGAGTTTGGTCGTGTAGGTTGTGTTAGAAAAAGTCGGTTTGGAAGTGTATCTGGAAGAAATCGCTAAAAGCGTTAAGGCCGCCAGTTAGAAACCTATAAATTTTATTGTTTTTTCCCTGTAATTTGTTTTTTATGTAATGTGGTTGTCAAGTGTAAAGTGTTATTGTTTGTTTAGATAGCTGGTCGTCTTAAATTTTGCGCTTATGCGCATATCGTAGAACATAGCTATTAGTCCGGGAGGTAAGCGCAAAAAATTGCAACTACTTTCTAAAAGCTGAATTTTTGGTATTACGTTGTCATGGTGGTGTACAACAATACCTACCCCGGAGTCAGCCAGCTGGGATGCTTAGCGTTTGGTGGGGATACCCGTTTGATTTTTTTTTAAATAAACGAGTATCTAGCAACTATTTTTAAATGACAGAGCCTGTCAGCCAGGCTTTAAAACGGCGCCACTTTAAAGCTGGACTGACAGGCCTCGTTACTTTTTTCAGGTAATTTTTTGTGGTTAAACTTTTAGTTATTTTTCTACCCATACACCAATTTTCAGCATTTAAAAGTAGTTGAGAAAGTACTTTTTTTTTTAAACTCAAACGGATATCCCCACCAAACGCTAAGGATCCCAGCTGACTGAATCCGGGGTATTTATGTACACCACCATGACAACGTGACACCAAAAATTCAGCTTTCAGAAAATAGTTGCAATTTTTTGCATGTACCTCCCAGGCTATATAGTGTATATTACCCGGCGTTCGTCGAGGTTCCATGTCGCAGCCCTGCTGGCTGACCGCGCTCATCGTCCAAAACACGGCGTCCACGAAACTGCCGTCCATTTGCGACTGCCTCTGAAACATATACAGAGGCTTTAGAATGAGTAGTGCTTATACCGTAGTGTGGCTAAGTGTTTGTCAGCGATCGCTGAAGTTAAGCAACGTTGGCACGGTCAGTCTTCGGATGGGTGACCGCGGGTGGTTTTTACAACTGAGATCTAACGTGGCTAGGATGACACGTTTTAAGGTACCGGTTGTTTTAACCGTTTAGCTTTGTCAGAGGCCTTCAGACGGCTTAAAAATACTGACACTAGGACTAGCCACCCGGCCTATACGAATTTACTTACTAGGTACTTTAGTACGAGTTTGCATAGTAAACGAAAACTGTTATTGTTCTCGTGTGGCTCTTTACAATTGTGATAGTTTTTCCTCGTTTCCACTACATACTCTACAAGTCTACACTCTATTCTACTCGGGGCACTAGGCAAAAATGTACGAAACCACACGGAAACTATAGTAGCTTCCGTTTACGCGTCGATTTATACTAACCCTCGGCCCTCAGGTGTGCCCATTATGGAAACTATTTTGCGCACTATATTATATTTTTATATCGTGGACAAAATTAGGCAGCTCAGAGAACTGGCTACGTCAATTTTGGTAGTTTTCTTGTGACTCAATTCACTTTTGTAAAGCATCAGTGAAAACGAAGAAAAATTTTATGCATTATAAATGTGGGTGTGGTATGGTTTATGAATAAGCTTATACTAGGGCCTCAGGATTCTTAGAAATCATACGCAGACCTACTAACCAAGCAATACGCACGTTTTAGGGTTCCGTACCCAAAGGGTAAAAACGGGAAAAACCATATTACTAAGACTCCACTGTCCGTCTGTCTGTCTCCAGGCTGTATCTCATGAACCGCTATAGCTAGAAAGCTGCAATTTTCACAGATAATGTATTTCTGTTGCCGCTATAACAACAAATATAGAATAAAAATAATGTTTAAGGGGGCTCCCATACAACAAATCTAAATTTTTAGCCGTTTTTCGCTCGATATCAATAATGGTAACCGGTAGATGCTTGAAATATTCACAGAATATTTAGCTGCATGCTTACTTTAATAATAAATAATTAAATAAAAATTTAAGGTTACAACTGCAATATAATAAATATTTCCCATACAGTACGGAACCCTTCGGGCGCGATTCCGCCTCGCACTTGGCAGATTATTTTAAATAAGCATTACAAGTGAAATACCCAAGCTAGAGGATGCTGTAGGCAGATAGATAATTAAGTAGACGTTTTTAATAAGTATGCCTAATCCTGACGCAATATTGGGTAAGTTATTATGGTTATTCCCACTAGTTAGGTATCGCCGTTACTAACGGACTCTTTGATAAGCTACTATAGTTCGGCCGTTCAGAGAATACGTTCCTGACACGTCATCTTAAAAAAACGTTGTTGGCCGATATCTCGGAAACTATGTACTTCAGGGCTAAAAACATTAAGATCATTATTGTAGAAAATAAAATTTCGCATCTTTTGTTTCCAGTAAACTTTTTTGTAAAACTTACCATTTACGATTTATGGCCCATTTAATGAAATTTCATTAAATGGACCTTAAAACATTCTAAAAAAAACTGTTGCCTGTAAAGTCGGAGTCGGTATACGGGCGAAAGTTTTACGTGACAACGACTTTGAGACGAATGAGACGAATGAGAGCGAGTGAGAGGCACATTGTGAGCGCATGAAGTGTGAGCGGAGCGTAACGCAGTTTCTTGAAGTGTCACCCGGCAAACCAATTTATAAGACGTTGTCACGTCAAAATGTTTTTGGACGAGATATCAGCCAAAAACATTTTTTCGAGATGACGTGTCAGGAACGCATTCTCTGAACGGCCGAACTATAGTCTATGTTATTACTAAGTAGGTAAATATAATTAGGTGACGAAATCTTAGTTTTATACCTACTTCACTTCTAAATCAAATCATCAAATCATAATTATCGGATCCGCCAGGTGGCGCTGCCACGATAACAAGCTGTTTGTGTTCCTAAAACTTTAAATAATAAATAAAATTAGTTTAATGAGTTCTCCTACAATTTAATATGTTTAAATACGTAAAATAAGTGCTAATTTACAATCGTGAGTGTTATCTAAACAAAATAATCAAGCAATAGTGAAATAAACATCTTTTTTCAAAGTAACCGGTGAAAACATTCAAATCTCGTACCAAACATAAACATTAGGGTTTGGATTTCGCGCGGGATCATCGTGTAAGTACTTTATTAATACTAAAGCTACTAACAGTGAATTAAAATTGTGATCCGAACGGTTAAACAGTATTTATGAACTTTTCTGAATTCATCCACTTGATTTTATTATAATTTTCGAGTGACTATTGAACTGTGTGCGACCAATCTCACATGAACGCGTAAGCGCCTTGGAAACGCGCGGCGCTTAAGTCCTTTTTCTCGCAACTTCATAGCGGTGACTATTTTCTTTGTTACAAACGCTTACTGGAAACTATTATACTTTGGCCAGCTGTTGAATATTTTAAGAAATTATGGGGAGAACACCAAGACCTATCTTAAATTGTGGTGGCTGTCCAATCAAAATTACGAACAGAGAATATTTAAAATGTGCGCTTTGTGGAGTCATTTACGACTTGACTTGTGGGAAGGTTTCGATTGTCCGTTTCCTGAGGATGACTAATGACCACAAGTTAGCCTGGAAATGCGTGCCGTGCCTCACCAAGAAGGCAAGAAAAGATAATACGGACACCCCTGTAGGCATTCATTACCGTAACGATGAAGAAAACAGAACTGCAAGTAAATATGAAGTAAAACCTACCGAGAGGCCCAGATATAATAACACGGACACTCCTATAGGCATTCATTATCGCCACGAGGAAGACAACATAACTATAAGAAAACCCAGATCTAAACTGGCCCTGTCTTTAACCTGTGACTCTATGGATAACAGCAGCTTTCAACAAAATGAAACACTGTGCAACGCTGACACCACTCAACAAATAACTGAGAAATCAAATGACCAACTGATCCGGCGTGAATTAAAAGAAATTACTGAAAAACTGGCCAAAGCAACGGAACAAATAAACTTTCTTCTTCACGAAAATACGAAATTAAAACAAGAAATTCACTCGCTGAAAGAAAATAAAATCGACAAAACTCTTGAAATAGAAATTCTCCATGAAGATAAAAATTTGCGCAGCAATAGTTTCTACGAACTAAGAGAGACTTCTACACCTATTTCTGCAGAAATTGAAACCAATAGTAAAGGAAGGTCTAAAAAGCAGAGGACATCAATAAATACCACATCAAAAATAATAAACACGCCAGATAATGACAAAATCAAAGAAATTTTACCGCGGAGCCCAGACCCAAGACCAAAGCTGACGGAAAATAATGTATCGAAGAATAAAATAAACCAAATCAAGAAAATAGAGCGCCGTAAATTAGATAATTCAGAAGACACTGAAAGAGGTGTCACTCAATCTCTGAATGAAGCAAAATTTGACATGATTGCAGGAAATGAGAAGAAACAATCCAACATAATAATCATTGGAGATCAAAGCTGTACGCATACATCTTCACTGCTTGCTCAACTAAGAGAGAAAAAGATAAACACGAAAAAATACAAAGTTGTGACATACAGCTACCCAGACGCTCCTGTGGAACATATTCTAAAAAATGTTAACCTTCATGATAAAAATCTCGATGAAGATGACTGGATAATCCTATCACTAGGATTAAATGACACTAACCCCACGAAACTATTTATTGAAATATCTGCTTTTCTAAAAAGCTTTAGCAAAGTTAACGTGATTCTTACAAATGTCCCACTGAATCCATATTTAAATGAGAATAAACTTAGCCTAAACCTTAAATCGATTTCCAGCAATTTTGATAAATGTCATTATTTACATGTGTTTCCTACAAAAAAACATAAAACCCGTATAGTTTTCTGCAAATTGATCAATGAAATAATAGACGCAGAAGATTACAAAAATAATTTTCTCGGCAAAAATATTACAAAAACAACAAAAAAGGCAACGGCGTCTATCACAAAGCCCGGTACAATACCGTATTACTTCATGAAGTCAAAAGAAAAAGAAGTTCCTAAAACAGTTGTCAACAAAGGGCTCAAAAATATGGGAAACTCTCAAAAACAGCTTTTTCGTTACAGACACGAGTAACAAACCAAATCAAAATTTAGAAAACTCTCAACAAAGCTCCAAAAACGTTTTTAGTATGATGCATCTAAATGTTCGCAGCCTCAAATCAAAAATAAGCAAGTTAGAATTACTAAATAATGAACACAAGTTTGATGTATGTTGCTTCACCGAAACACACCTGCGTGATGATCAAGCTGATATTCTACAACTAGAAGGCTTTCAAAAAGCTGTCCACTATTCACGCAAAAACAAAAAACATGGCGGTGTTAGTATTTACGTAAACCCTAACATAAACTTCTCTAAATTAGATTGGATATCGGACATGGCTATCGAAAGCCATTTCGAAAGCTGTGGCATAGCCATTGACGAGCTGAACGCTATAATAATAGGCTTATACAGAGCGCCAAACAGTAATTTTAACCTATTTATTAATACACTTGAAACGTTGCTCATTAAACTCATGAGAAACCGGAACAATACAAAAAAAGTGTACATCCTTGGAGACTTTAACATAAACATTTTAGAAAAAAATAGGAGGACTGAACAATTTATTACTACCTTAAAATCTTTCAAGTTTCATCCAATTTTCACAGATCCTACTAGGTATACTGATCACAGCCAAACATGTCTGGATAATATTTTAACTAACTCAAAAAAATACGATGCCGAAATTTTAAATGTTGGTATCTCAGACCATACTGCCTTGAAAATGAAAATTAAAACTACCTTGAGTTATAAAGAAAATTACTGGTATGTTGAAAAAAGAAACATCGATAAATATATGGATATATTTCTAAAGTATCTGGCACAGGTAAATTTTTGTGAAGTTTATGACCAAAATGACCCCAATGCTGCGTACGACAAATTCATCGAACTCTACTCGCTAATATTTGATCTATGCATTCCCGTTGAAAGAATTAAAATATACCATAAGAAAAAACCTAACTGGAAAACAAAGGGCATTCTTTTATCGAGTAAAAAAAAGAGAGAGCTATATCTTAAGACTCACTTAACCAATGATAATGTTAAAGTTAATACCTATAAAACTTACTCCAAAACTTTTAAGAAAGTAGTTAACCATTCTAAAAAATTGGCTAACATTAGATATATAAATAGAAGTGCCAACAAGAATAAAGCCACTTGGGGCCTCATCAAACAACACACTGCTCCTAATAATAATATCCGCTCAACACTCAATAATTTGAAGATAAACGGTGAAGAAGTATCAGATCCCACTAAAATAGCTGATGTATTACTAAATCAATTCTCCAAATTTAAAACAAGCAGATCTACCACGGATAACAACAATACATCTGAATATCAAAATCACAAGTCTATTTTCTTAACACCAACTGATACTTCTGAAGTCGTAAATATTGTCAATGGTTTTAAAAACAAAAAAACTACAGGTTATGATAAAATTCCAATGCAAGTAATAAAACAAAGCATATTCTTCATATTAGACCCACTAGTTCACATTATAAATCTTTCGCTATCATCCGGCATCTTTCCAAAAAACCTCAAGACAGCTCTTATAAAACCGATCCATAAAAAAGGACCAAAGGATGATCCTAACAATTATCGACCTATCGCACTCCTTCCATGCTTCTCAAAAATCTTTGAAAAAGTAATTTATAAGAGATTCTACAAGTTTTTCAGTCAAATGAACATAATCAACGAAAACCAGTTTGGCTTTCAACAAGGTAAAAATACCACCCTGGCAATTTTTAAAATGCTGAAAAGGGTAGGTAAAGCTATCAATAAAAAAGAGGTTGGGGCTGCCCTGTTTTTGGATTTATCCAAAGCGTTCGACTGTGTTGAGCATCACTTATTGCTGAAAAAACTTGAAAAAGTGGGTATCCGAGGTCTAGCCCTCAAACTCATCGAATCATATCTACTCAACAGATCACAATCCATAGTTCTTGATGTTTATAACAGATCCACAAAAACAGTCCAGCAAGTCGTTTCCAAATCTATAGATATAAAAACAGGCGTCCCCCAAGGAAGTATCATAGGCCCGCTTTTATTCCTTATATATATAAACGAACTGCCTCAAATAACTAACCATTTATGCATAATGTTTGCAGATGATGCTACGATTTTCATTCCCAAACAAAATTTGAGTGATCGCGAATACGAATTAGAAATAAATAGCACTATAAAATGTATTGGCAACTGGTTAGAAAATATAAACTTAAACCTAAACGTAGAAAAAACTAAGATACTGCAATTTAGAAACTATATAACTATATATACCATTTATAAAGCTCAACATTTCATTCAACAATAGCCAGATAAATTCAGTTCAAGATACAAATTTCCTAGGTGTTAATATTGATACTCATTTGAACTGGAAATCACATGTAAGTAAAGTAAATAATAAGTTGTCACAGTATTGTTATGCTATCAGTATATTATCCAGCATCGCCTCGAAACAAATTGCTACCAATGCCTACTATGGTTATGTTTATCCTCAGTTGACATATGGAGTTATTTTTTGGGGAAATTCAGTAGAGTCCAATTCAGTTTTCATTATGCAGAAAAGATGTCTTAGAATTATATTTAAATTAGATAACACCGATACACTTCGTGATGTATTTAAAGATAATAATTTTCTAACCCTTACTGGTATCTACATCTATGAGACCTGTATGTTTGTCAAAAATAATAAAAGTGTCTTTTTCAGTGACCTAAAGTCGAATCGTACCGAAGTCCAGAGATCAAAACACAAATATGACATCTGTATACCTCAATTTAATAATGCCATGTTCTCAAATAGCGCATATGCTATGGCTATTAAAATCTATAACTGTTTACCTATACATATAAAAGTATTAGAAGGAAATAGCTTTAAAAAATCTCTAAAGTCCTGGCTAATTTCAAAAGTCTTCTATTCTACAAAAGAATATTTTGAAAACCACAAATTAATTACCTTCGGTTTACCCAATTTATAAAGTTGTTTAAATGTTATTAAGTATATAACGCTAGCTTATGATTATTTGTAAAAATAAGTGTATTAATATTGTACGCTCGAAATGGGCAGGCTGTTTGAACTTATAAATTTTATGTAACATCATTTTGTACACAGCTAAGCAATAAAGATTTTTCTATTCTATTCTATTCTATAAATATTTACATGCCCAATTCATCATCACAGCCGAAGCTCCCCCAATGCTGGATATAGGCCTCCTCTATGGATGTCCAAGAAGACCAGTTAGAAGCAGTTTGCATTCAGTGTTCTTGCCACAGAAGACTGCTGTTGTGTGGTTCTTCCGGCCTTGGTCATATTCTCGTTCTATTTTATCGGTGGACGTCCATATGGTTGGAATCCAATAGAGAAGTGTACAGCCTTATCAGTCATCTGTTTTATGCTATGCTATCCCGTAACGTAGGTTTTCGATGCTCACTCGGTCTCGTGACCATCTCGTATACGTCCTAGCTAGGCCCTCCTAGGGGGCTATAGGTTCAACAAATAGAGCCCTTGACTTCGAGCAAATATCTATAGTCACAATCGTGCAAAAAAGTGTCCGCGCCAAAACTCTGCCTAAGCCAAGTAGTGGGCAGGCTTTTTAGTTAGTTGTACGTAAGGCGATTGCAAGCCGACTACAACGCCGCGCTATGACAAAGTGCTCGATTACAAGGACTATAACGTCGATATACAAGAAAACGGGTCATTGTAAATTATTTAATGTAAATGTCTAAGTCGGTATGTATGATGGCGCTCGGACATTTTTTTACTACTTTCACTTAGGGACTGTGGCTCTGCAGATATTCGCTCGAAAGCCCTTAAGCACTTTTGGTGATTGTTCCTTATTCGCGAAAATAGGCACGATGACTGGGTAAACACGGACGAATTATAATCAATATATAATTAGTCCGTGCCGTGAGTGAGATTATCAAAAAATATTGGACACGTATTTTTTCTTTTATCAATCAAACAACAAATGACAAAGATAAAACCTTGTCTAAGTTTGGGAGTGGGGGTCGTGAAGTCACTTCTTTCATAGAAGTCTATACATTTGTATGTGACTTGTGACCTCACGCGGAACTTTAACGGACTTATATCTTCATCATTTTTTGTTTCATTGACAAAAGAAGTAATCGTCCAAGTACGAGTAGGACTCGCGCCTGCAGGGTTTCGTACTGTATGGAAGCCCCCCTTAAATATTTATTTTATTTTAATTTAATTATCTCCAATAAGACCGGTTGGTAGCGTCTTGCATCCAGCGCGATCCTGCGGTCTTAATGAGGTCGTTCGTCCACCTTGTGGGTGGACGTCCTACGCTGCGCGCTGGATGCAAGCCGCTACCAACCGGTCTTATTGGATATCTTTAGGGGAGGCCTATGTTCAGCAGTGGACGTCCTATGGCTGAAAGGAAGGAAGAAAGGAATTTAATTATTTACTATTAAATTTTTACATTCTGTGAACATTTGTAGCATCTACCTGTTACCATTTTAAATATCGCGCTAAAAACGGTAAAAAAATCAGGTTTGTTGTATGGAAGCCACCCTTAAATATTTATTTTGTTGTGTTTTAGTATAGGTATTTGTTCTTATAGCGGCAACAGAAATATATCATCTGTGAAAATTTCAGCTTTCTAGCTATAACGGTTTATAAGATACAGCCTGGTGACAGACAGACAGACGGACAGCGGAGTTTTAGTAATAGGGTCCCGTTTTTACCCTTTGGGTACGGAACCCTAAAAATACGAGTCTAATATTTTTTGATAGTCTATCTGACGGATAATTAAATTTTTTTTAGTCATTATGCCTATTCCTGGTGGCAAGCCGCTTCCTAACGGTAATTTTGGAAGTCTGTAGTAGAGACCTGTGCCCGAATCCCCCAGTGCGATGTCCAACGCTCGTAAAATGTTTCTGTTATCTTTTCCTTATAATGTGCTACCTACGTAGAAGAGACTAAAGCAATATTTTTCTTGGTATATGATCTTGTAGGCCAATAGGCTATCTCTATTGTTGCCGTCTACAAGCTCAAAAGCCGCTATATGAAATTCAGATGATTTTCACTTTTTAACATAAGCTTACTAAAAAAAATCTAGATCTGTAATTATGATTTTTGAGATAAAACAACGTCGTTAAAAGTCGTTCAATAAGCGTAATGTGTATATTTCTTTTAATAATCTTTGGTATATTTCTGAACAGCGTAGCCAACTCTCCAGTTTTAATGTGGATCTCTAGTGTTTTCGATACCTTCACAGTTTTCAGTTTATGCCTCATAAAAAGAAAAACTGCCGATTTAACTGTAGATGTAAATAAATTTAGTTTTTTAGGATGGAATTTGTAGTTTTCTACAGCTTTTTAGCTTTTTGAAGTATTTGTCTAGGTTGGGATTGGCAGTATTTTTTGTGTGTGGGAGTGGCTGAGATAGAATCAGAAAAGCCAATGACTTAAAATGGCGCCTTTAAAAAAAAAAAAAAAAATTCGCGGCCATCAACCAAACCTTGTTTTTTTTGGTACAATAAGAGGTTGTAAACAACGTTTACTAAACAAAAAAATTCTATCCTCAGTCCGAAATAAGTTATGAGAGTTAGAAGTTTGTAGGTATTCATCAGATTTTTTGTAAAGATACTGCATAATAGATCCTTTAAAACATTGAAATAATCGTTATATCGGTACCTACTATATTATGGTGCACCAAGCACTCATGATTTGACAGTGGTCAATCCGCCGGCGTTTTGGAATCGCAGCACGCGCCACCGCCGCCACTGCCGAGGATGTGTATGTAGTTGGCTGTCTCCCGTCCTACTCTAACGCGCACAGGAGATTGGTTTGTTTCACTTTCTCACTTATGAACCATCCCTCCAGCGCCCCGCCCCCCGGCAATTAAAAAAATAAGGATCTACTAATTCATTCTCACTCTCGCCTCGATCTTTGTGTTGTGTGCGTGCGTGTTTGGAATTATTCGTTACCTACCAGTATTTCAAAACTGCGACTCGGCTTTTGTTATATGGACTCTGATTTTGATAACGTACCTGTGAACGATTTAGTTTTTGTTTTATAGACTCCGATTTGAATTACCTATCCGTTTTGGCTTTTGTTTTATGGACTTTGATTGTTGTACCTACTTGTAACAACTGTTCGGGATCCTGAATTGTGGAGTGCTTATAGAATATTTGAAACGTGAAAGAAGATGGATCGAGGACCGCCGTGCATTTCTTGTGAACACAGTCTTAATCGAAGTAATAATAGGATTCGAAGATCCAATGTTTTATCTGTGGAATATGTGCAAGAGTATCCATTCATAATGGATTATTTGGCAGAAGTTAGAAATATCAGACAGGTATGTAAACAAAATACTTACCTATTCCATATAAAACACGTCACATATTTGAAAATTTCATTCTAAATGCATTATATTTCATATTTTTATTTTAGTACGCACCCATAAAGCCCAAGAGGGCGGTTATTTGTTTGAACTGTATGTATGTAATTGTAGGTATAAGAGATCGTAACTACTCAACGGATAAATGTATACTTAAATAAATAAATAATACATTTATTAGATGTCAGATGTTTCTTCGATTCCTATGTATGTACATTACTTTTCATAAATAAATATTTTACTGAGGATTTGGTTCCTTTCACATAAAAAAAAAAACAATTTTTCTTTTCAGATTGGACATGAAGATCGGCTTTGTTGTTTTCAACGAGAAAGACGCTACGTTGAACAATGTGAGGCGGACCTGGCTGTCCACGTTACTGGACCTGAACCTGACGCTGCAAACGTTGAATCACAGTCTAACGGCACTGGACAAGATATTGTTGAACAAAATGTCCCTGGTGCTGAATCTGAGATAACTGACGCTGATACAGATCAAATAGAGGCTGTGACACGTGCCCAACCTTCCTAAAATGATTCAAGATTTCCTATACCAGGATTTACAAGAGCACCTTTTAATACAAGAAAATGTTTATTTCAAGATTGCAATCATGGAAAATTGATCAGAATTGACAAAACACTGAGAGCAACAATTCTACAAGAAAAAAGTTTTTACATACCGTTAGGTGTACGAGTATGTGAAAAACACAGATTTGATCCTTCATGGACCGACATAATATCCGTTGTACGCCACACACCGTAATTTCTAATAAATGTAATATTATTTACTTCGTAGTTTGATTGAATACCAAATGTTAGTATGTGTGCTTTTAATATTTAACACAAAACGTATCTATCTAGCACTGCTATGATTATAAATATCTAGTGTTATTGTAGACAACAGATATATTACGCGATATGCATTGTACACGGTAAATAAAGGAATGAATGAACACTTCATTGCACACAAAGACATAACATTACAGTATAAGTACAATGGCGGCGTTATCGAAGCGATTTCTTCCATGCCATCTCTCAAGTAATTAGTCAATTACCAAATTACAGACAAAAACAGATAATATGGGGATGAGGTTTACAGAAGGCGAGATAGTTTGGGGTACAACCTTACTCCTAACAATTCTAAAAGCATTTAACAGCTTTTATTGATGTCAATTTAGCTCGTAACTTGCGCCTAGGTGATAAAAATAACCATAAAACGAGTAAATCAAAACAAACTTTTAAGTCTTATAACTCTTTTTGGACTGAAACTACAGCTGCAGCATTTCGTATTCATCATTTGTTACACTATACTGAACTATAAAAACAAGGTTTGGTTGATGGCCGCGTGAAAAAAAAAAGGCAAGGCCATACAAAAACCGGCATTGGCTTTTGAAAGTGCTTCCGAATTACTAAAAAAAAAAAAAAGTATTTCTAAAAAAATTGGATGGCTTTTTTTAAATCCTGGTTTTTGGTCATAACTCTAAAACTTGATTGTGCAGTTAGCGGATTTTAGCTAGTGGACGGCATTAGTATAAATTTCAAGAAACCCGCGCATCCCAGACATTCGTGCACTCTCTGATGAGCCACGGACACCATTTTTGTTACAAAAATTAAGTCGTATTTTCCTCATTCGTTGCAAAAGCAATTTGATAACTAAGATAACAAAACTAGTACCTGCCTATTTTCTCAATATATTGCAACAAAACAAATTTTTTTCACGATACTAGGATAGAAGATATAATGTTAGCACTGCAAATGTTTCCTCCGACGCGTCACGCGTATGCTGGCAGTACGGGGCTACTGATACTGCTAGTGGCAGCTGCAGTAGCAGCGCTGCCGCTGAACCAAGTACTGCCACGCACGCCTCACTGCCACGATGAACGTTGCCAATTAGACAGAACTTACGAATATCGAGTGGAAGGTAAGCGACATTAACTATTTTGTTCAGAGGAGACTACAGTAGCGTGTGGCTCCATAAATTTCTGTACAGCGCCCCTGGTGGACAACTTTCAAAAACGTATAGAACAAAACGGAAACTATAACTTTACTCGTAACTCATACCTACTAATGCCGCTGTTGCTATTAAGTTGTGTCACAAAAAGCAACAATATATGTTGGATAAATGTAGTATTTATTGCCCCGTTGTTGTAAGGTGATTAGAAAGTTTGAAATCTGCCTTAGCAATGCGGTTCAATCCAATTTTTGAGGCGATTGCGCTTGGCTCGGGCGCTAAATTTTCCTTAATTTTTAGGTAGGTATTTAGTCACGAAATTTAAAGATTATGGATATCTTACCAGCCTTATATGAACATACGCTGATGATAACTTACTTATTTGTATCTATGGTTAATAAAATTGATCTCGTTCTTGACAGGTAAAAAAATAGACATTTACTCGAACAATGGATTTTTGAGGATGATATGTTTCGGATTGAGCGTGATGGACTCTCCTGCACTACCAAGATTCAACCCCACGTTTGCTGTGAAGACTGTGATAATGCAAAACTGCCCACCGCCGTCCACTGGCTCCCTGATGGACTCTCTCGCCACCCTAAACGTGACACTAATAACCGACCAGCCAGTCGACGAACACGAAGGCTTAAAACTCTGGAGCCAGCCAATCGTACCGTCGCTCGCTGCCCGACACTTCTACGGCCTAGAGAGTTTACAAAGGCTTTACATCTCTGGGAAGGAAAATGAACGTATCAGACCCGAGCGCGGTTTTCTAACTCCGCTGAAAAATCTTGAATATTTAAATATAGAAGAAGCGGAAATAACAAACGAAGATTTGAGCACACTGTCGCCTAAACTTCAACATCTTTCCTTAATCTATACTAGCATGGAGTCGATGCCGCAAGCGTTGCTCTCGACTAACTTGCAAGAGCTGTCGGTCTTAAGCAGGAGTGCATTCGACGGTGTAGCAGTACCAACAGGACTGTCCGAACTATTCCTGTCTTCAGCCGAGACCACGTTACGACTGGAATCAACGCAAGCGCTTCGTTCGCTCATGCTGAAAAGTTGGGTGGATGAACAGCCCCAACCACTAAAAAGCTGCGACAATCTGACTTTCCTCTCGTTTGGGTCCATGACAGTGAAAGCACTACCCGATTACTGGCTGGCCCAATGCTTCCACCTTGACAGATTAATACTCCGAGGTATCAAAAGCCCCAGTTCTTTGCCACCGAAACTGTTGGCTAATGTCACTGCTCTTACGTCTCTCAGCATTGTAGAGAGCAAATTTGAGACGCTGCCAGCAGAACTATTGCACGATACTACTAAGCTAAGTTATCTACATTTAAGGAAGAATAGTCTCAGGGCGCTGCCAGCTGGACTGTTGAACTACGCGCCGAAATTGTTTCACCTGGACTTAAGCGATAACCATCTTCAGATCTTACCAAGGTAAAAATCGCTACCAGACTATTCTTTAGCACATTTGTATGACTTCATAATAATTAACAAGTGTAGTGGTAGCTGAAGTGAATTTTCTGCAATAGGATTTGGTACAAGTACTTACTGGCCAGAACGTATTGATTTAGTAATATTTAACCGACTTTTAAAACAAATGTTCTCAATTCGACTGAATGTTTTTCGATGTAGGTATATTACGTGATTACTCTGCTAATTTTGAACCTATTTTGATAGTTATTATACTTCAAAGATGATTCTATTATAACATTATCGACGTCGGCTGAGCCGTTTTTGAAATATCAACAACAATGTAAAAAATAATGACTACATGGATGACACGATTCGTGCGAACTATTTAAATTCTGTATACGGTTTCAGTATGTTGTGCCATTTTTGGCGAATAATAATTATGAACCAACGGACATGTGTTGCTGACTCCTAATCTTATATATTTATACAGTAAATAATTGTTCTTTTTGTGATAAACATTTCAAAAATTGACGAAAATGAACATTCCTATAAGCCTATTGTGTGATGCACGATAAAATCATCTAATAGTAAATAATTGTTTCCAGTGGCTTCTTCAGTGTGCCGCGAAAGATACGAACACTGTTACTAGTGTCCAACGAACTGAAAAGTGACGCGATTCCAGAAATCGCTAAACTGGACGGCGTCATCTCTCTTAACATTACAGACAATCCACGCATCGGAGATGTCTGTACCGAGCATGGTGAGTCCAGAACCCTTACCTTAGTCCAGGTTTACACGTAAATTGAAACTACTGCTGTTAGCGTAGTTTACATAAATTTTCGCGTTCGCGTATGGCTTCATACATTTTGGTTAGTTCTTCCTCGCTTCTGCCAGGGGCGCTGTACAAAAATGTATAGAGCCATACGGAAACAGCTGTAGTTTCAATTTACGTGTAAACCTGGACTAACCCCTCAGCTAGCTTAGCATATGACCACGAAAATAATATTATCACCGTGTGAAAAAGTGATAGATATACATATACTTTACCATACCTCTGTCTCGTTCTGACACGTCGAAAGAATTATTTCGTGGTGCATACTAGCCCGGCTGTTGGAATATATCCATCTCTACATTTTTGTTTTTTGACTTTTGAATGAAGCGGAGCGAAGATCTCTGAATTATCACAGCGAATTTTGCTGTCGTCTGTCGGGATGTTGCTTTTCGTCCACAGGTAGCATTTTTCAAGGAATCTCGACAAAACTTAGTAGTGACTGATTCTATTTATTAATGGATTTTTTTGTCATCGGCGATTTTTGATTTGGGTTTTTGGGATAGTTCTCTCAAAAAGCTTACCCCATTTATCAGACGATTTTGATAATATTTAGTAAGATCGTTGAAAATGTAAACTAACCAGATTTACGAGTTTGAACCAAATCAGCCAAGAGCGAGTTGACATAGAGGCTTATGGAAATTCGTTAAAATAAAAAATCTAGGAATTGTATACAAATCCTAGGAAATGTATACAATTCCGAAGTTATTTAGGAAATGTATAGAATATTGTTTCAAAAACTATTTAATACATAGATATCCTGGGAAATGTGTACATTTCCTAGGAATTGTATGTAATTCCTAAAATCGCACGGAAATGTGTGAAATAAATTCTTTTAGACACATTTCCTAAGAAATTCTCTCAGAAAATATTTCCGTTAACATACATATAAACCTTCCTCTTGAATCACTATCTATTAAAAACAAACAAATCTAAATCCGTTGCGTAGTTTTAAATATATAAGCAAACATGGGGACAGACAGCGGGAAGCCACTTTGTTTTATACTATGTAGTGATACCTAAATATAAAAATGAATCGTGGTTGTTAGTCTCGCTAAAACTCGAGAACTGCTGAACCGATTTGGCTAATTTTGGTCTTGAAATATTTGTGGAAGTTAAAATAGTGAGAAAATTTATAAAAGTTGCTATGAAAATAATAGAAACATTAATTTAATTTTCCCATACAAAATGTTCCTGCATGTAAAAGTTGTCATTGACAGTTGACAGATGGTGAGATGAAGTTCACCGGGTCAGCTAGTTTTATAATAAAAACTTATACGCCGATCTCTTCACAGGAATACAATGGACGACCAAACTCGGAGAGCATGAGACCAACGTGATGCGACTCTGCACCAGTTTCAATACTGACAAGCATTTCTTGCGTGTGCCTAAATAAGTTGTAAAATAAAGTTACATAAATATGCTTATAACAAATATATTTATACTACACCTGCTCGGAAAGTACCTTGATACTTTATCAAATTTACGGTAGAAAGTACGTCATTGCATATCGAACAAATATGCGGGGAGAAAACGCATCTGAGCGGGAGAGAAAAGTGTATGAAAATCCATTTCTTACGTGGTTTTTCTTTTTTAATTTTGGGTAAGACTATGCGCTGGTAACCTAAATATCAAAAGCCAAAAAGTTTTTACAGTGAGTTTTTATCTCCAAGTTCGCAAAATGACACTGGCCACTAGCTGTGTGTTGGATGGTGTCAAACAATTTGAAAAAAGAACATGTGAAAATTGCAGACGCCATTGGCGCCATTTTCAAGTGTTACATTAGGCTTCACTAACTGCAACAATTTCAATTTAAATTTCAATTAGTAAAGATTTAGTTTTTTATTTTCCTCGTAGGTGTAGTATAAAGCACTATGTATCACTCGAGAGAAAGTGCGATTCCCGATCTCGGGTGTTTTAAAACCCTCGCCGGTAATCGGTCACTTTCTCCTCTCGGTGAACAATGTACTATTGCGCCCGCGTAATTATACGAGTATCTACTATTTATCTTCACAACCAACTTTTATTACCTATGAACCAAATAGAAAAATTGTAAGAAATATGAGCTGCTCCGTACAAAAACTTCAATATTATGATCTTCCACTAAATCATCGACTTGTAACAAGCTTTTATTTAACTTGCAATGGATGTACCTATGTATGTATGTAAGTTCGGGTGAAATCGGGTGGAATCTTGCAAGTTAAATTTGACCAACTTCCCTGTTTCCGATTGAGCTGAAATTTTGAACGCAAATGTATGTACCTATATCGCGTGACAATGCAATAATATGATACCATGGAACTGATCTGATGATGGAGTCGGAAGGTGGCCATAGGAACTCCTGTACTAAACAAGATAGTCCCGTCGTGTTTGGGCTCGTTTTACTTGTCTTGGCTAGCACTCTGCTGCTACATGATTTCCAGGATATCAAAAGCTTGTATTTAAAAAGTTATATCTTTATAATAATTTAAGTATTTCAATGGTTTTAAGGACTTTTGCCACATATAGCTTACCAACACAACCCGTGAAGTGTCGTTGCCTCTTCGAAGCTCATGTTATTTTACTAATTTCAATTATTTAGCGAAAAATTTTCACATTTTCAAGTTTAGGTATTTCCTGTTTTTTATCCGTTTATCCTTAAAGGTGGGCATGCACGATGCGATGATTTGATCAAATTTTTGCTTCATGCCAACTGGGAGCTCATTCAGTTAATTCAAAGGTAGGAATTGGTAGTTAACGATTTGTACTACTACCTGAAACTGGGCGCACAGAACGCGACGATCGCATCAATTCATCAGTTCAGTTCAGTGGAGGCCAAATATAGGTAGTTAACTATAGCTGGTTAGTAGTTATTGAGGACCTTTGAATTAATTGAATGAGCTCCCAGTTAGACTGAAGCGAAAATTTGATCAAATCATCGCATCGTGTATGCCCACCTTTAGAAGTTTAGATGCATCAAATACAATCGAACCTATTGATATAGTTCGAATCACAGATGTTACTATAAAACAAGCCGCCAAGTCGCGAAGCCTATGATAAAATCATAACAACTTGTATATCGCTATCTAAGTATGTATAGCACATCTTTTTTCTCACGCCCTATACGCTAGTAACTTCTCCACTTATTCTCCCTCCACGATATTTATGTTTTTTTTGGGATTCTTTGAAAACGGGAGTGCAAGTGCAGCTTCCTCACGGCACCCATGAGGATCATCGTACCCTTTTCAACTTCCATTTCCGGAAAAAATGCTAATGCTTTTTAAGTAAAACGAGAATACGAAGTAACATTAAAGTTTAGGTACTGATAAAGCAGTACCTATCTTAATCTCTTTTTGTCAGGCCGAAAATCAAGCTTCCCAAATAAATAGACAAAATACTCCAAAGTAAATGTAAAAACAGGAGAGAGCCCATTTTCAAAGCACAATACTTATCAGTATCGTGCTAAATATCAACTGACCGATTCGGTAAATCACACCCTACTTACAACCAATGAAAACATTTTAAAAACCTTTAAAAAAAAATTAAAACAAGCTTTTAAGTACTGAACAAGTTCTCGCCAAGACGAATCAAACGAGCCGAAACCCGATAGGGTTGCGTCGTCTCATTACAGAGTTCCTATGACCACCTTCCAGCTCTATCATCAGACCCTGGTTACCATTGAAAAACAAACTACTCGCCAAGACCATTCAAATGAACCCAAACTCGATGAGGTTGTCGTTTCATTGCTAAGTTCCTTTGGCCACCTTCCAGCTCCATCATCAGATCAGCATCACGTCATCAAAATATTGCATTGTCACGCGATTTACACATGCGTTTCAGCTCAGACAACGGGACAGGTGAAACTATACTAAGTGGAACACAAATCGGCGGATGAGAAGCTATGCGCAGAACGCTGCGCAAAAGCCGAAATATAGGTATGCGCGGGAACCAGAGAGACGAGACGCCGCTTAGTATAAATAAAAGCTTGTAAGAAGGTTACCTGTTCAAAGTGCAGCTCCCACCTGGCAGCCAGACAGATGGCCAGGGCAGAGACGAGCGCGCAAACAGCCGTCCCTATCCAGAGGTTCGAGCTGAACGGCAGCGAGAAGATGTTGGACACGTAGGACAGCGGCGGCTGCCGGAATATGAAGCGGACTCGGAATGGAGCCAGCGTGTCGGTGTATGCCACCACTGTGAGACGTTCTATGTCCGTTACCGCGCAGTTAGACCCTGCGGCAAGAAAATACAACTTTTAAAGGAGCCTGGTTTTTCGGTGAAAGAAATCATGTTGAGCAAAAGTCAGGAGAAGATTTGATGGCGAATGTGTATCCACCGATCTAGAGATGGACTATGTATCTGAATAAATGTACTCATACCACATCATGGGACGCTACACACACCTAATTGGTCAGCCGAGCGGTGCGGGCGTCACCTGTGTGATATAGTACTTCCTGAAGTAATTTGTTGTTTTATTGGGTGTCTTTTCAGTGGACATCACAGACTAGGAACGTGAATTTGCATCCATTGCTTTTTGATTCTAAGTCTAGGTAGGCTCAGCTTAGTGAACTAGTAATACCACTACTGATACCACCCTCGAAAAGCACCGCGATGAGCATTACGAACGCCACATTCTCGCGTTAGAGTATGTGCAAAAAGAGAACCGTCGTGGCGTTACGATGAACTAACAATTAGATAGTAACCAGCAGCCAAAGTACTTACCGGCTACTTCGTAGACGCGAGTTTTTTTTTTTAAATTTAATTCTGAATAGGTTTGCGTTTGATTACATAACTGCCTGATTTTGAGCAGATAAGCGGTCTAGGTTGTAGCACGCTTACCTAGAAGATACCTATTTACTCGGGATTTGAAGACGCCTACGTTGTACTTTAGCGGGAAGACAGACCTACTCTTGAAAACCGAATTGGTGTCTACCAAGTATTAAACACTTAGTTGTACTATCAATGACAGAGCAGTGTTGTCAACGTAACATTTGTAAAATGGCACACGAGCGACCTTACTTACGACGCTTCTCTTTTTGCACAAACTCTAGTGTTCAATATGAATGTTGAGTTTTAGGGTTAAATGTGGTATAAGCCGCTGATCGACGTAAATAAAACTTCAACTTTGAAACCGCTTTTAAAGTTGTCATATTAGCGGCTTTATCATGGAAAAAAAATGTACCAATGTCAGCGCGTCCGGTGTTCAAGTCCTGGATCATGCCAGACCACTGGCCGTCGATTTTGTACCCCCATCGAAAGCTGAAGACGAAGCGAGGCGTCGCGTTGAGCATCTGGAACGCTATCTTAGCGTTCATCCAGCTTAGTTTCGATATAGGGTCGTTTTGGAAGTCCCTGTGTGAAAATGTAAGATCTGGTAGTTACTTGTGTCTTTATTGAGCAAGAATAAAACGGTAGTTTTTTTGAACGGACAAATTTCGAAATCCTTGCGGAGCGACATTCGTTAGTAAGAAGTTAGCTACAAGCTGCGCAATATTCAATCCTGACTGAAGCTCACATAAAGCTGCACGTTGATTGGACTTCGCGCTGCTTATAGCTTGAAGCTAACTTTACATCCGCGGACTTGCATGATTCGACCTACAGTGCGATAAAAATGAGATTTTAAATTGAAAATATACGAGTGCCAAAAGTAACGAAAATCCCAGGAATCGATTTTAAATTTCCAGTCCTGAACTCTACTTACGATCCATCCTCCAGAGGC
Source organism: Hypomecis atomaria (assembly GCA_964007245.1). Lineage (NCBI taxonomy): Eukaryota > Metazoa > Arthropoda > Insecta > Lepidoptera > Geometridae > Hypomecis > Hypomecis atomaria. The sequence goes on from OZ023297.1 coordinate 17,156,413, forward strand.
AGATGGTACACGGATCTGTTGCTGTCTTGTATGACGTTGGACATAGTAAGAGGATGCCCCATGAGGTCCATCCGTCTCCAGAACGGCTCCCGGCGAGGACGGATGTCGACGAAAGTTCCGTTGTAGTAGCCGCGAGGTGTGTGGACCGTAGAATGGTTTCGGGACGCCTTGTGCACTAGAGAACCAAAAATGTTGTAAAAAAGATCCGTAGACAGAAAGATCAGAAAATTTTAATAGAACGCGAATTGTGCCGCGTTCGTATTACGGAAACTAAAGATAGGGCAATAATAAAAATAGTTATTCTAAATTGATCAAACTGCGTAAGCTAAGATGAAGGTTACTTATTATCATGGGTGTAGGCGGTGGGTTTTGTCCACTCTTAAAACTACTACATTCTAGTTTTCTGCAGTAGACAGCTGCCCCCCTTAGAAAAACTCTTAGGTACCCCATTGCTTAGTATTGAGAATATAAAAGTACCTTCACTCATAAAACATCATTCTACTTTTCATAAAACACTGGGAAAGAATTGATGCAAGTGGCTTCCAGTTGGTTTATTTGGAAATCGGAGATGCCTATAGGTACCTACTAATTAGTAGTCGCTAGTCTTCTCCGACAAGATGAATAAAATGACATAATGAATAAAAGGGGAAGGAACTATAAGAAAGTGGGGGAGTCATTTGCCAAAAAGGACAGCATAGGATGAGAAGAAAATGAATAAAAGGGGAAGGAACTATAAGGAAGTGGGGGAGTCATTTGCCAAAAAGGACAGCATAGGTTGAGAAGAAAATGAATAAAAGGCCTAGGGCCCACCCCTTGGGTTATCGATAGTTGATACCGGTGAAAAATAAAAAAAAATGTTAAGTAAGTGTTTGAAGAAACTTTACATTCCGTCATGAAGTAAGAATGCTCCCTGCGTTCAGCCAGCACCAACTCGGTGTCAGGAAGCAAGGGGCAGTTCTGGAGGAGATCCAGTTTGGCCTCGTCAGTAGAGTTGGTCAGCACGAGCCAACGGTACGGTCTTTGGAAGAGTTTCTTTGAAGACGCCTGAAAAAATAGCACGTTGCTGATTTTTCCTCATTTGCATTACAGAGCTTCATAATAATCGACATGATTACTGGGTAAACAAAACATAATTATAATTAGCCCGTGAGTTAGATTATAAACAAATTTTGGGTACGTATTTTTTCTTTTGTCAATCAAACAACAAATGACAAAGATAAACCTTGTCAAAGTTTGGGAGTGGGGGTCGTGATGTCACCTCTCTCTATACATTTGTATAGCACTTGTGACGTCACGCGGAACTTTGACGGCTATATCTTCATCAATTAACAATTTATGTTTAATTGGCAAAAGAAAAAAATACGTGTCCAATATTTTTGGATAGTCTATCTGACGGACTAATTATATTTTTTAGTCATCATACCTATTGTAGCTGATTGAACTTAAACGTAAATACCTACTTTATTTTTCTAAGTACTAGGTACTATCACTTTTACTAATAAAAGGGAAAAGATGGCATCGAATGGAATTCTGTTCATCGTTTTATATGTGTGTGTACTTCAGTTGTTAATTACTAGGGGTACCTAGTTCAATTTTACGTACCTACTTGCGATTTGCAGAGGTTGTAAATATTATGTTAAACTTTGAAAATGAAAGAAAGAAAGAAAGAACGTTTATTTCGTGACACACATGAAAAATCACAGCTAATAACAAGAAGAAATTAATAAATAGTATTTAATTTTTTACAGACAAAACTAAATTTTTTGGAAATAACTGTGAAAAAAAATTCTTTGAAATAAACAGCAACTTGAAACACGGATTAGGTTTTCAACCAAAAATACACTTTTAAAAATTTCCCCAATTGTAAACCGAATAGAAAAAATATTTTTTAGTTCGAAAGGGTATACTCCTGAGGTGGTCCTATTTAACTATTACAGAAATCGTCTGAGCCGTTTTTGAAAAATTAACAATAATATTCGAATGAATATTCCAATGAATTCCTTGGAATTTATGTACGGAATTTCACACCACTGGCTTTTCGGTGAAGGAAAACATTGCGAGGCAACCTGCATACGTCCGTAGAAGAAATTCGATGGCGTGGATATGTCCCAATCACCCTTCGTGGGTAGGCCTACGTCCTGCAGTAGACTATTAAATAGGCTGATACAGTACAGATTGAATAATATATAAGTGATATAAGATGTGATCTTACCATATCGAGGACTTGTTCAGCTCGTGGGCAGTCGAGATCTAGTAGAAACAGCAAATCATGGTCTTGATACTTCACCGCACTCTTCACCGATGTCGATACTCTACCACCGAGTTTAGATAACTCTTTCGCCAAAAGAATTTTCTCATCTGGAAAGTCAGATCTTTTATTGTAACTAAATCTTAGATACCTACCGTCTTACCACAAGTTTTACGCACGCTTTAGACAATGTTTAACAGTTCAAATGGCACGGTATATATAATTTGTTGAATATGACTTACTTTCTTAGCTTTTTTGACACCTATTTTGACACTCATTTAAAATTTAATGTGTCGAATCATCTGTGGTCGAAACTTCTAAATACCACCTCTAAATATTTTGTTCTTTTAAACATTATAATCTTTGTTTACCTATAAAAAGACTTATGCAATATTTTATAAACTAAAGCATACCTATATTGGTACTACTATACTATATTTACAAACAAAAACAAATTATTAAAAGACTTGAACTAAACAATGAATACGCAATGATGATGATGAAAACCCTTATCGTCTTACCACAAAAGTTTTGGTTTATTACCAGTATTACTACCAATCTTACTACCAGTAGTAAGAACGGTAAATGAATTACCGTTGTTACTACTGCAGTTGAAAGTTGTTAGAACAGCAATAATAAATTACCCGTCTTATTACCGGAAAACTAAAATAACAAAAAGAAAAAAAAAAATGCTTTAGAAAGTGTTTTTAAATGTATTTTAAACTTTGAAGTTAAATAGGTACGAGTAAGCTTACTATCACTCCAGCAAAGATCGCACAAAATAACAAAGGTAGGTTTTCGCTCATTTACTACGAAGCTTTGAATAAAGCTGGTCCCAACATTCTCCCTTGCTAGAACCTTATAGAAAAATAAAAAAAATAACCAGAAGACTATCAGGAGCTTCATTGTTGCTACCGGAACGACCGTCTACATTTCAGAATGGGTTGATTTCATTATTACTAAATCAAAATGCTGCTCTTATATTGGCTTTCATTATGTCCATAGTATCGAAAGCTTTTATGAGACCACAGTAGAAATATTTAAGTAGAACTCGAAAGTTAATTCAGTGACTATAATCCTACCGCTTAACTCAGTCCTCGCCTGTGCGGTACAGGGGAGGACTGAGTAAGCGGTAGGATTATAGTAAATATTATGTTCTAGTTATTGAAGAAACTTTGGGAAGAACCTAGCGATTCGAATCCATATTCCTAATACGAATAGCCAGAATGTGGAACGTTTTGCCTGAATCTGTTTTTCCGCTAAAGTATAACATAATTTTAGCAAATGTCTTCAAATCTCGAGTACCTAAATAGGTATCTTCTACATTAGAAAACCTATTGTTTATGTATTGTACCTCTTATTTTTCTTGCAAATAAAAAAATCTGTATTCTGTATAAGAAATAAAAAAAATACTGGACTGTTAGGCAGCCTTAATTACATTAGGAGAGCTAAAAACATATTTGCGACATCGACATGACACTTGGCTCAATTTTAAACGCTTTTAGATAACTCTACAAATAATATACCTATTTTTAAAATGTTGCTATAAGAAGACGTTTTATTAAGAGATCACATTTTTTTTTTTAGAATAAGCCGAGTCAAACTTAATGTGTTCTGTGCAGCTGCGCGAACCCACACTCCACATCGCCGTTGAAAGGCAGGCCAGCTAGCCTAGCATACGCACCACGACATATTTTTTGTCGACGTGTATAAGTGACAGAGTTTGTGCAAAAAGAAAACCGTCGTAGCTGAGGTCGCCCGTGTGCCATTTTACTAATTTTGTTACGTTGACAACACTGCTGTCATTGCTAGTACAAATAAAAGTGTTTGATACTTGGTAGACACTAATTCGGTTTTAATCAGTACTCGCGTCTACCAAGTACCTAGTCGGTACATTGGCTCCTGATTTAAAAACTTTTTGTTAGTTCACCGTAACGCCACGACGGTTCTCTTTTTGCACAAACTCTATATACTTCACCATAACTCTGTGTTGTTTAAGCACGTCGACAAATTTATGTCGTGGTGCGTATGCTAGCCCAGCTGATTGATGGACGAGCGTCAGATGCAGACGTTTCTGTCAGAGGAGGCGAAGCCGACGCATACATGCGTGTACAGTTAGGAAATTGAGAAGGAATTTACCACTGCGCAACGACACGCGTCGTATTCACAGCCTTTAAGTTTAGGCCTGTCCAGTAAAGCCTTCAAAATTGATCATACTGATGCTAAGATGGCTAAAGTATAAGCGCCACACAAATCGGCGGATGGGAAGTTATGCGCAGAGCAAAAATATAGGTATGCGCGGGAGCCAGAGAGACGAGACGTCGGGGCACACCCGCCCGCCAACCTCATACCTCCCGCGCGCTCCCTTCACCCGTGCTCACCACTACGACACGCGGCGTCGGAATTGTGCACACATGCGCAATAATTAGCGAATCACGGCGAAGTGTGATCTGCGGCTAACTTCTCATCCGCCGATTTATCTGGCGCTTAGTATACTTACAATTTTACTGTGGCTTTGTATTTCAGGGACATCAATAATTCAACGCATTTGCACAATGCCAGGGGTTATTAAAATTCTATATCGTAAATGCTCGACAAATAGTGAGCTTCAACGTAATTGATATAATTATCGTAATTACCTACCAAATTATACGACTTGTAGGTTTGTTACTTGTAATTAATGTGTACTCGTTAGTTATTTAATACAGACCAGCTTTACAGCAGGCTTTAAACAGCGCAGAGAATGGGCATGATGACTGGTTAAATAGTCATTATTATAATTTATAGTCCGTGAGTTAGATTATCAAAAAATATTGGACACGTATTTTTTCTTTTATCAATCAAACAACAAATGACAAAGATAAGCCTTGTCAAAGTTTAGGAGTGGGGGTCGTGACGTCACGTCTCTCACGAAAGTCTGTACATTTGTATGACACTCGCGACGTCACGCGGAACTTTAACGAGCTATCCTACTAATATTATAAACGCGAAAGTTTGTGAGTATGTATGGATGTTTGTTACTCATTCACGCACAAACGGATGAACCGAATTCAATGAAATTCGGTATGAAGATAGCTTAGATCTTGGATTAATAACACATATTAAGCTACTTTTTATTTTGGGCTAACGCGGGTAAAACCTCGGGGTTACCCGTGTATCTAAATCATATCTAAAAAGCTAGTATCTTCATATTTTTTTAAGACGCGTCTAATATCTATACTCGGAATTTTAATTCGATTCCAGATTTGACATTAGCTACTGTCATTTTGTGAAATAATGATACCACATATAATAGTGTAGTGATGAACACAAAAATCGATAAGCAATCATGTGTGCCATCAGTGTGCCAATTAAAGACTAAATTATTGATTTTTATTTAAACAAATACATAATTATTCATAATATTTATTTATTAATTAGTTATCGCTGCTTTATTTTATAAAAAGTTAATATTTTTGTTTTTATAACAATATCACAGACACATTTATAATAAATGTTACAGAAAGTGACAGCGAGAGCGATAGCGATGACGGCGACAATTTATAAAATAAATTATTACCATAATACATCTATCTGTTTTATTTGTCATGTTCCTTCATGATCACATTTTTTTATTTATTTCACACACAATTATAAAAGAAAAGTCTCAGATCGTTAATTAATCGTCAAAACTAAATTATCGGTTCAGAAATATTTAATTTCCTGATATACTTAGTTTACGAGAGTAAAATTATAAACGAGAAGAATCGATCTGGAAATATTCCATTTCCATATCGAATAATTTCGCAACGTCACTATTTAGTACTTGTCATAACGTTGCAACACTGAAATTGTCAAATCTGGAATCGAATTAAAATTCCGAGTATATATTTTTTGATAATCTATCTGACCGACTAATATAATAATATATTTTTATATAGTCATCATGCCTATTACAGAGGTCTATAAACTACTGATTACTTATAAATAGTTTTTACTATAGGACCAACTGGAAAATCGCGTGAAAAAAGATCGCTGTCCATACAAAATATTTATTGACATGATAAAATGTATGGAAAAGCTGATTTTTTTGCGCCATTTCGCAGTTAAGTTATTCATTTTAAAATTTTAAGTAATAAAATATAATTAATTTCATAGCGAAACCTTTATTGTGCAATACACAAAAATAAATAAAAAATCATCAAATGTACTTTTAGTACAATGTTATAGAAAAATTATATTATTATAATGTACTCTGATTTTATGCTGCATTTTTTTTTATTTTACATTACATTTGACTATTATTTCGCTTTCATCTTTGCTAATTTTTATCACATTGAAACTGGATTACACTTATCTTATACTTTATATTATTTGCTTTCTTAACCCTACCCCATTTAAAACTATCTTAAAGCCGAATCATGTAAGTTGGCGGATGTGAATTTAGCTGCAAGCTGCGCAATATCCAATCCTGGCTGAAGCTCACATAAAGCTCCGCGTTAATTGGATATTGTGCAGCTTGTAGCTAACTTCACATCCACCGACTTGTATGATTTGATGAGTTATATAATTATAACAACTGGTAAGACATCAGAAGTAGAATTATAAGTTATAAACTGATCACTCAGTAATAGAATACAGCAATACATAATATATTCTTATGTATATAAAATAATAATAAAATAAAGCAGTACATTTTATATCTATATATATTTAAAAGAATCGTGGTTGTTAGTCTCGCTAAAACTCGAGAACGGCTGAACCGATTTGGCAAATTTTGGTCTTGAAATATCCGTGGAAGTTAAGGGAAGGTTTAAACGGTGAGAAAAAATAAACAGTTGCGAGAAAAATAACAACAAATGGATTTCATTTTCCCATACAAAATTTTCCGACATGTAAAAATGTCATTGACAGTTGACAGATGGTGAGTGAAGTTCACCGGGACCGCTAGTAAGTTATAAGAAGGTATAAACTGATCACTTAGTAATAGAATACAGCAATACATAGCATATTCTTATGTATATGAAATAGTAATAGAATAAAGCAATACATTTTATATTTTAATATAAAAATGGAAACTAAGCACAGTATTATTTTTTATAATTAAGACTGGAATGATAATTTGCTCTCAATTCTGATGTACACTTATTGGACACACTAACTAAACTACGTTTCAATGCATAATTTTATTTTCTACACTAATATAGGGCCCCACTGACCATCACGCCAAGTGAATGCCATCCATTCGATGTCAAGAGTTTGCGACTTGGTCGTTAGAAATGGCGACTTTTCATTAGTTTAGCGAGCGCTTTAGCGTCAAAAATAGTTTAGCAACTTTTCTGTTTACCTTCAAACTAAATAACTAAATCATCTGTGGATTTATCTCTATGTACATTGTATTTCTGGCTACCTATATCTTCAAACAATGTTTCTGTAAAAAATGAAGTCTAAACTTAAATACACTAAATTGGCAATAATAGACATTCATTTGGATGCTATCAATTTGGCGTGATGGTCAGGGGCCCTTTTAATACTAGTAAACCTCGATAGTATACAGGGTTTTTCCTAATAATTTGGCATCCTTTTAGGGGCTTATTCTGTACATGAAAACTAACAACTTTTGTTCTGCGACTTTATTCAAAATTCAAAAAAAGTCAGCTCCGTTACCATACATTTTATCGCGGGTGAACGATATTTTTCTATGGAAAAACATTTTTTTTGAGTTTTGACAAAAGACTCGGAACAAAAGTTGTTAGTTTTGATGTACAAAATAAGCCCCTAAAAGGATGCTAAGTGATTAGAAATAACCCTGTATATTTGTGGAATTTTCTAATTTACATAATTAGTTTAGTTTAGTAAGTTGAAAAGCAGAATTGAAAGCATTATTTTGACTAGCTAGGGTAATACTAATAATGGAAAATATTAAGGCCCAATAATCGAAATCTTCCATGCAATAACAAAATAGAAGATTTAAAAACTACTACCCGAATTTACCCGATTACGAAAGGAAACGACATTAAAATGATTAATAAAATTATTTACGCCAAAATAGGCATAAACGACGTACAAAAGTCGAATAGTTCGCTTGAACCGTTGCGTTGTATGCATCAAAATGGAATGTAAAATAATAATTGGCCAAGTACGAGTCGGACTCGGGCACGAAGGGTTCAGTACTGTAAGGATCGAGTGAAAAACCGCTAAAAATTCAGGTTTGTCGTATGGGATCCCCCTCAAATATGTATTTATTTCCGTTTTATTTGTTGTTATAGCGGCAACAGAAATACGTCATCTGTGAAAATTTCAACATTCTAGCTATCACCGTTTATGAGATTCAGCCTGGTGACAGACAGACGGACAGCGGAGTCCTAGTAATAGGGTCCCGTTTTTGCACTTTGGGTACGAAACCCTAAAAAATGAGAAGTCGGTGGTTGTAGGCTATTTTTAAGGTTCCGTATCCAAAGGGTAAAAACGGGACCCTATTACTAAGACTCCAACGTCCGTCTGTCTGTCTGTCACCAGGCTGTATCTCATGAACCGTGATAGCTAGAAAGGCTTACAACAAAGATGTTGTATAGAATATTGTATTTGGATTAGAAACTACTATGAATATTGTTTGAATTGGTGCTAAGGTATCACTTTTATTACTTATCAAGTAATGTTTCTTTAGAGTCCATTATCGGGGCATTACTACTTAGGTCTAAATCATTTGGTTTGTCATTCTCTACGTCCCTTTGCTTTGGCGGCTCAAAGTCTTTGCACAGCGTAAATATCTGTAACAAAAAATAAAATATTTCATGACTAATGTTATATTTATTTAAACGTCAACGTGTACATTAATAAATATTTTTTGCAAAAAATAGCATGACGAAGCTTTTTCACATTATAATTGATTTATCAAAAATGGCTCAACCGATTTCGATAGAATTTAAATGGGACCACTTCGAAGTATACACTTTCCAATAAAATAATTATTGAAATCGGACTACTATGTAAAAGTTATGCGTACATAAAAAAAAATTATACGCGTCGAATTGAGTAGGTACCTCCTCCGTTTCGTCGGTCAAAAAGTAGAAGGCCTCTGACATGATAAACGGTTAAAACAACCGGAACTACAATTTAACGTGTCATCTGAGCCACGGTAGCGCTCAGTTGTAAATGCCACCCGCGGTCACCCATCCGAATACTGACCGTGGTGAACGTTGCTTAACTTCGACGATCGCTAACGAACAGTTATCAAACTACGCTATGAGCGCTATTATACATGTATAATAAGCATAATGACTGATTAAAAAAATCAATATTAAGTATAATTAGACGTTAGTTTGATTACAAAAAAATTTTTGACATGTATTTTTTATTTTGTCAATCAAACAATAAACGACAAAGATAAACTATGTCAAAGTTTGGGAGTGGAGGCTCGTGACGTTACTAGTGCGACATAAAGCCCGATTACAGAGGCGCCAGCGTAAATTTAATAGCAACGTAAAAAGCGTTCTCTCTATCGAATGCTTAAAGTGAAAAGGAAACAGAACTATGCTATTTAGCTAACATAATTACGATGGCGCCTCTGTAATCGGGCTTATTGTCTGTACATTTGTATGGCACTCGTGAGTCGAGTTCGTCGACTTCATTCATGTATACCTACTTACATGAATGAAGTGAATTCTTTTGCAGTAAAAATAGCAAGAAAGATTGAAAAGCAAAGAAGTCGGTTTGCGAACTATAATTTTACGTGATAACATTGTTGAATCAACAACTGAAACAATCCGAACGCTTAGGCCGATCGTGCCTTTCTATCGATTGTTCCGCGCTCTCGCTTGTACACTCGGCTCAGACGGAACGTGACACTTTTTCATGCACGTGTTAGATTAATAATTTTCTTATAATGTTCTATATCACTTAAAATGGCCTCTGTACTTCTTTTATTGGTCTAAAACTATTTATTTACCTTCCATTCTTATAAGCAAACAAATCAAGACACCATATCCGCCATTGCTAGTTAAGTTTGCAATATTGTTTATCAGTGTGTTATTCTGTGGTCAAAGTGATTGTGATCCTATCAACTATTCTCTAATAGTTGATAGGATAATATTAATAACGATTGCAAAATTTATTAAGTAATATAAGACTTATAAGTAGTTAAATAGAACTGTGAAATATTATGATGTCCGAATGTCAGCCATTTTTGTTTACATACACTATTTATTTAATACTGTGATTTCATAATGTTATGGATGACTTGAAATGTATCGATAATTGTTCTAATAATTCTAATAAGTATAAAACGCAGTTTAAGATGACTTGATGTATAAAAAGTAGAGTTCTATTGAGGTTGCCGCCGTTCCCGCCATCTTGTTCGTTCCCTATTGGTCTTTGTAAATGTTTACATCGAGCAGTGGTGTTAAGGCATGGTGGGAGCTTGTGAAATTAGTATCAAAGTCTGTTGGCGCGGCTTCGCTCTCTTAGTATCGCTTAGTGTTCGCTTCAGTTCTCTTAGTACCTCTGAGTGTTCTATTAGTATTCTAATAATAATGTTGGAGTCTCGCTTAGCTAGTTATGCTGAGTGTTGGTACTTTTATATTCGAAGCCAAGCCGAGTGAACGTCGCCATGTTGCTAAAGTTAAGTACTTAGTGTAATATCTAAATTATGTGACTGATCATTGTAAATTGTATCAAAAGATTAAAAGATTATATTGATAGCGCCTAAGTTTCTTGCCACTTCTTCTCAAACGTTTAGGGCCTTACGAATATGGCTTAGAGCTTAGTTTGCAATACATGGAGGTACCCTCTCGGGGCCCATGAGGTATAAGAATAAACAAAGAATACTTACCTACTTGTTTCCTTTACTAATTTAGAATCTTAAACATTAGATAAATAGTACCCTCACGAACATTTTAGGATCAGATCAAAGAGTATCTTTGTTATTATGTTAAAATCAGGGTTGCTGCTTTAGTTTAAACTAAGATTTCCATCCTGACAATTATATTTTAATAGAAAATAGATAAAGTAACCGCCTATTTAACCCTGATCTAACACACGCAGCCAGCGTTCACAGAGTCAATTATAAGATTATATCAGGTCAAAATATAAGCGAGTAAGAATGGTAGGCAAAAATTAAAAACAAACGAAATTTGCGTTTTCTAAAAATATGCCATAACATTTTAAAAAATGCTCTATCTAAAAATCAACTAACTTTTTCAAAATCGTTCTGAGATCTAAATTTCGTACAAATGAAAGTTATGGGAAAGATATACATGCTCTCTAAGATAGAAAGATATGACTAACTCATTCAAAACGTACCGTATAGAAGAGTAGGGTAATGCGACAGAGGCGCCGGCCAGCACGTCCCACCAGTGGTGCCGGTGGTCCATCATGCGAGATATCCCGCAATATACTGCACTTAATATTAATGTTGCTTGTGATAAAACGTACCGTATAGAAGAGTATGGGTAATGCGACAGTGGCGCCGGCCAACACGTCCCACCAATGGTGCCGGTGGTCCATCATGCGAGATATCCCGCAGTATACGGCACTTAGTATTAATGTTGCTTGTGATAAAACGTACCGTATAGAAGAGTATTGGTAATGCGACAGTGGCGCCGGCCAGCACATCCCACCAGTGGTGCCGGTGGTCCATCATGCGAGATATCCCGCAGTATACGGCACTTAGTATTAATGTTGCTTGTGATAAAACGTACCGTATAGAAGAGTATGGGTAATGCGACAGTGGCGCCGGCCAGCACGTCCCACCAGTGGTGCCGGTGGTCCATCATGCGAGATATCCCGCAGTATACGGCACTTAGTATTAATGTTGCTTGTGATAAAACGTACCGTATAGAAGATTATGGTTTTGGGACCGAGCTGCCTTCGTCCGTGGGTAGGAACCCTTTTAATTTTTTGTCCCCCACACGTGGTCCTGGGTGGTGCTAACCAGGCAGCAACCATACTGGTGGTAGGCTATAGCCGCGGCGAGAGACCACCCACCAGACTAAGCCGCGCCGCCAAACGACTCTCTTGAGCTCGTGTTCCGGCGCGAAGTCTGGTGACGCCAATCTGAAAGTCGGGTCGGAACAGTAGCGTCCTCTGGTGGATCGAATACGGTGCACGCATCGATTGCCGCATCGGCCGACTAGTCGTGGAGGGCAGCGGGATCCGAGGCACGGTTTGTCGCTGGCCGACCGCAGATAGTAGGGGGCCCAAGTAGTGAGCTAGCCACTCATGAAAGGCTGCCCCGCCATCTGTCGAAAAATCCCAGGGATGCGCCATCGTGCCGGTTGGCGACCGGACGAGAGGGCCCGATGGACATCCTTGGGGGGGCTCGGGCGTCCCCGCGGTCTCCAGGCTAGTCTACCATGGATGTGTGTGGTTTGTGCGTTGTACCACTGGATCTGCAGAGTGACGTCTCGTTCCACTACCGACTTTCTACCTACTTTACTCCGCAAATAACCATGAGAAACAGTAGAAGCAAAAGAACGTGTACACAGCGGCAGCACTCCCTCTCACTTAAAGTGCACCTGTGCAATATTCGGGGCCTGCACTCCAATCTCACACCTGTCCATCATCATCTTGAGACAGATCGACCCCACCTATTGTTTCTCACGGAGACGCAGATTGCTGGTCCATCCGACGTGTCGTATCTTTCCTACCCTGGGTATTCCCTGGAGCACCGTTTCAAACCACGTGCGGGTGTATGCGTGTACGCCCGGGATGACATTTGCTTTCTGCGCCTTCGTAGGTTTGAAGACCCCTCTTTCTCAGTACTCTGGGCTTTGGCGGACACTGGCCTAGAGAAAATTATCTACGCTTGTGTATACCGATCACATAGCGGGGACCAGGAGACAACCAGACTCACTGAATACCTCAGTGAGGCGGCGGATGCTGCTCAACTCAGCTACCCTTCGGCCCAATTAGTGATCCTGGGGGACTTTAATGGCCACCACAAGGAGTGGCTACACCCATACCTAGACACTAACCATGCTGGGCTTGAGACGCGCAAGCTTGCCTTGACACTAGATCTTACCCAGCTGGTTCAAGGCGCCACACGGGTACCTGACGTTGACTCGCACACAGCCTACTGCTTGGACCTTCTGCTAACCACCGATCCAGACCGTTATTCAGTGGCGATTTCCTCACCGTTAGGTTCATCTGACCACTGTCTGGTGAAATCTGTATCCGTCTACTCCCCATCAGACCCCAGCCCCAAAGGGTCACGGCGAGTGTGGCGGTACAAGTTAGCGGATTGGGATGAGATGCGGTGTTTCTTTGCATCTTACCCTTGGCAGTCTGTTTGCTTCTCTTCCGATGATCCTTCTACGTGCGCGGATGCCGTGACAGATGTGCTTCGTACCGCCATGGAATACTTCATCCCATTTTCGGACGTGCCTCTGTCTGGCAAAGCTCGGCCCTGGTTTGGACCTGAATGTGGACGCGCCGAAGCGCAAAAGCATCAGGCATACCTGGCTTGGGCCGATGCTCGAAACCGTAAGTCGAGGGACATTCGTCTGAGGAAGAAGGCATACAATAGGGCTGCTAAGTCCTGTAAAAAGGTTATGCGGAGGGCTCGCTTTGATCACATTAGTCGAATAGGCAATAAGCTTGCTTCTTACCCTGCGGGTAGTAAGGCATTCTGGTCCCTAGCTAAATCGGTTGAAGCGAACTTCTGCCGCTCCTCACTGCCTCCGTTGCTGAAACCCAATGGTTCGCTGGCCCATACCGCGGTTGAGAAAGCAAATTTATTTGCATCTCAATTTGCTGAGTCTTCGCGTCTGGACCCCGGTAGTGCGAGACCTCCAACTTTGCCAAATTGTGGCTCTGTAATGAGTGATATACATATCCGGCAAAAGGAGGTTCTCAAGGTTCTCCGCAGTCTTGATGTGAACAAGGCCAGTGGCCCTGATGGTATTCCGGCCATTGTATTGAGGACTTGTGCGCCTGAGTTGTCGCCTGTGCTGACTCGCCTCTTTCGCCTATCTCTGAAGACAGGTCAAGTGCCCAAATCTTGGAAGCTTGCTAACGTGCAGCCTGTACCCAAAAAAGGTAGCCGTGCCGACCCTGCCAATTACAGACCGATTTCGATCACGTCCATACTTTGCAAGAGTATGGAACGTGTCCTTAACAACAGGCTCCTGGCGTACCTGGAAGCGAATGACCTACTCAGTGACCATCAGTACGGCTTTCGCCGAAACCGGTCTACTGGGGACCTTCTGGCGTACGCCACACACATCTGGAGTGAGGTCATCGAAAAGCACGGGGAGGCGCTGGCTGTCTCCTTGGACATCTCCAAAGCTTTTGACAGGGTCTGGCATGAGAGCCTAATTGGCAAGCTTCCATCTTACGGCCTGCCTGCTGATTTCTGCGCATGGATATCAGATTTCTTGAGGAATCGGTCGATACGAGTGGTCGTAGATGGCTGCTCGTCAGATCATATGGCTATCAATGCCGGGGTTCCTCAGGGGTCAGTGCTCTCTGCGACCCTCTTCCTACTGCATATCAACGATCTGCTAAAGCCCGGAATCTTTGGGTACGCAGATGACAGTACAGTCGTGGAGAGCTACACATCCGATGCAAGAACCAGCGGGCCACAGATCGAGTCTCACAGAGAGGCTATGGTCGAGCGGCTCAACTTGAGTCTGGAGGCGGTTTCTGACTGGGGTGATGCTAACCTGGTCAAGTTTAATGCCACGAAGACTCAAGCCTGTCTGTTTTCGGCCAAAAAGAGGCCCTTCCAATTGTCTCCCGCTTTCCGTGGTGTCTCCGTTCCGGTAACTGACAGCTTGGAACTATTAGGCGTTTCACTCTCATCGACTCTTAACTTTGGCTCTTACATAGAGTCAAAGGCCCAATTAGCTTCCAAAAAACTTGGTGTTCTCTCTAAGGTGAGACGGTATTTCACACCTGAGCAACTGCTTAGTCTGTATAAAGCTCAAGTCAGGTCGTGCATGGAATACTGCTCTCACCTTTGGGATGGCTCCGCCAAATATCAACTGGAGGCTCTGGACTCGATTGAGAGGCGAGCCAAGAGGCTGATCGACAACGACACTCTGACTATGTCGCAGCTGCAAAGTCTCGAGCATCGACGTAAAGTAGCGTGTTTATCGGCCTTTTACCGGATCCACTTCAGAGAGTGCGCCCAGGAGTTGCACAATCTGGTCCCACCTGCCCCTTTCTTCTATCGTACGGCTAGACAGACGCGACCAAAGCGCCACCCTTTTATGGTGGACATTCCGCGCATTAGAACCAAGCGTTTCGAATCCTCATTCCTCATACGAACAGCCAGAATGTGGAACGCTTTGCCTGGGTCTGTCTTCCCGCTAAAGTACAATGTGGGCGTCTTCAAATCCCGAGTAAATAGGTATCTTCTAGGTAAGCGTGCTACAACCTAGACCGCATATCTGCTTAACAACAGGCAGTATGTGGTCAAACGCAAACCTATTCAGAATAAAAAAAAAAAAAAAATGCGACAGTGGCGCCGGCCAGCACGTCCCACCAGTGGTGCCGGTGGTCCATCATGCGAGATATCCCGCAGTATACGGCACTTAGTATTAATGTTGCTTGATATAAAACGTACCGTATAGAAGAGTATGGGTAATGCGACAGTGGCGCCGGCCAGCACGTCCCACCAGTGGTGCCGGTGGTCCATCATGCGAGATATCCCGCAGTATACGGCACTTAGTATTAATGTTGCTTGCGATAAATATACTATCGCAGATTCGTTCGCTCTTCTGTACAGGTAATACTGAAAACGACAGAAACAACGGATTAAAAACTCTTATTAGTAAGTAAGTTCGTATAGGCCTGGTGGCTAGCCCTGGTGTCAGAGTTTTTATCCGGGGCCTACAATTTAACGTGTCATCCGAGCCACGGTAGCGCTCAGTTGGAAAATGCCACCCGCGGTCACCCATCCAAATACTGACCGTGCGGAACGATGCTTACTTTCGGTGATCCCTGACAAACACCTATTCAAACTAACAATAATTTAACTAAATAAACAATAATAATCGGCCAAGTGCGAGTCGGGCTCACGCACCAAGGGTTCCGTACCGTATGTAAGCCCCCCTTAATATATTTTATTTTAATTTAAATTATTTATTTTGAAGGAACATACAACTTAATATTCTGTGAATATTTCAAGCAACTTCCTGTTGCCGTTATTAACTTGGAGCAATAAAAGTTACTTGCATGGGAGGCCCTCCTAAATATTAATTCTGTTTTTAGTATTAAATTTTGTTGTTATAGCAGCAACAGAAATACATCATCTGTGAAAGTTTCAGCGTTCTAGCTATCACGGTATTCACGGTTCATGAAATACAGCCTTAAGTTATACATTCCCTTCAAAAATAAATAATTGAAATTACGGTACGGAACCCTTCATGCGCGAGTCCGACTCGCACTTGGCCGATTATTATTATTAGACGCTACGGGGATTTTTGATACATTCCCTTCAAAAATAAATAATTGAAATTACGGTACGGAACCCTTCATGCGCGAGTCCGACTCGCACTTGGCCGATTATTATTATTAGACGCTACGGGGATTTTTGATACATTCCCTTCAAAAATAAATAATTGAAATTACGGTACGGAACCCTTCATGCGCGAGTCCGACTCGCACTTGGCCGATTATTATTATTAGACGCTACGGGGATTTTTGATACATTCCCTTCAAAAATAAATAATTGAAATTACGGTACGGAACCCTTCATGCGCGAGTCCGACTCGCACTTGGCCGATTATTATTATTAGACGCTACGGGGATTTTTGATACATTCCCTTCAAAAATAAATAATTGAAATTACGGTACGGAACCCTTCATGCGCGAGTCCGACTCGCACTTGGCCGATTATTATTATTAGACGCTACGGGGATTTTTGAACAAGACTAAAAATTTCGACCGACGAACCGAACCGGAGGAGGTACTCAATTCGATTTTTTTTTTATGTATAACCACGCATTACTTTTTTCATAGTAGTCAGATTTCAATAATTCTTTTTTTCAAAAAGTTACTTTTTTATGATAAACATTTCAAAAATTCGTCACGGATGCAGGACTCGAACCTTGCGTCTTCGGATCACTAGCCCGACGCTCTGGACCACTGAGCTAACCCGCTGTACTGACTCCGCGACGAATTTTGTGAAGTGTTTATCATTTTAACCAACTTATAGCGTTGGCGGCGCCACCTGTGATACCCGTATTAGACAGGTTATCACTCAATTGAAGTTATAAGAACTTCTGTGTTGACGAGAGATGGCGCACTGCTAATTAATGAAATAATTTTAATTTTATAGTGCATCCCACACTAGGTTTATCTCAAAGAGTTACTTTTTATGATAAACATTTTAAAAATTCTTACTTATCTATTGATAGACTATTCTTATTCTTATGATAGACTATCTGACGCAGGGCAGTGGTTTACTTACAGCAATAAATACAGCTCCGTGAACAGCGAGCGAGGTGTGTCCTGACGGGAAGCTTTTACTGGACTCACTGGTGAACTGCGGGGGCTTCGAGCACGTGTAGCGGGACACGTACTCAGAACTGGAATGGAAACATTCAAACATTCAATCACAAACAAAGAAAAAATAATACATCATTTTGATAGGTGTAAATCTCTTATACAGGGTTATTTCTACTAGCTGCCCGCCCTTTGCCCGGGTATGATTGGCAAAAGAAGACTGATTTTATAAGTATCGTGCCTATATATTGACTGCCTCGGTGGCTCAGTGGTTACTGACCCTGACTTCTGGGTCAAAGAGGTGTGGGTTCGATCCCCACCCATGGCAAACATTTCAGTGATGAGCATAGGTGTTTGCTCTGTGTCTGGGTGTTATTTAGGTACTATCTATATAAGTATGTATTTAAAATATACATATATGTAGTATATCAGTCTCCGGCAGCCATATCACAAGCTATGCTTAGTTTGGGGTCAGAGACCGTGTGTGGGATGCCCCCTAATATTTACATATTTTTTATTTATTTATGCCTACCACGTATAACTCCCATACCTACATTGTATGGGAGTTTTAGTAAAAAACCCTTTTTTTTTAAATATAGTCTATGTCACCCGGAGATGGTGTAGCTTTCCAACAGTAAAATATTTTTTCAAATCGGTTCAGTAGTTTCGGAGCCTATTCAATGCAAACAAACAATCAAATCTTTCCTCTTTATAATATTGGTATAGATCAATTAGCTTCCTTTTAGGGGCTTATTCTGTACATCAAAACTAACAACTTTTGTTCAGCGACTTTTGTCGGAACTCAAAAAAAAGTCAGCTGTTCCATACATTTTGTCGCGGGTGAACGATATTTTTCTATGGAACAACAATTTTTTTTGGCTTTGACAAAAGTCGCAGAACAAAAGTTGTTAGTTTTGATGCACAGAATAAGCCCCTAAAAGGATGCTAATTGATTAGAAATAACCCTGTATACTTGATCATCTGTACATACCACTACTATTTTATTTTTTTTAGCAAGGGGAAATCTTTTAAGGATACCACCTCACCTCGGGACAGGCGGGTGGTTATGTGGGAGTCCCCGTCCATTACTGGACGGTATACCCACCAAAGCCCCAGGGTGTTCCGCCACTGCGCCTGGTGTCGGGGCTACGGGCACGCTTGTGCACTCCTCCGCGGCGTACATACCACACCATTTTTTTTTACCTGGGGAAATCTGTACATACCACACCAAGCTTAACTCTAGGCACAGCCCGGACACTCCGCGATTTTTCATACAAAATCTGCTGTCTTACGCACACTAACACAGTACTTACTCACAGACAACACACATACGCACGGTCGCTACACGTGCATCTGTGTGCGGAACGTCTATGGCTGTCAGCGATCACCACAACGTGACGTCATGCCGCGTGAGTGAGACAGTTGCGTATTCAATTTTCAAAAATGAATATAAATCTAGTGCTTAAAAAAATATATTAACTACTTAATTTCGAAGTATTTTAGCAAAAATTAACCGATGTAATTCATTTGAAAGAAAATATCAAAAGGAAGTTACCGAATAATGTAAAATAAGTTTCTTTTAGTTATCCTTAGGGAAACATTAAAAGGAGTTATTGCAAATATGCATAGAAATTGGGCCACTAAAGGGTACAGTATTTCATAATTTGCTTTGTTTCTTTCGGAAAATGATTTTCCCGTTATTTTTTACAATAACAGTGTTCATTAAAAGTAATTTCGTGTATTCGGGTATTAAGGTTACATGTGAACAAAATGACAGTAATTCAATGGCTGAACAAAAATCAAATTGGAAAGTGTGAAATTACTCATAAATTAAGCATTAGATGCGGTTGTTTTACTCTGCGCATTTATTTATCATAGTTTAACGGATTTTTTGAGCTACTGTACCTAATCTGAGCCCATTTTGCATTATCTCCTTTCTTGTTATGTTACGTATCATTGAAATTCAACCATTCACAGTATAAATCTTCCCTATTGTCACAGTCTAGGTAGTTTTTATTAGAAAATCCACCGGCCAGTGCAGCCCACACACGGTGTACAAGCCTCGTCCGTGAAACGCGGGGTGGAAGTGAGGAAGACTCAAACGGGTGGGGGGTAACGAGTGGCCGTTCTATACGTAGTATTACTATAAATTCTTTGCTCTAGGGAAGGCTATCCATCAAAACACAGGTGTGAACTCACCTAGTTTGCATGGCTATGGCTGCACCATCCATGTTTGTACATTTTTTTTTAAAATTTATTATGTTATAGGCTGAATCATACATCTTGGCAGCTGTGATGTTAGCTCCAGGCTGCGGATAACCCAATCCTGACTGAAGCTCACTTGAACAGATGCGCGAAGATTGAGTTATCATCAGCTTGGAGCTAACATATCAGCCACCAAATTGTATGATTTGGCCTATACTAATTGGTAGGGCATAGAAGAAAGCTAATAAGACTATACGAGTACATTTATATCTTACTAGCTGACCCGCCAAGCGTTGTTTTGCCATAACAATATTAAAAAATATCACCAATAAAAAGTTGCGAATATAAATGAGATATAAACTATCCTATCTCTCAAGTTGGATCAAACTGCACTGATCAAAATTTGTTGAAAATCGGTTCAGTAGTTAAGGAGTTCATCGCGGACAAATAACGTGACACGTTTTTTTTTTTTATAAAAGATAAGAAGATAAGATAAAGAAGATTTACCCTGTGCAAGTCGAAGCTTCATGAGGCGCGCAGGTATCGAAGAAATGCGGTCTGGGAGCCCCCACGATCATTTTGACGCCCTGCACCACTATGAGGTTGAGCAGGAACCCGAACAGGAACTCCTTGTACCATCGGAGCGCCTGCTTCTTTGGCTTCGACGCCTCGTCGCGGTGGTACGTCCTCTCTATCACTAGCATCTGAAAATTGTTAGACGGAGTATCGTTACTAATATCACAGAATAATTATGTAATATTAAAATTAATACCTAAAAACTGCTGAGTTTTTGAGACACTCCCTTGCTAATGTTATTACAGTCAAACCTGGCTAACTGAGAACTGGATAAGTGAGAAACCTCTATAAGTGAGAGTAATTGCCAGGTCCCGTCATTTTACCCCTCAAATACCTCTATAAGTGAGAGACCAAAACCTCTATAAGAGAGAGTCGTTTTTCCCTCATGGACCTCTATAACTGAGAGTACTACTTGTCTGAACCTCTATAAGGGAGAGTTGAGGGTAATGAAACATCTGCACTTTATGATCCATTCTTAAATTTCGAGGAACTTCCGTTGGTTTCGGATCGTGTTCTATTCAAACATTTTTTTTTGTATTTTGTGGAAATAAGTAACATTGTTTTTGTATCGCATTTTTTTTTGGAATGGCCACACGTGCGTCTAAACTATCCTGTTTGTTGAAATAGTGTTCTATTTAAAATTATTTTGTGGTTTTCTTTAATCTACCTAACATTATTTTTGTATCACATTCTTTTGGAATAGCTATACGTGCGTTTACACTATCTTATTGGTCAAACTTACTCCAGTTGATAAGTATTAATTGAGGAGAAAGTTCGGTGTTAGTTAATAAATCTTTAGGAATAAATAAATATGTCGTTAAGCGTTAAATCTCGCAATGAATTTGACTTAACAGAATTACTTTTATTATAAAATTATAAAATCATAGATATACGGTCCCTATAAGGTCTCAGTGCTCTAAAGGGCATGGAAAAATTAAAAAAAATAGTTTTTTGATTTTCTCAAAATTTAAATGTGTCTTTTAGAATGAATAAAACAAACTGTCATCTATGTTCAATTCTAATCAACACAACCCAAACAGTTAGTACCTATGTACTATTTATAAACATATTTATCATTCTTTACGCATGTAGATACCTACATACAAATTAGACGTATTTTTTAACCTCTATAAGAGAGAGTGGCCACTTCCGAAACTGGATAAGTGAGAAACCTGGATAAGTGAAAAACCTCTATAAGCGAGAATGAGATGGCGGTCCCTTCAACTCTCTCTTATCCAGGTTTCACTGTACCAGGAAAAATAGAATTTAACTTTGCTCTAAATTTTCGATCCAAATAATAATATTTTTTTGCAATTTTTTAAATAATAAATAAATAAATATCTTTATTTCTCAAAACTTAACCTAATTACATAATCAACGAGCAAACTAATTTAAATAATTTACTACACTAAAACTATTCACCATTGACCATACCAATACCTACCTTCATTATACGAGTACAATTTAAATACAAACTGCAGATTATCTACGGCAATGCGCTGTACAATAAAAATAATATGCTATAACAGTTAATCTTGGCTTTGGTAATTCTAATAACGATAGTTGGGTATGTAATATGAATTAAAGCGTTACAATTCAGTGGATTTAAAGTTCAAACGAGGTAAAAATGAGTACGAACTTAGATCATGACCTTGACCTTAGTTTTAATTGTTGCATGAAGTAATATGTACAATAAAAATTATTTTACTCATGGCCCACAGTTTCAGTGGGAGAAATAAAAAATTAAAAAACCTCATTGCTTGCTAATCAATGTCATTAAATTTTATTTTGCTGAGACATTAATTTGTTTTATCGAGGTTTTATCTTGAACTTGTTTTATCTTTTCGTTGAAGGAAAACATCGTGAGGCAACCTGCATAGAAATTCGATGGCGTATGTGAACCACTGACCCCTACTGGGCCAGCGTGGTGGATACTAGGATATGGCCCAGTCACCTTTTGTGGGTAGGCCTTCGTCCTGCAGTGGACTATTAGAAAGGCTGGTACAGGTACAAGATAAAGTGTGTATTTCTAGATTATGGATATACTCTGTGACTCATCTAGAAGACTAATTTTTACAGTCTATTTAAATATTCTTATGAAACTACAACATTAGTTAAAATTGTTCATACAATTTGCATGTTCATGCTGCATAAGGCAATACCTATAATTTTTATCATAAAACTAATTATCTATACTTAACTGATAAGCCTGCATGAAATTAAACACTTTTTTACCTGTTTTTAATTTATTTTATACTTTACGAGCAATTCTTATACATATATTTATTTGTTTGTGCTGTGCAAAATTCGGATCTCAAAAACAGATTTAGCGATTTTGTTGAAATTTGGTAGGTATAGGTTGAATCACACATCTTGGCGGGTGTGGTGTTAGCTGCAAGCTGTGCATAACCCAATCCTCGCGCAGCTGTTAAGTGAGCTTCAGTCCAGGGGCCTTACTGTGTAAGCGCTCTGACGTTCCGCTTAGCTTTTCCTCCCGCTCGCCCTCGTGGCGTGAGTGACTGGCGCGAGCAGGAAAACAAGCGAAAACGAACGTCAGAGCGCTTACACAGAGATACCAGATTGGGTTATACGCAACTTGTAGCCATCACAGTCACCAAGTTGTAAGATTTGGATTATACATTTAGATAGACTTTTCTTTAAGTTTATCTGTATAGTAAATAAAATCAAAATTTGCATTTTTCAGAAGTACCATCGTACTTCTGAAAAATGCAAATTTTGATTTTATTTACTTTTGTACCTATGGGTCACAGTCACTTATAAGTTTTGATTACTAGGTACTGCAATCCTCTTTATTAAAAATTGTTAACTATAAATATGATCATTTCTTGAGTTATCCTACTTAATTTAATAAGTATTAACAAACACATTAAATTAGGAATAGAATTGACTTCAGCTACACTGATAATGTTCTGATATTGTGTGTGTACAAGTACATTACTGTATACATTATTTGAAGTTATTTTTTATGTTATTAACAGCCGTTTACACACATGGATAATTACATTATACTTACGATAGTATTTCTAGCTGCATTTGTGCATAGGTTTTTTTCCTTATCTCATGCCTTTCACGGTGTCACTACTTTTAAGTTTAAGCAAAAGTAATGTCATTTATTGTAACCTGAGTACTGTTTCGAACAATATGTGACTTGATTGAGAAGAGCCTGGATCCCACGACACAGGTCGCCCTAGTGTGGGGTACAGTACATCTTATCTATCTATTTAGCATGTAACCTTTATAGAACAATAAATGTTTTATTTATTTATTTATGTCTTTCTATCAAAAAAACAATTACTTTATCAATATTAAATTATGTTTATGCTGCGTACTGCGAGTGTACCTTATTACTCAGTGGGGTCTAAGTTCAAGATATTTCTGTATCGTAATGATTTATGATTAGTTCACATGCATGATCTAATCTTAACATACACCTTAAGTAGTAGGTAGTAAGTATGAGAATGACTCAGTAGTTAAACAAAGATCTTATCACAAAACAAGTACCTAGATACAGATAGTGGACTCTCGATTTATCTTTTGATGGTTTACAAAATATACTTTGACAGGTGATGTTATGTATGGTTTTGCATCATCACCATTTTCATCATGTCAATTCAATGATCATTAGCAAAACCTAATTGGGACCTGGCATGTCTGGAATGTCAGTGATTCTAAGAAGTTTAATAAAAATATTTTTGTTGGTGAAAGCCTGGCAAAGTAACTTTTAAGCTAAATAGCTTGAATTAGAACTAAAACTCAAAAGCGACAACCATAATGGAATAGTAGGTATACTAAGCGCCACACAAATCGGCGGATGGGAAGTTTTGCGCAGAACGCTGCGCAAAATCCGAAATATAGGTATGCGTGGGAGCCAGAGAGACTCGCGCCGGGGCACACCCGCCCGCCAACCTCATGCCTCCCGCGCGCTCCCAACGCATTGTGCACACATGCGCAATAATTAGCGAATCACGGCGAAGTGTCATCTGCAGCTAACTTCTCATCCGCCGATTTGTGTGGCGCTTAGTATATGTATAGGCCGACTCATACAAGTCGGTGGATGTGAAGTTAGCTACTAGCTGCGTAATATTCAATCCTGATTGAAGCTCACATAAAGCTTTGCTTTGTTTGGGCTTCGCGCAGCTTGTACCTAACTTCACATCCGCCAACTTTTATGATTCAGCCTATACTGTCTTCCAATGAAATAGGAGGTCCCAAATTCAATATCTAACTGAACAAAAGGTTTAAATGGCTTTAAAGGTTTAAATCAAACTTAATGGTGATTGTGAAGTTAGCTACGTGCTGTGTAATTCCGCAGACATCATTAAGTGTCCCTAACATTTAAAATCCTATTGAGGAGCTATAACTGTATGGCATTAATTTAATTTAATGTCATAATATCTTCGAACAAATATCAATAGTCACAATTGTGAAAAAAAAGTGTCAGAGTCAAAATCCTGCCCAAGTTATGTAGTGGGCAGGCATTTAGTTAGTCGTAAGGGGATTGCAAGTCGACTACTACGACGCGCTATGCTATAGTGCACGGTTACAAGCACTAATTAGGTGACATGACGTCGAGGTTCGAGAAAATGAGTCATTGTGATTTAATACTAGCGACCCGCCCCGGCTTCGCACAGGTGTAGTATACAATTATTATAAATATAAACCTTCCGCTTGAATCACTCTATCTATTAAAAAATATGCATCAAAACCCATTGTGTAGTTTTAAAGATTATAAGCATACATGGGGACAGACAGCGAGAAGTGACTTTGTTTTATACTATGTAGTGATAAATATCTAAGTCGGTATGTATGATGGCGCTCGGACATTTTTTAACTATTTTCACTTAAGGACTGTGGCTCTGTAGATACTTGCTCGAAGCATAATATGAATTTCATTTTGATACATACCACAGCCAATGGCAAGAGCAGGACAGTACCAAACAAATGTTTCCATGTGATGGTGTCTCCGTGGAATGTGTGCGAGAGAGCCGGGTCATTGCAGGTGAACCCACTTTGGCCGGCGGGCAACACCTTCAGCTCTATGATCAGGAATATTAGCAGACCTGGAAATGTGACAAGATTTTTAAATAGTAATTTTAAATAGTAATAAAATATCTTAAAATTACAATAAACATGCAGTAGTCTTTTATAGTAGACTAGCTTCCCTGGCGAACTTTGTTTCATGCAACATCTTCATAAATTATAGCTAACTAACGACCGGCCCCCGCTTCGCACAGTTGTATTATACATTTAAACCTTCTTGAATCACTCTATCTATTAAAAAAAAAACGTTGTGCAGTTTTAAAGATATAAGCAAACATGGGGACAGACAGCGAGAAGCGACTTTGTTTTATACTATATAGTGATGTGTTATTCTGATGTATTAGCATTACTATTGCAAAGTTTCATCTTGATCCATTCAGTAGTTTTTGTGTGAAGGGAACAAACATCCATACATACAAACTTTCACATTTATAATATTAGTAGGAAGATATACCCTTCAAGGGTAGGCCTACGTCTTGCAGTGGACTATTAAAAGGCTGATACAGTACAGTACATACAGAGACCGACCACCAGCCCGATGGTTGGATGATGTCATCAAACATGTCAGGAGGCAATGGATTAAGATAGTACAGGACCAGATAGAATGGCTGTGTAATATAATTATGCGGAATGATGTGTTTAATGTTTTAGAAAGTTTTAGTTGTAGTAGGTACTAAAATAGAAAGTACCTAACAGAAATAATAACAGAACAACTTTATTAAGAAAGTTTATTAAATTAGGATTGAGATTAGGCTAGAAAATTGATCTTTTTATTTGGTCTGAGGAAAGTTCACGGTACCCAGTACCTACTGTCAGAGTTGCTTTACATTACATCAGGGCACTTTGGAGCATTAGAGAATTTTCCTAAATAATTTGAATCGAATATGATACAATATTATTTGAGACATTACATACCTCTATGCCAACGATTAGTTTTGCGCCACGCTTTTAGCACATTATCCATGATTTTCGTCTAAATTATAGACGTAATGAAGCGTGTAAACAAGCACAAGTCGTATTTTTATATAAACTTTGTTGATAATGAGATGCTTTAGGTATAATTAAATAGTTGCATATCACAGCACGAACTCCACCTTTTCTAGTTTCTTTGTGCATTCAATTCAAAGAACCTTAAGACATAAAAAGATTTAAGTTAAATTCAAAATATTAAACTTCAATGAATCACGAAATAACCGCACCGCCGGCCCGTGCGCAACAGTGTTACCAACGAAAATAAAATAATTTGCAACCTTCCCTCCCTATAACCAAAGAATATAAAATAATGCTATAACTAATTGAAGATTATCACGAAAATACCGTTTACTTGTTCTTGAGTAAATAGTAATATGTAGGTTCTTATTGTATTTTACGTTACATAGTGTAACAAACCACACTGCTAATAATTTGCTTAATAATATTTAATTGAGTTACTTTAGTTTATTACATTTTAACATAAAAAAAATCAAGTTGAATTTTTTTTTTCATTTTATATGTAATCGAAAAAATGGAAACTATTAAACACAAATAAAAATCATTTATTTTCTTTTTTTCATTATTTTAGAAATTACACTGAATTAGTGAATAATATAGTGAAGTACAAGTGTATATTATAACTACACTGGGCGCTAAATAATAATAATTACAAAAATA
The DNA here is from genome assembly GCA_964007245.1 of Hypomecis atomaria. Classification (NCBI taxonomy): domain Eukaryota; kingdom Metazoa; phylum Arthropoda; class Insecta; order Lepidoptera; family Geometridae; genus Hypomecis; species Hypomecis atomaria. The sequence continues at coordinate 17,183,582 of OZ023297.1, forward strand.
AGAAGGCGAGATGTGCAATTATGAAAGTGTGAACAGGAACGAAACTAATATACGAGTGTTTTGTCTCTGCATATAGGTACGTTTTTTTTGTCTGACCACGACGCACGGCCTATAGACGTCGTAGTCACACAAAGTTTTCGCGCCAAAAACTACTGATTATTTTTTGATGAGATGCTTATGTAAATTACCATATTTCTGAAATATTATCTTTTTCTATCACTTCTATTAGTATTACGTAGGTTTTTAATATTATCTATAGTCTAAATATGATAAAATCATAACAACGTGTAGATAGCTAGGTATATACCTAATCTAAGTGTGTAATTATAGCACTTTTTTTTACTCATACCCGATACGCAATTGAGAACTAAAGTTATACTTCCTCCATGGTGAATAATCAATTAATCATGCTAAAGAAAATACGATGAAGTACACCCTAAAAATGTTTTATTGTATTATCAAATTAAATACTGTTTATTAACCCATTACCGCATAGCTACTCATATAGGTACATAACTTTGATCGTTCACAATTTAAAATCAGTTTCAGCGAAACCATTTCGTCAACTGTGATACAAACTAGTCCTTTATAAGATGATAATGATTGATATTTTACTTCTTAGTGTTTGATGTTTACTTTTGCCAATTAAAAGAAACATTTCAAACAAGTTTCTCACATGTGGTTTTTAAGCACCAATTTTATGGTAAAATATTACTAAGATGGTAACACTAAAGCAAACCATGTTTGACCTTGACATTTCTTGAAAATTTGACGTTACCCGTGATTTTTTTTGCATTGAAGGACATAGTTTCGCATTACAACTTTCGTGTATTTGCCAGTTTTAAGTTTATAGTCTTCAAATCGGCAGTATCATGGTTGGTGTGTAGTCTTCCACCATAAGGTGTAGTGTTACCACAGAGCTATCTCTGTGGGTGTCACAGTTACTTAAGGATGATTTATATTAGGACGGGGCGGGCGCGGGACGGGCCGGACGGGGCCCGTACGACGCCCGTACGACGCACGTACAGTGCGATATAAAAGACTTGAAAATAAATCTGGTCGCCACCCTTGCTTTGTTAGCATTTTTGCGTTATTTTTTTCATAATGTTACTGTTTTTCTGTTCACAATCCGCAAAATAGCACAAAACGAGAAAAATGCTAGGGTTGGTATTAGCAATGATTGACAGCTGAGATTGTGGTTCCAGCAAAAGTGATAATTTAGTTCCCGAATAATTCATTTCATCTCTTTTGTGTCGCACTGTACGACGCACGTTCCATACATTTTTGTCGTGGCCCGTACGAAGCCCGTCCGGGCTTTTACACAAAAAGTGTTGAACGTGCGTCGTACGGGCCTTGTCTGGCCCGTCCCGCGCTTGCCCCGTCCTAGTATAAAATCATGGCTTTTGCATACCAAGAAGAAACCTGTCTAAATTAAAAATACCTTTAAACTATAATATCTAGGTACAATGCCGGAACGAATGTGCTAAGCTGTCTAATTCAAATATTTTACATGGTAAATATAAATTTATTTTTATACCTATTATCTAGGTATCTACGTAATTTCAATTTTCAACAATATAATAGGTATTTTGATTGAAGTAATAACATTTTCTAAGTGCTATCATACTTCGGGCATAGCAGCGTTTACAATCATGCGAGACATTGATTAACAACCACTGTCAATTAATGCAGACTTTTTGACAAGAAAATGTGCAGATGAGTGCACCCTTGTGCATTACTGCCAAGAAAAGGGTTAAGAGTTTATGGTACGGCTCCTGTTATGACCACTTAGATTACAGCATAACTTCTTTCATGTTTAAAATAATTTTGAACAATAGCTCATTGTTACATAAACCTAGGTACCTACTTCAATTTAGCATTGTGTGCTGCTTCCTAATCGCAAACGCAACAAGGAAATTATAAATATTGGCAGGTGTACCGGTTGTGGCCGCTGCACTGGTTGTGGCCATATTTATGTTTGAAGCTTTATAAATAAGAAACAGAACAGTGGCCACAACCGGTGTTATTGCCCACTTTTCATTAAAATACTTACTTGTAGGAAATTAGATAGGTAGTGCTCATATCTTAAAAATAATGGGAAAAAATGTCTATTCTATAAAGTATCATTTCATTTCAGTATCATATTATTATGCAACTTTTAAATATCAAGTTAATATTTTTTGTATTATCTATATTATATATCCCAAGTGGCCACTTGAACGTTAATGGGATATATAATATTTCTATTTTTTATAAAACGAATTTTTGAAAACTGTGTGGCCACTACCAGAAAAAATTTGCTTTTATCTTTCAACAAAAGCCGATTTTAGTGAAGAAAAAGAAGAGACATGTACATGACATCGACATGGGCCCAGGGGTCACCATGGCTACTCCCGTGGGTGTAGGTATATACCTACTAAGTCGAAAGGAAGTGACTGAGACCATTATGAACAACTTTTACTTACTATGGGGCCAAACCAAGTATGAGAAAAAAAACCAGTTGTACATCCAGTTTCATACATTTTGTCGATTCCGAGTCACTTTTGTATGGAACAGCCTCAGGGATCAGCTGATTTAGGTATACGAAATATTATGACGTTTTTAGGGTTCCGTACCCAAAGGGTAAAAACGGGACCCTATTATACTAAGACTTCGATGTCCGTCCGTCCGTCTGTCACCGGGCTGTATCTCATGAACCGTAATAGCTAGGCTGCTGAATTTTTCAGAGATGATGTATTTCTGTTGCGGCTATAACAACAAATACTAAAAACAGAATAAAAAATAGACTAAAATTAATATTTAAGGGGGACTCCCATACAACAAACGTCATTTTTAGGGTTCCGTACCCAAAGGGTAAAAACGGGACCCTATTACTAAGACTTCGATGTCCGTCTGTCCGTCTGTCTGCCACCGGGCTGTATCTTAATAACCATGATAGCTAGGCAGCTGAAATTTTTAGGAGTTTTTTTGCTCGCAATTAATAACAGTAAGAGGAATGGGTCTCCCATACGGTACGGAACCCTTCGTGCGCGAGTCCGACTAGCACTTGGCCGATTTTTTATTTCATTATTATCTAATCGTTTTCAATAAACAATAACAAATAAAAAAAAACAAAATGTTTCTTACACGTACCGCGCGCGTAACTTTTTAATTTAACTTTTTTATTGCTTCGTGTGTGGTCACGGTAAACTTTTTATAAGTCCTATTCGGGATGTTGGCCAACCGCAACTTGTAACCCACACTGCGACCAAATTATCTACACCACCGATTTAAGGAGCCACCATTGCATTATTCAAGGGAGACTAACAGATTTTGATGGTATTTTTTAGTTTGGTATTTTAGGCACTGTTACGGAAGAGATGGTCGTAATGTATCTACAATAATTTACAACCCAGCATAGATAAAATAGTCTGCTTTTGGATTAGTATTAATGAACGTGAATTTAGTGGACGCATTACTGTGATAACACTTTATATGTACCTATAAGATTTGACAAGACTTGTTTTGAACGCAGTCATATTTTGAACCTCTACCAAAAACTTAGAGGTAGAGAACTTATTAATAAAATAAATATTTAAAGGCTATTTGCTTTGGAAGACTTTCAGAGGCGCTTTTATTGTAGGTACATTATAAACACAGATTATAAACAACTTTTTCCATGGAAATAACAGCCCTGAAATCTCAAAAAAATATCAACAATGAACATCTGATATTTTCAGTTTTTGACTTCAATTGGGCACGAGAAGTAAGAGACAGTTAGGGAAACTCAAAATAAATTACTTTTACATTTTCATCAACTGGGCACGCTAAGTTTTTTTTGCACAATAAGTAAATAGGTACCTACTACTTACTCACAGTCAGTTTAATAATTAAGTCATCTTGGTTATTGCATTAATGATAATGACATGTTCAGGGGAAATACCTAATAAGTAATTATATCCCTCAAAAAATTCTTTAATACAGTTTCGCCAAAACTTGTTGACGCTGCTGGTGACAAGAGGGCTGGCTCATTCCTCGCACAGAGACTCTCTTTAGCCGTTCAGCGTGGGAATGTAGGAATGCAGCCAGCGTTCTTGGCACCCTACCACACGGACACAGTGTTTGTTTCGATTTTTAGCCTCTGTTTATTTATTTATTTTATTCTGTATTTAGGTAGGTTTCATATTTTTGTTGCATTTGTATATATTAGGTAGTTTAGAATTGTATTTCAATGTTTTTTAAGTTAGAAAAAGAAACGATTTAATTTTATTATATTGTAATTTTTTCCAAATATAACCAGGCGTTGGTCGTCCGGCTGCAAAATGAGTCGACGAGAAAGTGAAAATCGCGGGTCGAACCAGCGAGCTTAGCATGCGACTACGATATTCCACAAAAAAACTCTTTTCGACGTGTGAAAAAGTGACAGATATTACTTCGCCATAACTCTGTCGCGTTCTGACACGTCGAAAGAAATATTTCGTGGTGCGCAGCTTAGCCCGGCTCGAGACGAGACCGACACAAAGGCCTATACCATAGTCAAAGTATTAACTAGACATGGCACTAAATAATAATAATCACATAAGTAAGAGAGGGCAAGATGTGCAAGTATTAAGGTGTGAACAGGACGAAACTAATATCTTTTGTCTCTATTTGCGTATACGTTTTTTTTTGCCTGACTACTCCGCGCGGCCTAGGCGTAATAGTCAGACAACATTTCGCGCCAAAAACTACTGTTAAATTTTTGATGAGATGCTTAAGTAAATCAACATATTTATTGATAACTTTTCGGCCTTGTAATTGTGTTTTGTAACCCGTTACAAAATAAGAAATAATCGGCCAAGTACGAGTCGGACTCGCGCACGGAGGGTTCCGTACTGTATGGGAGCCCCCCTTAAATATTTATTTTATTTTAATTTTATTGTTTATTATTGAAGGGATTATAAAACTAAATATTCTGTGAAAATTTCAAGCATCTACCTGGTACCATTATTAATATAGAGCGAAAAACGTCTAAAAATTCAGGTTTGTTGTATGGGAGCCCCCCTTAAATATTTATTTTATTTTGTTTTTAGTATTTGTTGTTATAGCGGCAACCGAAATACATCATCTGTGAAAATTTCAGCTGTCTAGCTATCATGGTTCATGAGATACAGCCCGGTGACGGACAGACAGACAGACAGACAGACAGACAGACGGACAGACGGATATCGAAGTCTTAGTAATAGGGTCCCGTTTTTCCCTTTGGGTACGGAACCCTTAAAACTAGGTACGAAAAAATTGTGGATCGAGAGACATATTCATATCTAAAAATGTAGTAATTAATCTCGCTGTGTCGCAGTGTAGGTACCTATGCGAGTTTAGCTACGAGATAAACCTATCCAGTCTACTGTAATGCGCCGGATTATGAGCTTATAAACTTCTAAAGCTTTTAACCATTGGATTAGCGGAGAGGTTTGGTAATGATTCCTTCATTTTAAGATGAGCTAGATAAAAGTAGTAGCTCATCTGCTATACAGGCTTTCTTAATCTGTGATATATATCCCTAACCGCCTAACAACAAAAGATTTTTCATATTTTATTTTCCAAAAAGAAAGATTTTCGCTTTAAGCACTATTTAACCGTGCAATGTGTACTGTTAAACATTGTCTAAAGCGTGCTTAAAACTTTTTTGGTAAGACGGTAATAGCCTAACTACGAAGTAAACTACCTCTAACATATATTTACGACAATATCAGTATTCTATAAAGGGTTATCCAGAAATTGTTTATTATGCCTAAAGTATCATCATTATGAAAAACTTTTACTATGGCACCGACCCATTTCAAACATTTTGTAGATTTCAGAACAATTGATTATTTTTCTCAAATTTCAGTTTGGCTTAGTTAAATAATGAAAGATAGATAGATTAATTCTTTGTTGTCACACCATAAACAACTTAAATAAACTAGGAAAACAAGTTTAGTGGAACTTATAGCTAGTGTTACAACCGGCGGCCTTATCGCTAAAAAGCAATTTCTTCCAAGAAAGAAAGAAAGTTGTTTATATTGTTGCCTTAATCATCCTTTCGGTTCAAGCAGATAACCCTGTATAGGTAGGTCTAGGAAGAAAATCTTTGACTAAGTATACTGTTTTAGTCATGGTTTTTACAAAATACATATTATTATGAGTATAACCCGGTCAGAATATCTGTGCACCTCGCTGGAATGCGGCGCCTCTCCCGCTTCCCCTGTCACCTCTCCGCGCACTCCCCGGTGCGACAGTACGGTTAGCATCTTCGTTGCCGATACACGTCCCGATAGTAATTTACGTCCGGACGGTATACTAGACGTCCGGTAATGTATATACGTCCCGATAATTCGATATGACGTCACGAAGTCAGGTGCACAGATATTGTGACCGGGTTGTATAGTATAGGGCGACTTAAACTTAATGGCGTCTGTGAAGTTAACTTCAAGCTGCGCAAATCTCCACTCCTTGCGCTGCTGAAATAATTGCATGTCAAGAAAATTCTCTACCTCCCACGGTTGCATGGTTCACATCTGTCAACACAGGACAAGGCACGAGCCATCGCAACAGAGTAACGGCTATAAAAGTATAAAGTAAGAGGATAAACAGAAGACAGGTCGGCTTCGCCGCTAAACGGCCCTTTCTAGCTTTTTATTTCGCTGTGCCACGAGCGCGGTGTGGAAAACCGTCACATCTTAAAACGCCCAGAAATACTTACTTACGAGTAGTACCTAGGCAGCAGTAATTAGGTACAAATACATGGCTAATAAATTAGTAGCTACAAAAATGGTTGTCTGTAAAGTCAGGTAATGGACGATGATTTTACGTGATAACGTCGTAGACGTCACAAGCCGAACTCTTAGGCCGATCGTGCCTCTCTGTCGCTTGTTCCGCGCTCTTGCTTGAACGCTCGGCTCAGGCGGAACGTGACAAATAGTCATGCTTTCTCATGCGTGCAGCCGGCGTTTATCGATTTATAAGACGTTATCACGTCAAAAAAGCTATAAAGTAAGAATATAAACAGTCGACAGGTTGGCTTCGCCGCTAAACGGCCCTTTCTAGCTTTTTATTTCGCTGTGTCACAAGCGTGGTTTGAAAGAACGTCACTAGTTAAAACGACCAGAAATAGGACCTACTTAGTACGCTTCTATAACAAACAAAGTTTACTTGGCCAATAAATTAGTAAAACGCTTATTTGATTACTGTACTGTACCACCCTTTTTAATAATCCATTGCAGGAGTTGGAGGAGGAGGTAAGCTCACCCGCGAAGGGTGATTGGGCCGTACTCACGCTGGCCCAGTGTGGGTTGGTGGATTCACAAATGCAATCAAATTTCTTCTGCGAACGTATGCTGGTTGCCTCAATATATTTTCCTTTACCGTAAAGCCCGTGGTGTGAAATTAGGTAAGTACGTTCCAAAGAACTCATTGGCACGGGACCGGGACCTAGGCCACTAAGGATTTTTATTAGAAGACACAAAAAATCTAGTAATTCTCCGAATAGTATAGCGACTATAAATATAGGTTGGTCACCAACTGGATACAAGAGACTGGGCACGCGTGTGCCCATTTGATGACACTCTTTACTAAAATCAATTAATATTTATTAAATCGTCATCTCGACACTAAGATTTTCCCCCGTAACCAGCCGCTATAAGATAGTAAAACTAGAAAAAGTTTTCAATTGAGAGAACGTAATGCCGTTGCTAGTTCTTTTCCGAATTGACTAATCCAGTTTACTTATTTCTAGTCCTGAGTCGATCACGATTGATCGGGTCGTTTTGATTGGGTCGCGAGCCGCAGGTGAGTGATTCGATCGTTCATCCTGCGCCGACCCGATCACTAACTCGATCACTTACCGCAGGTCGGTCGCGCGGTTTGATTGACTCACACCCGTTATGATGAGTATTTGCCAAACTAATTTGGACTTTAAGCCTAATGAAATAGGATATAATATATATATAAAGCCTTTATCTTTGTAAGTATGAAGTCGTCAAATAGAATCGGGTCGATCAAACGACACGAACTGTACGGATGCACAATCGGGTCGATCAAATGACACGAACTTAATAGACGCGCAATTGGGTCGATCAAACGACACAAACTTTACGATCGCGCAGTCAGCTCGATCAATTGATCGAGTCGATCAAATGATCGGGTTGTTTCACCCGGGTCGTTTCAATAGTGGGTCGGTCGCGACCCGGGTGGTGAAAAACGATTGATCGACACAGTACTACTTATTTCCTACAACACACGCGCATACCAAATTAGACGTGTAAACTTACACACGGAAGGGCAAACAATATTCGTATATCCATGTTTATTTTGGTTTTAGCTCCGAAACTGGTAATCGCTCTCAATAACAAGGGATCGCACTTTCTTTTTAAAGTGTTAAAAGGGCTCTCAGCGGTTTTTATTTATTATTTTAGCTTGATTTTTATATTTCCGGTAAGCGTAGTGAACAGGTGACCAGCCCTGCTAGCATACGCACCACGTCATAATTTTATCGACGAAGAAATCGAAATCGAGAATGTGACAGATTTACATATGTATACCGACCCAGTCGTTGTCTCGTGACTAATTCTAACGTAATTTGACTCGTCGATGAAATTAGTCGCGTTGCGTATGCTAGCCGTAGCGTATAAAGAAGCCGCGGTGGTCTAGTGGTAGTGACACCCGTCTTACTATCGTGAGGTCGTGGGTTCGAATCCCGGTCCCGTACCAATGAGTTCTTTGGAATTTATGTACGGATTTTAACACCATTCACACGTCGTGTCGTGAGGCAACCTGCATACTTACGTAGAAGAAATTCGATGGCGTATGTGAATCCACCGATCCGCACTGGGCCAGCGTGGCGGATATGGCCCAATCACCCTTTGTACCCACAAAGGGTAGGTCTACACAGGCCTACGTCTTGCAGTGAACTACACTACAGTACAGTACAGTATGCTAGCCGGGCTGATAATGATCCCAGAAACCAGCTGGAAGCAAGCCGTTTCTCACACATCTGTTTGGAGATTTCTTTGAAAGTGTACCTAAATTTCTCAGAATAGGCCCTATTACACAGCCTAAATGCCCAGTAGTTGTCCTCATATTGCTGGTATGATTATGACACGGGTACGCAGCAGCATAACTTGGAGAAAAATAAATTTCAAACCAATAAAATTCTTCTACCCATCAACCGTAGAACGTCCACATTTGGCTTCTCCTATGGATTTCCAATTCTATCTTTGTTGACACAGTGGATCTTAGGCTCCTGTCTTGGTGATATGGTGCCAGTCCAGTGGCTGAAGACCTGCTAAAGATGGATTTCCAATTAACCCGTAAAATTGATAATAGGTTCGAATACCTGACGACTTTATTGTTAACCACCTAGTCTATTTAGGAATTTATGGTGAAGGCCTTATGTCTTGCAATCCGAAGACTAGACGAAGACGGCCATTATAACTGATATGATAACACCATATTTCGAGCCTTTCTTCTGATTATGTTTCTTCTATTACTTTTGTTCTTTTTTGTGGTGTTAGATTATATATATAGTGTTGCATAATGGTTAATTACAATAGGTAAATTTAATTATCACCGAATTCTTTCTGTATGTAAGTAATATTTTTTGTTTTCTCCTAATTAAAGTGAAAAGGTCAATCAACTTTACCAAAATAGTACAAACCTAATACCACAGCACATCTACTTACTACTAACTTATTAACATATTACCACAGCTTAAATAGTTTCTATGCCTCTCCGTTGCATAACGCGTGTGCATTACACCATAAACAAGCTATGTGCATGGATGTTTGCTTAGCTGGGGACCGAAAGTGCCATTATGGGTTCGGGAACCCGAGATGATAGCGATGTCAATGAATATACGATTTTGAAAAGGTTGGGATCCAGTGGAAGTTAGCTTAGCTTATCCATCAATCCCCTGTACGCATTGACCACAGTGACATATAAGTATAGCTAAAGATTTTCTCTAAGGTGCTGCATACTTTTGCCCGCCCCAGTAAAATATAATACATGATTACCTGCGATTGTTTGCCTAGAGGATGGATATCGATTTCTCCTTTATGAAACACTGGACTAAGGTGCACACCGATTATTCAGGTGTCCAATCGTGGTATAGGCTACGGTAACTATAGTCTGACCGTTTAACTGAGTCCTCGCCTGCGCGGGTACAGGGGCGTGGGGGTAGACGACAAAGGGGGACTGAGACAGGTGCGGGCGGCGGGTCCCCACCGCCCGCACCTGTCTCAGTCCCCCTTTGTCGTCTACCCCCATATTTATAAAAATATTGTAAAAACTTAACCTAGGTTGCCGCTGGCAGCGGGGCGGGGCTCAAGCTGCCGGCGGTGGGGGCTACAGACTGAGGAACCTCCTGACTATGCGTGCCGTGTCCAGGATCACTGCGTTATGAATCTGGCCCTTGACCTAACCGTCTAGCGAGAGCCTCTTGAGATGTTATATTATTACTATTGTTAAGTTCCTTTGGCCACCTTCGAGCTCCATCATCAGATCAGCACCATGTCATCATAATACATATTGCATTGTCACGCGATTTACACATGTATGCAAAATTTCAGCTCATTCGGTAACCGGGAAGTGGATCTTTAACTTGCAAGATTTGATTACAGACCGACAGACAAACAACGGGACAGGTGAGGTGAGGTGCCATGTTGGAGCCGATTTAGCCCCATCTCTTTTGCCATTATTAATAGCGAGCAAAAAACTCCTAAAAATCACGTTTGTTGTATGGGAGGGCTCCCATTAAGGGATTCCTTAAATATTTATTTTATTCTGTTTTAAGTATTTGTTGTTATAGTGGCAACAGAAATGCATCATCTGTGAAAATTTCAGCTGTCTAGCTATCACGGTTCATGAGTTACAGCCTGGTGACAGACGGACAGACGGACAGACGGACAGACGGACAGACGGACAGACGGACAGACGGACATACGGACAGACGGACAGACGGACAGACGGACAGACGGACAGGCGGACAGACAGACAGACGGACAGACGGATATCGGAGTCTTAGTAATAGGGTCCCGTTTTCACCCTTTGGGTACAGAATCCTAATAAAAGCTTGTATAAAGTCTTTCAGATTATTCTTTATACATCTTGCACTGGAGAACAACCGCGGATAAGCTAAGTAATGTCAACATTTATAAGGTAATAATTTTAATTAGCCACACACGCTTCACAGCTTGCCGGACGCTACTCACTAAGCAATATGGCGATTATTGCATGATCACACGTAATGGACACCTGTGCAATGGGAAGGAATTGCTATGGCGTTTGGAGACACCTAATAGGCACCTTTATATAAAAATGTTTACAATCGGTTTGGTACTTTAGGAGCTACGTTAAACTAACCATAACTTTGTGGCTGCATGGCCCGCATCACGACCTCTTAGAACAAACTCGAATGATATAAAAAACTAAAATTTAAAAAACCCCCGACACAAAAACCTATCTAAAAAAAGTACCATTTTGGGCACATTTGTAGAATTTTGGTTCTTCCATCCCCACTTTAACCCACCATAACTCTTAAACGGCTGAATCGATTTTTATAAAACATAGCTAAAAACACTCTCGATTAAGTCTCCTTTCATCCAAAAAAAACTAAACTGAAATCGGTTCAGCGGTTCGGGCGCTAAGATGCCACAGACAGACAGACAGACAAACAGACACGTCAAACTTATAACACCCCTCTTTTGCGTCGGGGGTTAAAAACATGGAGGAGTGCCTCTAGTATAGGCTGAATCAAACATCTTGGCGGTTGTGATGTCATGATGTTTGCTACAAGCTGCGGATAGCCCAGTCCAAACTGAAGCTCAAGATAGAAATTTAAATATCTTAAGTAATAAATAATCTACTCGTAGTTTATTTAAGTAACTTTAGCTTAAGGAACAACATTATGGTTACGAAATAAATTATTCTTATTCTTATAGAATAACTAGCAGCGCCCGTTTTACCCGCGTTGTGCCCGTTCCCGTGGGAATTTCGGGAATTTTTATACATATAAACCTTCCTCTTGAATCACTCTATCCATTAAAAAAACCGCATCAAAATCCGTTGCGTAGTTTTAAAGATTTAAGCATACAGACAAACAAACAAACAAACGAAAATAGCGACTTTATTTTATACTAGCAGCGCTCCGCGGTTTTACCCGCGTTGTGCCCGTTCCCGTGGGAATTTCGGGAATTTTTATACATATAAACCTTCCTCTTGAATCACTCTATCCATTAAAAAAAACCGCATCAAAATCCGTTGCGTAGTTTTAAAGATTTAAGCATACAGACAAACAAACAAACAAACGAAAATAGCGACTTTATTTTATACTAGCAGCGCCCCGCGGTTTTACCCGCGTTGTGCCCGTTCCCGTGGGAATTTCGGGAATTTTTATACATATAAACCTTCCTCTTGAATCAGTCTATCCATTAAAAAAAACCGCATCAAAATCCGTTGCGTAGTTTTAAAGATTTAAGCATACAGACAAACAAACAAACAAACGAAAATAGCGACTTTATTTTATACTATGTAAGGATGTAAGGATAAGGAAGCCTCAGTTACGAATTTACGATTGATAACGTAAAGCGTGTGAATTTTCGACATTATCCAGAGCGGAAAACTGATAAAAGATTCAGTTTAGTTCAGTCCGGTGGAATTGACCTGAAGTACCTAGGGGAAACCCGGGAAAAGTGGACACCTCGTGTTATTGATTATTATTTTCGTTTATTTATAATTGGAAAAATTGCAATTATTACTTATGATCAATCTTTATTTAATGTACTTACTGTATAGTATAACATTTACCATTAATGTTAATTAAATTACTAAATAAAATTACAAGATTGGCTTACTATCTATTTTGCCCGGAACTTCGAGTAAAATGGAAATGGTACTAGTACTAGAGCAAGCAAATCCTCGTAACTATAATTATTATTTGGCATGGATTTACACTATACCCAGCAATGGGATAAAGAAGGCCGTGGATGATGATTATATTAAACTTACAAACAAAATAAACATTGAAAGTTAGTAGATTTGGAAGTAGTGGGCACTATTCGGCTTGCCTGGGGTATCCACTTTTAACAGGTTTCCCCTATTGCTATTGGACAATTTATTCTTGTTTGTTCCATTTTCAAACTTTCATTTGCAAGACACGGTTTCATTATCAAGCAGTTTGATTGTATGAAACGGTCGTAAATTCTTGTAATTAGGTAAGAATTATTCTCTTGCGTATTGTTTGTGAAGTTATTAGTACGCCATCAAAATTAACATAGGTTTTAATTGAGTTAACACACGTATGAGAATAGCCTATACATGAATCATCATATATTATCTACCTACCAAAGTAGCTACTTTAGACATCTAATAGCTTTGTCAATGGTATTGACTATTGACAAAGCTAGAGGTTTTCTATAGGGGGCGTTGTTGCTTAGGTACTCTTTGCCCACTCCAGAAAAATATTTTCACTATCATTATCATCACTACATAAATTCAAATTCAAATTCAAAATTCTTTATTTTGTACAACAACATAAGGTTACATAAACAAAGAAACGATGCTACCCGCAGTAGTCACGAAGACTGTGTCGCAGATAGCAACGCCCACCTCCAGCAAAGAAGTATAAAACAAACATAATATAAAACAAAGTCGCTTCCCGCGCTGTCTGTCCCTATGTATGCTTATATCTCTAAAACTATGAATCGGATTTTGATACGTTTTTTTAAATAGATATAATGATTCAAGAGAAAGGTTTATATGTTAAATACACCTGCGCGAAGCCGGAGCGGGAAGCTAGAAAAATATAAAGAAGGGGTTGAGGCAAACTTACGATATCTCCCCAAAGGAGATTGAAAAGTTATGAAAAATGCCTCACGTGATTTTTGGACTCTCCCTGTCCAAAAATGTGTGGAGATCGCAACGTTTCCGGCACTACCAGTAGGTATTCGGATGGGGTACCGCGTTAGACATTTTCAGTTGAGCGCTACAGTGGCTTGGACGACACGTTAAATTATACGATCCGGTTGTTTTAATCGTTAGCCATTTTAGAGTCCTTCAAGTGACTTAAAACTGATATCCAGAACCCGGCTTAAACGAACTTTACTTAGTATTGGCCAAAATCAAACTTCTTGGCGCCTGTGAAGTTAGCTACAAGTAGAGTTGTCATCCGTCTGGGTTTCCCCGGATTTGTCCTAGCTTAAAGGGTAGGATATTTCGTGGGATGGACTGGACCAGCAAGGGTATACGAGTCAGTGGACATTATTTAAACCATCTCAGATTTGCTGATGACATAGTCATAATAACCGAATCCCCTAAAGATCTAGAAGAAATGATGTGCTCACTTGACCGCGAAAGCTGCAAAGTTGGATTGGAATTGAACACCAACAAAACCAAAGTAATGACTAACAGCCTCGAAAAACCAATAACAGTAAATGGAAACCCAATAGAATACGTAAGTATCTACATCTACTTGGGCAAGCAGATCTCATTGAAAAAAACAAGTAACGAAGATGAAGTAACAAGACGAATTAATACAACTTGGAACAAATACTGGTCAATGAGAGAGATCATGAAAGGAAATTACGCCCTACCTTTGAAAAAAATTGTATTTGATACATGCCTATTACCTTGTCTTCTATATGGCTGCCAAACATGGGTATTTACAAACAAAATAAAACAAAAAATCCAATGCACCCAAAGCTCAATGGAGAGGAGCATGTTAAAAATTAGAAAAATACATAAAGTAAGAAAGGAAACAATTAGGCAAAAAACTAAAATTACTGACGCCCTAATACACGCTCTCACACTGAAATGGAAGTGGGCAGGGCACATATCACGATACACAGACAGGAGATGGACCATAGAATCCGTAAAGTGGCCAGGGCCCAAAGGAAAAAGAAAGGTTGGAAGACCAATAAAACGGTGGGCTGACGACATAAAGCAAGTCGCAGGAAATGAGTGGATCACCTTAGGCAAAGACAGAGAGCTATGGAAAAGGTTGGAGGAGGCCTATACCCAAAAAGGGGTCCATATTTCCAACAACGAAGACTAACAAGCTAACAATAGCTATAAGTAAAATCAAGTACTAACAAATTACTAACAAACATTTGAAATGTAACTTTTATAAGAAATATGGAATAAAAAGGCTTATTATTTATTATTATTTAAAGGGTAGGATTTAATTTGTGGTCCGGCTTCCGAGTCGCTAAATTTCACCGTGCTACCTCCCCCCGGTCGCAGTTTCCACGGATAAAAAAAAATACAAAAATCTGTTGAAATCCGAGTTCTGCACGGGAAGCATGGCAAAGGGACTAATAGTCTTTCCACCATTATATCCCCTCGAAGAGGAAATAAAGTATGGATTGACAATGACATTTGACAATAAGAGTGGATAATATAGTTTTCTCCCCTTGCCGTGCTACCCGGGCAGGCAGGGATCTAAAATCCAGGGTTTTCACGTGACTTGTCCTAGTTGGCAAATATTAGAGATGGCAACCCTAGCTACGAGCTGTGCAAAACCCAATCCTGGTTGAATTTTAGCAGCATAAGTAGTCGCCAAAAAGTTTGACTCGGTTTATAAATACTTATTATACTTTAAATTATATCGAGTTCTAAAGTTCAAAAACCTTCTGTCCTCATGTTTTATTAAACCAAACAACAGTTCGTGTAAAGTCACGATAACACTCACTCACCCTATCTGGCGACATCTCCAGTTTACGATGCGACGAGGGCTGGTAACCTTATAAACTCCAATTGATGGTTATTGCTGAAAAGATATCATGTAGATAAAGATCTTTAACGTAATAAATATAATTTTCGATATTTATTAAGTACTTTTCCACTTTGCTTGGTTCATCATCATTATCATCACCCGCGTCTTCTTTAACCCACTGCTGAGTATTGACCCCTCTCTTCAGTGGCGGGTTTACCAGCAGGCTGACTAGGCTGAAGCCCAGGGCGGCAGATTTTAGGGGGCGGCCAAATTTCAACAGCTTACTGGCGGCAAATACGTAATCCGCCACTGCCTCTCTTATGGTGGCATTTGTCTCAGTCCTGTGCTAAACGTGTCCAGCGGGCTTAGCATACTGACCATAAAATAACTCTATCGATGTGTCAGAACGTGACAGAGTTATGATGAAGCATATATCTGTCACTCTTGCACACGTCGATACTCTTGTCGTGGTCTTGCATGCTAAGCTAGCAGGTTTGCTTGGCTAATATTTTTATAGGTTTTCAACCATTGTCCGTCATGTCTTATTTTTTTTGGAGTCATAAATAAGGTGTTTCTTTACAAAGTACAGGGCCCTTCAGAAATTATCTAAAGTGATGTTAGAAATTTCAGAACGTGACAGAGTTATGATGAAGCATATATCTGTCACTCTTGCACACGTCGATTCTCTTGTCGTGGTCTTGCATGCTAAGCTAGCAGGTTTGCTTGGCTAATATTTTTATAGGTTTTCAACCGTTTGACCGTGATGTCTTATTTTTTTTGGAGTCATAAATAAGGTGTTTCTTTACAAAGTACAGGGCCCTTCAGAAATTATCTAAAGAGATGTTCCTACCTACAGTTGTATACAATCATCGTTAAGATATATCAACTTTTACTATGAGGCCAGCCCTGAAACCAGGAAAACACTAGATGTAAGCTTCCAATCGATTTTTGGAAATCCGCAGGCCTTCAAATTTAGTAATGGACGTTCTGCGGCTCATATGACGACGATGGTGGTGATGCTGAATCTCAATACGCTGTCGCAATAACGATAATCACTAAGTACATAGTATAAAACAAAGTCGCTTCTTGCTGTCTGTCCCCATGTATGCTTATATCTTTAAAACTACGCAACGGATTTTGATGCGGTTTTTTAATATAGGTATCTTCTTCTTCTTAGTCGTATACACTCTTGACAGAGTGGTCGTGGTCATCAGTTCCGGTGGTGGCTCGCTTTACAATGCGTCGCCATTCCTCTCGTATGGACGCCTTTCTCGTGCACATATTGATTGGACCGTTTAGTGCAGCCTTTATTTGGTCGGTCCAACGTAATGGAGATCTACCGCGCGGTCTTGTGCCTTCAATCTTTCCCTGCACCACAAGGTCTA
The DNA here is from genome assembly GCA_964007245.1 of Hypomecis atomaria. Taxonomy (NCBI): domain Eukaryota; kingdom Metazoa; phylum Arthropoda; class Insecta; order Lepidoptera; family Geometridae; genus Hypomecis; species Hypomecis atomaria. The sequence continues at coordinate 17,200,673 of OZ023297.1, forward strand.
CAGAGGTGTTATCTCGTCGCGATACGTGCCCGAAGTAGGATAGACGCTGCTTGATGCCGAATTGCCGAGATGTTTTTAATATATAGAGTGATTGAAAGTTTATATATACAATATATGGTACACCTGTGCAAAGCCGGCGCGGGTCGCTAGTGATAGATATTTGATTTTCGAATGATGATGATGACGTCGTTTTCAAATCAAGAAAATCCAATTTTTAAATCTTAATACCTACCAAGAATTTTCCACACTACATTGAAAATGTTTTATTAGCTACTGCATAAGTTTATGTCACAGATTTCGCGAGACGGGACGCATGTCCCGGCTCGATATAGCGAGGACCTAATGCTTGAAACTCTCTGTTGAATATCACAAATACGCGCAATGCTAATAAATAAATAAAACAATTATGTTATTGATCACAGAATACAACAAACCATTTATCCTAATAATACACTGTTGTATCAGGGCATTCTGCATTGTAAGTACAAGTCCAAATGCGTGCACTGTACAAGACAACGGGGCCATCCCCGGGCGGCGTATTTTATTTTTATATTTTTTTACTTTTTTTTTTTTATTAGAAAATCAATTAATTGCCTGGAAGAAATCGCTTGAAGCGATAAGGCCGCCATTTGGTATAACTTTGTAATGTTTTTATTTTTCGTATGTTTTTGTATTGTAATTGTACTAATAAAGAATTATCTATCTATCTATCTATCTAATTATCCCCAACGTAATTAGGGAACTTACTTAACGTATTTTGCTTATCAACTAACTTTTAAATGTAATTTTAACAATTTATTCTAACAGTTTTAGTCGTACCGGCAGCGTAGTTGAGCGTAGCGAGCTCAGCGAGCTAAGTAATGGGTGAAAATCATTTAAATATTAAAAACTTGATACGACGAAAAAGATAAAGGTATATTAGGTACATTATGTTTCATAATCATGCATTTTTGCGTTATTTGAGAATTTGCTACATACAAGCATCTCATACTCCGGATAAAGAAAAGTCCTCTCTTTAGACCTGTATGGTTTTACTGTGACAGTAAATAGTTTGCCATGGCAACATGCCACAACAAACTGACCAATAACTTTATTGCTACAATATATTTATGTGCGTAGGACGTAGGTACGTAAGAGAAGTAGTAGGTATCTACATCGCGGTGTAGGTACGCCTAGACGCCTACACGCACTGGTAAAATTTTAATGCAAAAGTTGGGTTGTTTTTGTCTGTCTGTTTGGTATATCTATATTATGTGTATGGCTTAGTAGATTTCGCTTTGTCACCTAGTGTAAAGCTAAGAGGATCCCACAAATCAGGAAAATCAACCTAAAGTTGGGCCGCTTCTTCGGGCTTTGTTTCCAAGCTCCTGATAGAGCAGCTGGCAGTTTGGGGTGTCATATACCGGGCGATAACTAAGGGAGCTCCAGTCTCCAGCCTTGAGCCGAGTCTCTTTTACTTGAGGACTGAGGCAACATTTCTTACTCTTTTCGCTCAGCACGGGAAGCATGGCAAAGGGACTAATAGTCTTTCCTCCATTTTATCCCCTCGAAGAGGAAATAAAGTATGGATTGACAATGACAACTGACATTAAGAGTGGATAAAATGGTTTTCTCCCCTTGCCGTGCTACCCGGGCAGGACGAGCCACGAGGCATGCATCAGGCTGAGGATTGCGTCTTCAGTTGCGCCTGCACTACCTCGGGTCGCCGCTCGACCCGAAGCTGCCTAGTCTAGTGGATACTTAGCTTAACATGGCTAAGCCAAATTTCTTCGCAAGTAAAGTAAAACAAGAAATACCGCGGAACGTGAGTAGTTCTCTAACTTGTCCCCTCGCATGCAACAAGTCGTCCGCAAGTGCCCGCGAGCACGCGAACCATTGTTGCGGTCTGCACGCTTCGCCATCGTTTATTTTACCTTTTATTCGCTTTTAGTTCTCATACAGTGAAACCGGTTGGGTTAGCTGCATTTAGGGATTGAAGTTCTAGGTGGAGTTAAAATAGGATATGGGTAAATTAAGACGTACAAAATTCTTTAAATAACGTAAAATATACTTAGGAACCTTCCTCTCTTCTGTTCCTTGCTTGCTGCATGCCAAAATTATATTTACCGCCATGTACCTACTGTATGGAAACAGAACAAGTATTATATAAAAAAATCTTTTTTTAAACAAGTTTTTACTGAACAAGTACTCGCCAAGACGAATCAAACGAGCCGAAACTCGATAGGATTTCATCGTTTCATTACAGAGTTCCTATGATCACCTTCCAGCTCCATCATCAGACCCTGGTTACCGTTGAGGTTGTGTCGTTTCATTGCTAAGTTCCTTAGGCCACCTCCCAGCTCCATTATCAGATCAGCTCCATGTCATTATAATATTGCATTGTCACGCGATTTACACATATACAATATGCAAAATTTCAGCTCAATCGGTAACCGGGAAGTGGATCAAATTTAACTTGCAAGATTTGATTACAGACAACGGGACAGGTGAAACTAAATAAAAGCTTGTAATAAATGAATTATGAATTAGGTATACTAAGTACTGTGTGCTTTTCTAGGTGACGGACATATTCATTGATTCTATCACTGTATCAATTTTTACACTATGAAGTCAATTCCGAAATTATAGAAAGAAATCAACTATTCCTGTCGAGTTTCGATGAACTTTTCGTATAGACCAGCTGTTTTTTTTTCTATTAATTATGTTGTGCAAGTAATCCAAACTTCTTGTTAGGGTGTGATTGGGGGAACTTCCCATCAAGGTAAAATCATGTCCTTTTGAGGCACAGAACCCTAATAACAACGGATATAAATATACGAGTAATCTTCTCAAGGAATCCACGCGGAGTTAATTTTAACTTGAGAAATAATTTTCCATACCTATAAGTAGATAGTTTTATAGGTATACTAACAATAAGTTATTCAACATGATGCATGCTGTAATAAATTAAAGTCAGATCTAAGTAACGTTACATTTACGCTAATGCAAGAAACCACTAACTCCGTCCCTGAGGGCTGTGAGAGTGCATGTTAAACTCTAAGGACATGTTTGTTTTTTATCCTAGCGATGCCCTGTGGCTTTATCTGCTTTGAAAATGCTTCAGCACGGGTAACATGGCAAAGGGACAAATTGTCTTTCCGCCGTTATTCCCCCTAGAAAAGAAAATGAAGTAGGGATTGACAATGACAGCTGATTTTAAAAGTGGATTAAATGATTTTCTCCCTTCGTCGTGCTACCCGTGCAGGAGTTGTGAATAACTGAAGTAGAAAGTAGATCGTGAAATATTTCTATCAGGGTTAAAAACAAAAAACAAAAAGCAATTAATATATGCAGAATGCCCAAAATTTATGTACCTAGAGCCCAATTTTGAACAGTTGGAATAATTTATAACGTTTGCAAAGAAGCACATGCTTTACTCTCCCGTTCACACCAGCATATGCAAATTTTAAGTAGGTACTTATTATTCTTACAAACGCGAACGAAGCCTCAACATTCTTACGAATGCGAATGCTAGTCGAATACAGCCCTGTGCCTTGTCTATATCATCTATCTATATTAATAGTTTGAGGTGAATTGTATATTTACGATCACTCTGGCGCCCCTTTGTTCGCCCCTTTGGGGCATGGGATTCTTTGATGATAATTTTATTAGGCGCTTTCATCTTGCGGTTTCTTTGATGACATTTTTATTCTGTGGATATTTACAAATGCTTACCCTAAGCAGTAAAGTGCTTTCGATTTGAACGTCTACATTTATCATCATTACCTATGTTAGCCGTAGGAAAAATCGTACTTATAAGCATTGTCCATTTTGTCCAATGACCAATGACTACCGCGGTGGCTCAATGATTAGTACCCCTGAGTCCTGGGCCAAAGAGACCCAGCTTATAAAAAAACAAATAATAAAAAAAAACAAGTTATAAGTTGAGGTATACCTAGTCAGCATACTTACTTGGTTATTAGTTTAAACATAGTTATATCAGTTTACACACAGCCACAAAGCCCACCAAACTGTAGGCTAATTGAAAAATATTTATCTTGCTAAATCAGTGCAGGTGCGGTGGAACTGAGTACACTGACTGAGATAGGGGACACGGGGGCCTACATTTTGAGGTAAAAAACTCAGAGCGAGCTTTAGGTACACATTTTAAAATAAACAAGGTGGAACTTCTTGCCCACAGGATCCGTTTTACCTTCCGTTCTCCTACTTACGTAAAATTTGCACACTGGCTTTTCGTGAAAGAAAATATAGTGAGGCAAGCTGCATATGTCCGTAGAAACTCTAGTGATTCCACCTAGTTGTATTGGGCCAGCGAGCTGATGGATACGGCCCAATAGCGCTTCATGGGTAGCCTTATGTTCAACGGTTGGTTTATTAACAGCTGATAAGTGCAGTATGGTAAGCACTCACCAGAATTGTAATGTAAGTAAAGGAGATATTGCAAACATGAATAGAAATTGGGCCACTGAAGGGTACAGTATTTCGTAATTTGCTTCATTTCTTTTGGCAAATGATTTTCCCGTATCAACATGTCAATTTGATGTAAGTTGCATTGACCTCTGAAAAGTTTTGCTAACAAAACAAAACTCGTCAGTGCAATTTTTAGGTTTATTACCAGTGTTACTACCAATCTTACTACCAGTAGTATGTAGGATATTTATTCTATGTAGGTTTTATCAAAAAGGTTACATGTGACCAAAATGGCAGTAATTCAATGACTGAACAAAAATCAAATTGGAAAATGTGAAAAACCTCACAAATTAAGCATTTTCTTCGCAATTATCATAGTTTAACGGATTTTTTGAGCTACACTGTACCTAGTCTGAGCCCATTTTTCATGATCTCCTTTGAAATATTTAGAATAAAACAATGTTTGATACATTTTAATCCATGTATTTTATTCAAGACATACCTACATCCAAACGCAAGTTTCTAACATGAAACAATTAAATACTTACTCAATATTTACAATTCACAACGTTAAAAAAATAAAACTAATGGTACACAAAATGCAAGGGAATGTCAATGTATACAATCTTACGGAGAGAAAGATAGAACATTTACAGAAAAGTAACCTCCTTTTCGGAGTCGGTTAAGATAATTATGATAACATCCTCTGTCATTTCTTACAGGTGGGTAGTTCACAAGTGGTTAAAATATCTCACCAATTAAATATAATATTAAAACTTACGACTAGACAGGTACTGTACAATGAATACTGTTATTTAACGTATTTTAGTAAGGATATCAATATTAATTTGAGATTTTATAAGTAGAAAGCCTTGAAATTCATGATTTTTATTTTAACAAATAAAAACATTTTCATAGCCTCTTTTGATATTCTCAAATATTACAATTTACTTATACAACTATCACTGGTTTCAAATTGTAGAATACAAAGTCAGAGATTCTCAAACTTTTTTGCCCTAGCCCTTTTTCAAATGCTCTTTGCTAAAGTAAAAGAATTTTGTATAAAACACCGTTGATACGACAGCACCCGGTTGATAGAGAATATTTTAAACAGATTTAAGTTTCATATTATTTTTTAGACTTATAATTAAAATCTCATTAAATTATACAACTGCCATTTAAATACTTAGAATAATATAACTAGGCATTATCACGGATTTACATTGAGGTCTACAATAAATACATAATTATTATTTGCATAATGACATGCTGTAGTAAAAATTCAACTATTGGTGTTTATTAAAATTGAGAATAAATATCTACTACTTTTCTTTCTATATTATAAAATTTTCAAAATATATGACAACGATACTTACTATTTAGACACATGTTACTTAGTAGAGTTGTAGATATTTCTTAGACATATGTTTAGAAAAATCACAATCTATACTAAGTTTTAAAAGATATTGTTTTCTGTACTATTTTTGTATTAGTATTTTATTGAAATCAGTTGTTGAGATGGCATAATTATTATTCTACTACTGAAGATACGCCGTAAAGTTAAGCTTATCTTTTATCAATTTTAATAATCTTGCAAAACCTTTCACTATAATTTAGATACAGTAAAATTGTAGTAAAGAAGTGAGAATTTTCACAATTACCCGTTACACCAACATGCTTATTTATAAAGAAATTATTTACAATATTTAGTGAAGATAACCTCATAAATACCTATATACAATTCTACACGTATTGCATTTTACGATGTACCTAAAAACTAATCGAATCGTGAAAACAGCGGGGCAATTCCGTTAGCCGATCTCTTTACTGAAGTGATACGTTCTTGAACCTCTCTTGTTTTCATGACAGTTCCGACAGCTCAAAAGTGTCAGAAAAACGAGACAGGTGTCGAGAACGTGTCACTTTAGTAACGAGATCGGTTGACAAAATTTAGTTTTTTTTTTTAAATTTGCAGCTCTAGTTTTTATGCTTAAAATCTCACTATCAAAAATTTCAAAAACACTATCATTACGCCACCAACTCAGCATTTTTTAGATTGATAAAGGTAGCCTAGCGTCATTTAAAAAGAGCGCTGTAGCTTCAAGCTGCGCACAAGGAAATTTGACTCTTATTGCACTGTTAATGGGAATTAAATCATCTTTTATCAACTCTTACTGCACAGTTAACAGGAATTAAATCTCCTAGTACGCAGCTTTAACTGCAGCAAGTAGATTAAGCTCCTATGACGTGTGGAATAAGAGTTAAATTTCCATGTGCGTAGCTTGACACTCCAGCGTTCTCTTTACGTGACGCGACATTTAGACCTCAAAAATCCACTTAACGCAACATTTTAGCTGTGAACTATTTAGATCTAAAGCCGATTATTATCTTATTTTTGACTCAAAAGTCCTACAGAAGATAATTTCATTTTAGCCACCATTTCGACACCATGTTTGCTAAAAGAATCTATCGTTTAAGCATCACTTTAGCCGTTTTAAAATAATTTTAAGCACAATACAATTTGCTTGTTGGCTTAAAATTATGTTCACGTAAAATTCATTTTCGAAGCCATGCAATTGCTTATTGGCTTTTAAAATTATGTTGTCGTAAATTCAAACACAATTCCAGAACGATGCTCGACAAAAGAAAAATTTGGCGAAAGCACCGTGCAACTGAACTCTTGCTCTAACATGCTACTTTTGTAGCAAAGGGAAATGTAGTAAGCACAGCTTACACGGCTCGTGGCTAGGCCACGACCACGTGGGCCTCGCTGGACGACAGGAGTCTTCGTACAGACTGGTGGTTGTTGCCATCACTGCTGGATATGTCGCTGGTGCTGACCACGGCTGGCTGCGAGAAGTTCTTGCAGAGTACTAATACCTGGAACAAAAGGAATCAAATGTTTAGGATTGAGAGTAAATGTAAATTGAAGCTCAGTGATGGGAAAATGCACTAGATTAAATTATAAAGCTATGCTGCCCAGTAAAAATTTGGCATGTTCACGAGTTTCATACATTACCACCGTACCACGTACGAAGCGGTTTGACTCAACATTTCTGATTCGTACCGCCAGGGAATGGACCAGTCTTCCTGCTTTCCTGTTTCCTAAGAGGTATAATCTAAAGCTTTTCAAGGTCAGAGTGAATAGGTATCTTCTAGGTCTGCGTGCTTCATCTTCGACCACAACGTCGCTTACCATCGGGCGAGTTGGTGGTCAAGCGCGGACTTATTTGCGATTAAAAAAAAACCATTTCATTTTAAAGCAGTCTACTTATTGGCCCTAAATCCATCGCAATGACGAATTGTAGAAAGCTTTTCCTTAGAATTTATCTTTTACAGTTAGGTACATCGAAAGACGTATTATGTCGTATAATAGAATTTAGGACTTAGAATAAGTAATTTAGAACTATAATAACTTAATTGTCTAAATTACAATTGCTTAAACAGTAAACTTCACCTCAGTTTACGTTCAATATTTGAATTATTTTACCTTAAATATCACGATGTACAGATAACGCGCGAGTTGAATGCAGTCGGGGTCTGAGGTAAAGAGCGGGAGCATCTCCCCCCGCTATCCGCACGCCCCACCTCACGCGCCTGGGCGGGTTGGGCGTGCGGATAGCGGGGGGAGACAATCGCATTCCTATGCTCTGCATTCAACTCGCGCGCCTACTGTACGTATTATATAACAACTTAAACCCTTGAACTAAGGTTTGTACGACGTACGTGTCAAGTACAAGCCCTTTTAACTGATGGCTTTAGCTTGTATGGCTCGTGTAAGGATACTTACAGGGAAAAACGACACGACAGAAGTCTCCTAATCTGAAAATAAATTGTAGTTGACATTTTTACCTACTATTATTCTAGCAGCTATTTATTTCAATATCTCTGTATCTTGTATCTTGAACGGTACCGATACGTCTTTAAAATGACTGAAAGATTAAGTTGTTTACGGGATACTATTAAAAATTACATTTTATAGCGACTTATAAGATAACAATATATGATTGATTTATAATAAAAATTTAGCGACTGAAAAGAGTTGCCCTAAGATTGACAAACAAAGAGAGGACACAAGGAAATGAAACAAAAATTTAGGGACGCAAAAAGAAAAATCTCATCCATGAGTTTGCTCAATTCAATTCAGTTCAATCATTTATTCATCAAATAGGTAGACAAAAACACACGGTAACACAAAAGTACACTTTTGAACGTCAGGATACAGGTAAAAGTACAAAAAAGGTAATAAATCCTTACTAATCCTTACTAATATAATATATAATAATAATAATTAATAATTAATAATTAATAATTAATAATTTAATAATTTTAATAATTAATAATTAATAATTAATATTAATAATTAATAATTAATAATTAATAATAATATTATAAATGCGAAAGTAACTCTGTCTGTCTGTCTGTCTGTCTGTCGCGCTTTCACGCTAAAACTACTGAACCGATTTGAATGAAATTTGGTACACAGATAGTCTAGAGCCTGAGAAAGGACATAGGCTACTTTTTGATTCGAAAAAATAGTTTTAAAGGGTTGAAAAGGGGGGATGAAAACGCATTGGCTAGAATCTTAGAAGAAAAAACTTAAGTATTTTCTACCATGACAAATGGTAATTTGCATCTTGACTTTCCAAATTACATTCTCTATGCCCAATGCCCATTCAAGGCTGCTCAAGTTGCAAATGTCAACGTCATTCACTCTTTTCCTGTAAAATTTAGAGAAGGTTACATGTATTTTTTCAGTTTAATAACGTAGTTTTCATTCTAATAGGTATGCCTACAAAACGCAAATCGAATCTAGCGCGTAGTTCTAGCGGAGCGCAATTAGCCTCAAAAAAACTTGGTGTTCTCTCTAAGGTGAGACGGTATTTCACACCTGAGCAACTGCTTAGTCTTTATAAAGCGCAAGTCAGGTCTTGCATGTAATACTGCTCTCACCTTTGGGATGGCTCTGCCAAATACCAGCTGGAGCCTTTAGAGTCCATTGAAAGGCGAGCCAGGAGGCTGATAGGCAACGAAACTTTGACTGAGTCGAAGCTGCAGAGTCTCGAGCATCGACGTTGCGTAGCGTGTTTATCAGCCTTCTATCGGATACACTTCGGTGAGTGCGCCCAGGAGTTGCACAATCTGGTCCCACCTGCCCCTTTCTTCTATCGTACGGCTAGACAGACGCGACCAAAGCGCCACCCTTTTATGGTGGACATCCCACGCATTAGAACCAAGCGTTTCGAGTCCACATTCCTCATACGAACTGCCAGAATGTGGAACGCTTTGCCTGGGTCTGTCTTCCCGCTAGAGTACAATGTAGGTGTCTTCAAATCCCGAGTGAATAGGTATCTTCTAGGTAAGCGTGTTACATCCTAGACCGCATATCTGCTTAACATCAGGTAGTGTGTAGTCAAACGCAAACCTATTCGAAATAAAAAAAAAAAAAAGCTTGCGTAAAGAAAATTGCTAGAAGCTAAGAGTCGAATTTTAGATGCTGAGCGGCACGCAGCGCAGCTCAGAGAACTGCTGAGATTTAAGGAGAAAGTCAAGCGCGGCGACTTTAAGATGCTGAGCATCACGCAGCGCAAATAACTGCTGAGACTCAAGAGCAAAAAAACAAGCGCGTCGAATTTTAGATGCTAAGCGTTAGAAGTTAAGCAAAAATTGCATAGTTCCTGTAGGACAGGACAAAAACTATCGAAAGCAAAACTGTCGCCACTATCACAAAGACGCTAAGTGATTAATTCCTCTATGTATGGATTAACGAAACGTCACAGCGAAACGTAATTAGATGACAGGTGACAATATTGTCTGCAGACTTTTATAAATCACAGGTAGCATGGCAAGGGGACAAATTGTTTTTCCACCATCATATCCCCTTGAAGAGAAAATAAAGTATGGATTGAAAATGACAACTGACATTAAAATTGGATAGAATGTTTTTTTCCCTCTGCATGCCACATGTTACTATGACGTTTAATACCAGGCCGTCATTTTGTCTGACATTAAAAATATTTTTAAATCTACTATCATTAGAGGTTTAACATGTTTCTTTATTCTACCTTTATGGTACAGAATCATCATACCTACTTTAATATTATCAATCCGAAAAGTTTGTAGGTTTGTTCCTCTTTGACGCAGCAACGGAGCAAAAGATTGACTTGATTTTTGGTATGGATACCTATGGTTTAAAGGACAGAAAGTTAGCCGTGTCCGAGGCTTTCAGGCGGCCAAAAAACTCTGACACCAGGGCTAGCCACCCGGCCTATACGAACTTACTTACTTACTTTAAGGACAAAAAGTGATAATAGGATACATTTTTATCCCGAGAAAATTCGTGATTCCCATGGGATAGGACAATAACTGTTTCTCAGCAATGGAGCAACGGATTGACTTGATTTTTGGGGTGGGCATAGTTTGGAAGACGGAAAGTGACATAGGATACTTTCCATTCCGAAAAAATTGCAGTTCCCGTAGGATAAGACAATAACTTTTTCTCAGCAACGGAGCAACGGATTGGGGTTGGCTATAGCCGTCCGGTACCTGATTTTGATGAAGGTGCGAGTTTAGGGGTATCATTGGGGTCCACCTGAAGCCCTTCCAGCAATTTTTTTTTGCCGGAAACGTAGTTTAAATTAATTATGATTAAATTAAAATTTGATAAAAAAAAGTGAAATGGAACGCAATGTTGAGAAAATGGTACAATATTAAGTTGTCAAATTAAGTTGTCAAACTGAGTTAAACGAAACGTATCGTTATCGTTAAACGTAAGAAAAAAAAAAGGCGCCATTTCGTCTTACTGACAGATGGACTGTCATCCATTCATTCCGTTTCTCTCGTAGTTTCGTGAATGTGTGCTCTCTTGTTTTTCGATTTTTATTACGACTTTGGCTTTTTCCCTGGACTTCCTTCGATTGCGCGACGACTTGAAACTTGGCTTGCTTACCGGATTTGTTTGGATTGCTCTACGACTTGAACTTGGCTTGAAAACTGGACTGCACTTGGCTGTAATGGAGTATTACAGTACAATACCCGAAGCGGACGCGGTTTCGGCTCCTAATCTGCCCGTCGAACCTGTTGCCGGACCTTCTTCGGCTCCTGATCTGCCCGTCGAGCCTGTAGCCGGACCTTCTTCGGCTCCTGATCTGCCCGTTGAACCTGTCGCCGGACCTTCTTCGAGTAATGACGACGACGACAACGAGCTTATAACCAAACGAAAACTTTGCGTCACTGAAGTGATTGATCATTGGAATTTAACTGACGTTGTGCGAAAATTGGGCACTAAAGACCAATGCATCAAATATAGTGAAGACCAAGGTCTCATACCAACTGAGAAACGGTGTCGAACCCACAGGACATCCATGAAAGTGTCATACTCATGCGGATGCATGCAGTTTTGGTACATTTGTGTGCTCAAAAAGATCATGCAAATCTAAATCGGGCAGCGGTGCCAAGATCTCTCGCAGAATTGGCACATTTTTCGAAAATATTGTTATCGACATAATGCATGTTTACTATCTTATATATGCATACTCACAAGGATGGACCTACGACCAAACAATTCACGAAGACCCTTATAAAAAAGAAAGGAAGCAATGTTTAAGCCCAAATACTATAGCCGATTGGTTTAATTACTGCAGAGAAGTAGTTGTGATATTTTATTTGGAAAAACAAAATCTTTACAGCGGTAAAATTGGAGGCTGTGGGAAAATAGTGCAAATAGACGAAAGTAAATTTGGAAAAAGGAAATATAACAAAGGACGTCACATTGAAGGCCACTGGGTGCTGGGATTAATAGAAGATGGGTCTGAAGACTTAAGATTGGAAGTATGCCCGGACAATAAAAGAGATGCTGATACTCTCATACCTTTAATTCAAAAGCATGTTTTACCTGGAACAACAATCCACACCGATTGTTGGCGGGCATACGATTGTCTGTCTGAATATGGATACATACACAAAAAAGTGAATCATTCAGACCCAGAGAACCCATTTGTGGGTAAAGATGGAATCCACACCCAAAGAATAGAATCCCAGTGGCGAGCAGTGAAGAGGTTTTTCAAAAAACAAAATTATAACAACCCAGAAAACTTTAGTGATATAATTGTTGAATATTTGTGGCGAAGAGACGTGTATAAATATAAAAGAGACTCTTTTGTACATTTAATGAAAGCAATTAAACATGTTTATGAAATAAACAAGTAATGTATTAAAATGTTTGTTTAATTGTGTCTCTCCTAGCCCTTTAACATTAAGTTTTTCTCATCTATCAACATAACTCTGAGACGGACTGGATATGTTATTGTTGTTATATAATACAATGTTAAGTGAACCGCCTTGATAGATTAGGTGTGAAACAAAAAATAGGTTAGGTTAGGTTAGAACATGACAAACAACGCACGAGCCGAGCGAGCGAAGCGAGCGTGCCGCGGCAGCGGCCGGCGAAGTGCCAGAAGCGAACCGCCTTAATAAGTTAGGTGTAAAACAAAAAATAGGTTAGGTTAGGTTAGAACATGAGAAACAACGCACGAGCCGAGCGAGCGAAGCGAGCGTGCCGCGGCAGCGGCCGGCGAAGTGCCAGAAGCGAACCGCCTTAATAAGTTAGGTGTGAAACAACAAATAGGTTAGGTTAGGTTAGAACATGACAAACAACGCACGAGCCGAGCGAGCGAAGCGAGCGTGCCGCGGCAGCGGCCGGCGAAGTGCCAGAAGCGAACCGCCTTAATAAGTTAGGTGTGAAACAAAAAATAGGTTAGGTTAGGTTAGAACATGACAAACAACGCACGAGCCGAGCGAGCGAAGCGAGCGTGCCGCGGCAGCGGCCGGCGAAGTGCCAGAAGCGAACCGCCTTAATAGATTAGGTGTGAAACAAAAATAGGTAAAAAATACTGATATAGCCGAAAGTGAGGTTAAGTACTAAAAAAATTATTACTCAAAAACTAAAGGCCTCCGGCGGGGGGGGGGATGCAGGGGGGGATTCACCCCAAAAGCGGCTGAACAACGAGTGCCGGCCTCTAAGCTGCCTTGGGAGAAAGACCCAAAGAAGAGGGAGACTTCTAGCGCCGCCTTTTCAGCTGCCTTAGACCTCCCCCACCACGACAAGGCGGGAATACACAGGGGGGTTGTATATACACTCCAACCGTAACTTAACCAACAAAAGCATTCCTCTAAGGTATTTGATGTTTGTCGCTTAGGTTAGGTTTCGCAGCCGACATAAACATTAGCCAAAATCAAAATATAACGCGGGCGAAGCCGCGGGTAAAAGCTAGTAGTAAATAAATCAAATTCATGTCAAAACTTATAACTACAAATCAATGCTATCTAATGTCACGCGCTTCCATGCCAGTTTATCCTTCAAAAAGTCGTCAATAGTGTAATAAGCTTTCCTCATTAAATTTTTTTTAATGATTGCTTTAAAACGAGTGTCAGTTAGACTTATCAAATTCATAGGTAAAATATTGTAAAAGCGTACACAATTATTTTTAAATGATTTGTCTATCTTGCTTATCCTAAATCTTGGGTTTAATAAATTTTGACTTATTTCTGGTGTTATAATTATGTGTATCACATTTCTTTAGGTAGGTGCTAATCCTTACCGTGTAAACAACAGAGAGTACACCCATGAAGCCGCCAATGAGGACGTCCCACCAGTGGTGGCGGTGGTCGGTGACCCTGGTGAGGGCGCAGACGGCAGCGTAGATGATGCACAGCACCTGGACCAGCGGCACCACGAGCACAGATCTGTTGTGCCAGCTGAATGCTCGCCTTTGGAGGTACCACTGGAAAGAAATAAAGTGGATTAGAATGCGATTAATTATTTAGATAGAATTAGATGGTTAAGTTTTTTTATTGTTAACATCAATCCTTACTTCTTTACTAGGTATCTACTTGCGTATCGCCTGCGCGGTAAAAAGGGCGCGGAGGGAGATGTTACCGGGTGTGTGAGATGAGATTGATTTGATTTTGAAAATTCTTTATTGACAAAAATAAATTATACAATGTGTATTTAGCATTACATAGCTTAAATAACATTTAACTTAATAAGTTTCGTTGTTTTATAGGCTAGTGACGCCTTTTTAAAACTTTGACCTAACAATTGCTGTTAGGAATTAGACTACTCATTAAAACATAAAATTGCGGGTACTTAGTAAATTGATTAGGCATAAATAATACTTACATACTACTGGGCTACTTCGTATGTTTATATCATTACGAATAAGTGATATGAGAGGGCAGGGGTACGCGGAGGCGATATGAGAGTTGAGCGGTCGGACTTTACTACTTTTTATCTCGAAAAAATAAAAGGACCCTAGGGGATAGCTGAAGAGTCGAAATTTCACGCGGGTAAAGCCGTGGGCAAAGACTGATAAATAATACCATACAGAAGTAAAAAGTTCGAAAATGTAAACTAAAATTAATAAAGAATTATTATAAAGACGAGTAGTTGCCCACGTAATTGTATAGCTAGGTAGAGCAACCAACATCATAAAAATCATCTCAATCATCGAAACCATTGACGGGCAAAAGCCTACTCTATATAAATCCAGAAGGAAAAGTAAAGAAACTGTTAATTTAATGCCCAGTAGTCAGTGATTTGACGAGTCAATGAAATGGAAAATACTGTTCATTTCAAACCAATGATAGAAGTCTATGCTATAACGATATAACTTTATCACCATAAAATCGTATTAGACACGACAACAAGGAAAAGCGATTTAGTGAAAGGTTTGAATACTTATAAATTTACTGCCAGGGATAGTAAGCAAATTATACAATATCAAATCAAATAAGCAAAGGTCGATAAAATTATAACTGTTAGGCATATAAAGAACGTGCAAGATTAGAAGGTAAGAGGGGAAGAAGATTTGTACAAAAAATTAGGAAAGGCAGTAATTTGATAAATAAATAATAATTAAATATCAGGGGACACCTTAAACACGGCCTCTGACCCGAAACTAAGCAAAGCTTGTGATATGGCTGCCAGAGACTGATGAACTACTTAATACAAATTTTTAAATACATACTTATATAGATTGTACCATCCAGACACAGAGCAAACACCTGTGTTCATCACAAAAATGCTTGCCTTAGGTGGGAATTGAACCCACGCCTCCTTGGCACAGTAGTTAGGGTCACTAACCACTGGGCCACCGTGGCAGTCAATTACTCCTTATCACGTTAAAGTCAATAAAATAATAACTATTACGCTTATGAAAAACGTGCAAGATTATAAGGTAAGATGAAATGAAATAAGACATGAACAAAGATTTAAATAAATGCAGTAATTACTCCTTATCACATAATTATGATGAGCTATAATAAGCCACAAATTTGATAAGCCTATTTATTTTTCACGTGTGTCACCCGGATTGTAATGTAGTTGTAAATGATAATTCCCGTGAAGGCCACTTTCGCTTTCAGTTACACTTGAAAGAACGACTAGTTACTGGAATGGTATCTAACAGTATTCCATCTTCATACAAACGGTCGGAACGCATACCGACGCACTTCGGAGTCCAGTATACACTCGGTACACCAACAGTCACAGATCTATGCGCTGTAGAAATGAGACGCACGTGTATGTGGGTTTGTAATCAGTAAGCGTGCAATATGCATGTTTACAGGGTATAAAAATCATAAGTATAAATTAGTCCGTTAGATAGATTATTAAAAAAATATTATTTATTTATTTGTTTATAGGCGAGCAGTGTATACTGATGTGCCTATATCAAGCAGAGTCGAATAATATTAGTATTTATCTGTCAAGGAAATTTTTTCCTTCTTTATCCAAAGGTCCAGTCTATTCTTAAATGTGTTTATAGTTCTTGCTGAGATTACATCCTCAGGCAACCTATTCCAATTGTAGACAACTCTATTGCAGAGAATGTGGTGTGCAGTGTTGGTTTGTGATGGTGTAGGCTGTAAGAGGAATTTATGGCGTCTGCTATCGCGCATATTTTCCTTCAAGGTATATATGTCGTGAATATTCGGAAGATTATAGAAGCCATTGAGAATTTTGAAGGTCTCAATCAAGTCTCCACGCAATCGTCGTTCTTCGAGGGTCGTGAGACCCGTATTAGACACGTATTTTTTTCTTTGTCAATCAAACAATTAATGACAAAGATAAACGTTGCCAAATTTGAGAGTGGGGGGGTTCGTGACGTCACTAGAGTAGGATTGTGTCGTCACGTGGAACTTTAACGGGCTATATCTTCATCATATTTTGTTAAATTGACAAAATAAAAAATACGTGTCCAATATTTTTTGATAATCTCCATGACGGACCAATTACATTTTTTTTAGTAAACAAGTCTATTTACTTACCAGGTGGGCAGCACTAGCGCGTGTTGCGTACTGCGTGGCCACGCGGGACTGTAGGTATTTATTTCAAGGAGAGGGCTGAGTCACAGTACTGTTAGATACCATTACCGCGAGTCAGGCAAAGCAACCGTTCTATGCGTGGTTAGGCAATAGGCATGAAATGGAATAAGCAATGGGAGTACTTTCACGCTTGTAAAGTATGACATAAGGATGACTTATATTACTTTACGATATAATAACGGTAATTTAGTTTTTACAATCGTGTATTCAAACAAAACAAACGAATATTCGTTGTAAAGATTGTGACGCTGTCAACAGCAACGTAGTTTTTACCGACTTCCAAAAAGGAGGAGGTACTACAGTCAAACCTGGCTAACTGAGAACTGGATAAGTGAGAAACCTCTATAAGTGAGAGTAATTGCCAGGTCCCGTCATTTTACCCCTCAATTACCTCTATAAGTGAGAGACCAAAACCTCTATAAGAGAGAGTCGTTTTTCCCTCATGGACCTCTATAACTGAGAGTACTATTTGTCTAAACCTCTATAAGCGACAGTTGAGGGTAATGAAACATCTGCACTTTATGACCCATTCTTAAATTTCGTGGAACTACATAACTACCGTTGATTTCGGAACGTGTTCAATTCTTTTTTTTTGTATATTGTAATAAGTAACATTGTTTTTGTACCGCATTTTTTTGGAATGTCCACACGTGCGTCTATACTATCTTGTTTATTGAAATAGTGCTCTATTCAAAATTATTTAATGTTTTTCTTTCATCTACCTAACATTATTTTTGTATCACATTCTTTTGGAATAGCCACATGTGCGTTTACACTATCTTATTGGTCAAACTTACTACAGTTGAGTATTAATTGAGGAGAAAGGTTCGGAGTTAGTAAATACATCTTTAGGAATAAATAAATAAATCGTTAAGTGATAAGCTTAAGATTGGTATTGAATGCGTTCAAAAGTGGAAAATCTCGAAATAAAATACGCAATGAATTTGATTTATCAGAATCCAAATTTTATAAAAAATATCAAAAGACCCTATATGGTCTCTGTGGTCTTAGGACATGGAAATATTAAAAAGATTCGACTTTTTTAATTTTCCCAATTTTAATAAATGCCTTTTAGCATGAATAAATAATGATCCATGTTCAATTCTAATCAACACAACCCGAACAATTAGTACCTAAATACTATTTATAAACATATTTATCATTCTTCACGCATGTAGATACCTACATACAAATTAGACGTATATTTTAACCTCTATAAGAGAGAGAAGCCACTTCTGAAACTGGATAAGTGAGAAACCTGGATAAGTGAAAAACCTCTATAAGAGAGAATTAGATGGCGGTCCCTTCAACTCTCTCTTATCCAGGTTTCACTGTATATATTATGTTCGTCTATGTTTTTTTTCGACGCTTTTTATTTCTTTTTAATTTTATAAGTTCTTTGTACCTACCTATAAGTATGTCGATTAAAAAATATTTCATTTTATTTCATATTTCATTTCATTTCATTTCGTATAGGTTATCGATATTCTCGCCAATTGTAAGGATTTAAATGCACACTAGTAACTGTGCATATTATTGTTATTTTATCATGTTAAATAAAGAATTTTTGAAATTGAATTGAATTAAATCCGATTTAAAAAAAAAATCGTTCAAAAGAGTATACTTTTGTGGTGGTCCAATTTAAATTTAATCGAAATCGGCTGGGCCGTTTTTTATAAATAAACAAAAATGTACATGGATATCTCAGCGATCCGTGCAAATTATTCGAATTTTGTACTCGTTGGAAGTCGGTATTGGGATTTTTTTTGCGAAAAATAATTATTATAGTTCGTGTTTACAAGAGTGCACATTTGATTTTAAATGTGACCACCACGAAAGTATACTCTTTCGAACTTTTCATCTTTAAGTGTTTTTTTGTGGACTTCGTAAGTACACACTTAAAAAAATTATAATTGAAAAATTAAAAAAAACCCCGACAGACTAGACAGAGTCCTACCACTGATAAAATATCTTATCTTTCATTTGACAACCATTTTGGGTACAATTGTAGAATTTTAGTTCTTCCATCCCCACTTTAACCCACCATAACTCTTAAACGGTTCAATCGATTTTTATAAAACATAGCTAAGAACATTCTCGATTAAGTCTCCTTTCATCAAAAAAAACTAAACTGAAATCGGTTCAGTGGTTCGGGCGCTATGATGCCACAGATAGACAGACAGACAAACAGACACGTCAAACTTATAACACCCCTCTTTTGCATCGGGGGTTAAAAAGAAAGTGTACATCTGTTATAAATTGCATGTTGTTAGAATTCTGACACTCATTTTCTGAATATCAACAAAGAGGTCATTCTGACACTCATTTTCTGAATATCAACAAAGAGGTCATTCTGACACTCATTTTCTGAATATCAACAAAGAGGTCAAGCCACCCAGCTTAAATATTATCATTACGTTACCTTGTAAGGACGTCGTAGTGATTTTGTATGCATTAACGATGGTTCAAAATATTCATAAAGGTGATATCACCAGGTCGTTGGCATATTGGAAACCGACTCTAGCTAGATCCAATTGAGGAGCTAGAATGACCTCATGGTCAGCCGTGTCAAGTGGACAAAACGCCTAAGTATTATTCTTTATAGATTTTTAGGGTTCCGTACCTCAAAAGGAAAAAACGGAACCCTTATAGGATCACTTTGTTGTCCGTCTGTCCGTCTGTCAAGACCCTTTTTCTCAGGAACGCGTGGAGGTATGAAGCTGAAATTTATATCAATTACTCAGGTCTACTGTCCCTTGAAGCTGTGAAAAAATCAAACTTCTAAGCCAACGCAATCAAAAGATACAGTCGTTTATGCCGCAAATTTTCGACACTTGCAAGTACTCGCAAGGGAATCAAAACCTAAAGGGTACTTCCAGTCGACCTAGAATCTTGAAATTTGGCATGAAGCAACGTTTTATAGCACACATAAAGGAAAAATTCCGAAAACCTTAAATTTTTAGTTACATTACAAAATATATATTTTTTAATAAATATAAACTTATTACTTTTTTTGTCGTAATGAACGAACTTTGTAAACCTTGCAGGTTTGTACGGAACCCTCGGTGCGCGAGTCCGACTCGCACTTGGCCGGTTTTTAAACGCCTATAACGTCTTTTTAGTTTTTTTTTCTTATTTTTATTTTATTCCTTTTTTTCTTATTCCATTAAAAATATTACTTCTAATACATGGAAAGTAAATTACCAGTCGGCTGACGTCAATTAGTATTAAAATTCAGGTAAATTAGTATTTATCGCCTTATAGATTACTAAAAGGCTCGTGGGGTTGTATAATTTTTTAAAGAATGCGAGATTAAGTACCGTGTAAATAACCCACTAGAAAGAAAGAAAAAAAATCATTTATTGACATAATGATAATTTACACATTCTCATATGAGGAAAAGGAGTATAAATGGTTCTATTATGGACTCGTCATTACTTACAGTAGTTCTATTGTTTTCTAATCTACCTACATTACAAAAAAATAAAGTGTTATGTATATAAAATATTGTTTGCATGTCATCGAAATTGAAATGTTAAATGTCGGCGGTTGCCAAACATTCGCAACATGCTATAACTAGAACTACAACCTACCGCTTTCACAGTACTAAAGAAAAGCCTACGTTCAGCAGTGAACGTGCTAAGGTTCAGCCGGAAAGAGTGATTTATTAAATCTCTTTTTATTTAGAGTATTTTAGAGCAATACAGTCATAAATATCTGATAACAAATTGCAGGCACACATCAATTTCCCACAGTATCTTTAAACGAGCAAAGTCTGAAATCGACAGTAAAATCTGACATATGTTTGGTACCTAGTTCTTAGATAGCTCTGTGTTGTGGTCTAGCCCACAAACCTACTTGTTTTAATTACCACGCAGATGCCTAAAGTGGATCATTAGGCACATGTGTGCAAATTTCGAGACAGATGAATATATTTTAGCTCATAATGATAATGAGTTCAGAGATATTAATAAATCAGTGGCAACAGTTTGTTGGACAGATATACAGTGTACAGATAACAGTGTTAGTTTTGTACTAATTTATGTTTATATTATAGCCAATCTCTGTATGAGATCTTGATTGTGTCAGTCAACTTGAGGTATTGATTATAATTTTAGAAAATGTTTAGCACTCCTGGTGACATATACTTGTAAAAAAATTAAAGAGAAGTTAGTTTTGGCATTAATACTAAAATAGGTATTATACAGGTAATAGAGTAAGTAGGAAATAGAGCAAAGATAACTAAACAAGATGTTTTGACTTAGATAATGATAGCATAAATTATGATACAGGAGTCATGACTGGTAGTCTTAGTTTCTATCAGTTGAGGAAATAGATTTAATTCATATATAAATATAACTCCCATGCTAGTGTATTTATATAATTACTAAGCATATTAATTGACTGTTAAAATTATAAGTGATACAAAACCACTGTAAACAATGTAATTTTTCCTGTATGTTATAATTCCATAATGTACTTACATTATGTTTAATGAGTAATGTTATGTCATAGTAATGAAATAATTTTATGTGATTTAATTATGTTCATTTTACCTAACAATACATGAATAGGTGTCATTAATATTATAATAATTTTAGCTCTAGCATGTCTGTCCATTGCTAGACATAGGCCTTCAAAATTTCCAATAAAGCGGAAGTGGTTTTCACCTAGCACAATTTTGCGATTGTAGGTCATTTATCCACATTGCTACCCTTCCTGTATAGTCTTATTTCTATTTGAGATTTTAGGACACCATTGACAATTAGTGTTATGATCTCTACTTATTTCCATTTCAATCTACACGAATAGAAATTGTAGAGTATTTTTTTAAGATTGCAATGTGTGCTTCGAGAAAATATCTATAGTCACAATCGTGCAAAAAAGTGTCCGAGCCAAACTCTACTTAAGTTAAGTAGTGGGCAGGCTTCTTAGTTAGTCGTGAGGCGATTGCAAGCCGACTACGACGCCGCGCGATGCCAAAGTGCTCGGTTACAAGCACTAATAGGTGACAAAACGTCGAGGTTCGAGAAAACGGGTCATTGTGAATTATATTAATGTCAAGGGACTGTGTAGATATTTACTCGATTGTGTGGGTATGGTATAAAACCTCATTTACAGCTTAAATTATATTTTTTTTTGTTATTTTAACACAAATAAATTTAAAATGGTTAGTGAAACAATAATAATACTTACAGCTAGGAACAGCCCACAGTATATTGACAGGGATGAGTGTGCAGAAGGGAAACTCCTGCTGGAGTCGATCTGGAGATATCTCGTGTATTTTGTCGAAGTGCAGGTGTAGCTGCTGACGTATTCTGAACTGTTGGACAAATTAAAATAGCTTGTGAATTATATAGAAAACATTAGGAAAAATAAACAGCGTGATGACATTGACTTATGATATTTCATAGCAAACGATATTAATTTAAACTCACTCATAAAATTCATTAGTAAAAATTCCTTTAAAAATAACAATTTATGGGTATGCACCAAAACTTTAATGTTAAGTGTTTTTTTATTATTTTATTATTTATCCAGAGTTTTATGATATGACACTCTTGTACACTTAACAATTGTTAATGCTAGTTGAAATGGAATTATTGTAGGTATAGTAATTAAAATTTGGAGAGAGCAGTTGACTATTGTTTCTGTTTGAAATACACAAGGTTTACTTATTAATTACATAATGTTCAGAATGAGCACACAGACTTACTTACAATTACAACTATGGGTTGAGAACCACTGGCGCTCGGGAGGGAATTTTTACAAAAACAATTACCTTTTCATGTCTCATGTTTATTTTTTTTTAAATGTTTCCACTCGCCTTATGAATGCTCAAGTACCTAATAGGTGATAATGTCAAGAAATGTCTATTCTCTTATTTCAGACCAATGTAATGCAATTTAGTGTCTTCTATTTTACTGTAATTAAGATATATCTTAGCTTGTCAGCGCAAAGAAAAAAATACTCATTTTAAATCCCCTACTCAGTGGCAACATAGATCAGTGATAGTCGTCTTGGAGACTTCACGATGCATTTGCATTTGACCATCAGCAGTACGGTCAAATTGACCACAGCACCGTGGATGTAGTCTTAATCTATATACAGAGTTAAAGGTAATCAATTGGCATCCTATTAGGGGCTTATTCTGTACATCAAAACTAACAAATTTTATTCAACGGCTTTAATCAAATTAAAAAAAAAAAGGTGTTCCATAGAAAAATATCGTTCACCCTCGGCAAAATGTATGGAACAGCTGTTTTTTTATTTTTAGTTTGACAAAAGTTGCAGATCAAAAGTTGTTAGTTTTGATGTACAGAATAAGACCCTAAAAAGATGCTGGTTGAATACCAATAACCCTGTAAAATAAAAATGAATGTTTTATTGTATGTCCTTTATAGAATCGTAAACTATGCATTTGAATATCTGATGATCTTTGGCAAAGTTATTGTGCATGAGAAAGTTTCTGAGTTGGTGAAATGAAATTCGCCGGGTCAGCTAGTCCACTACAAAATTATTGTTATGAATACCAAAAACCACAGATATAGTTAATGAAAGATATAGTTATAACTTACTCATTACAAGTCTTCGCCTCCTCAGGCGCGCAAAGATCAAAGAAGGTCGGTCTCGGAGACCCAACGACGCATTTGACCACCTCGAGTATGGTCAGGTTGACCACTGCGCCGTAGATGTAGTCTCGGTAGATGAAGGCGGTTGTTTTAGCGCTGGCAAGGAGCTTGCTCTGCTTCAGGTTGTACTCGTCATCTTGGTGCAGGGTTGCTTCTACTGCCCAAATCTGGAACAAACCGTAAGGATAAATAATTAATTGTTAGCAAAAATATTTTTAATTATAGCCATTATACAATGAAGATCATGTTTTCCTGCAAACTACTTTAATTGTACTTTAAATCATGTTTGTATTTAGACACAAAAAAAAAAAAAATTAATGCAAAAAAAAACAGAACTCAGAATCTCCACGATTTTGGAAATAGGTTAAAATTATTTTCTTCTTTTTGTTACAATTACATTTATGGACATATTTATATAATACTTATCTACATACATTTATTATCTCAGTAGGCACGCAAATAACAATCGCTTTCATATGTAATGCGTATATGCGTAGGTAAGACCACACATTATTTTTATTAATTGCATTAAAATAATAAATATTTTTTATTACATCCGTTAAAGAAATAAATGAAACATTTCTTGAATGAAAATAAACAACCTAGGTACACGACTTCTGTAATATTAGTAAAGAATGATAGACTGAATTTTTTTGCAATGAAAACTACACACATATAAATAGGCCGAATCATACAAGTCGACCGATGAGAAGTTAGTTACAAACTGCTCAATGTCCAATCCCGACTGAAGCACACATAACATAACGCTGCGCGTTGATTGGATAATGCGCAACTTCACATCGGCCGAATAATATGATTCGGCCAATACCTTCTTGTATTTAAAAAAAAAACCATAGAGAGGACTTCAAGGGACTAAATCGGTTTAAAAATAAGGACTCACAATCAAAAATGGCACGATGACAGTGATGGCAGCGACGAGCGAGATGGTGAACGTATCGCCCGTGTGAGGAAAAGAGAGCGCAGGATCGTTGCAGGTGAAGCCACTTCTTCGGCTCGGCAGCGCCCCCACTTCCAGAAGTATGCATACTGCTGCCACTGTGGACAAGGAAAGAGAATTTTAAATAAAGTTACCAAGAGTGTGTCATAAATGTCATAATACAGGGTTATCCAGAACTGGCGTACTAAGCCAAAAGGAAACAACCCATAATTCTTAACAACTTTTACTATGGACTGGGAATTCAAGAAAAAATAAAATCAATTGTTTCATACATTTTGTCTATTCCAAGTTGCAATGTTGTATGGAACAGCTGTTTTTTTCTTCTCAAATTCCAAGGAGGCCTCATAGAAAAATTTGTTCATAATGATGGTCTAAATCACCCCCTTGTGGCTTAGTTGAGGACAAGCATATCGAGAACTAATAAAATAATCGGCCAAGTACGAGTCGGACTCGCGCACGGAGGGTTCCGTACTGTATGGGAGCCCCCTTAAATATTTATTTTATTTTAATTATATTATAAATTATTAAAGTGAATATAAAACTAAATATTCTGTGAAAATTTCAAGCATCTACCTGTTACCATTATTAATATAGAGCGAAAAACATCTAAAAAATCAGGTTTGTTGTATGGGAGCCCCCCTTAAATATTTATTTTATTTTCTTTTTAGTATTTGTTGTTATAGCGACAACAGAAATACATCATCTGTGAAAATTTCAGCTGCCTAGCTATAATGGTTCATGAGATACAGCCCAGTGACAGACAGACAGACAGACAGACAGACGGACAGAAGGACAGAAGGACAGACGGACAGATGGACATCGAAGTCTTAGTAATAGGGTCCCGTTTTTCCCTTTGGGTACGGAACCCTAAAAACAATTGATTTTATTTTTTCTCGAATTCCACGTTGACCCCATAGCAAAAGTTGTTCATAATGATAGTCCTTTTGCCTTAGTACGCTAGTAACTATTTCTAATGTACTGATTCTCTCTCTATTAATTCTTTTAATTTACATTATTTTATTAGAGCAGTGTCATTAATCAAGGAAATACAATTTTGAAATATTTCTACAGGTTACTGAATAGCTAAACAAAACCTCATTTTTAAAATTTGGTTGAAAATCATGTCCCACTTTAATAACATTATCAGTATCACTATCCAACAATGTAAACTGGCAGTTCCAAACAAAATAAAACGTTCAAACAAATCTTAAGCACACAATAGCGTCGACCTAAATGCATTATCATTCATTTTAAACAAATTTTAAGACGCCGTTAACGTGTTAACTAATGAGCTCTAGGTTAGGATAAGACCGTGTTATATATTAGGTATAGGTAATTACCTAACAGTTTAAAGCTTAAATGATAGACATAATAAATAAAAAATCATTGCGCATGCATAAAAAAGTAAATATACTAGTGTAAGTAAGTATATCATGAACAACTTTTATCATTCGAACTAACCAAGAAATCGAAAAATCTGTTTATCCATAAAAAATACTCAACAAAATATATGGAACAGTTTTTACATGGTTTAGGGTTGGTCCCATAGTAAAATTTGATTATACAGATCAAAATATACATTTTGTTCCTTAAATCCTTGCAATTTGCAAAAAAAAAGCTTAAATAAACAATGTAAGTGTTCCGAGAACTCAAAAAGTTTGGGAGCCCCGGCTAATATTTTTTAAAAAAAGGTTAAAATCAATTGCTAGAAAAACTTCTTAATATTTTCCTATGCGCCAATTCAATAAACTGAAAAAAAAATCTAGTTGTTTAATTACAAAATTAATGTCCCAAAAATCTCTGCAAGCGGCATGCTTATTGCTATTGCTCTTCAAAGTATTACATAGGTACATTAAATCACGATATATGTAACCATAGCATAATTATAATAAAATAAACGATATGCTTACTGGCATGCATGAGTTATGCAACAGATTTAAAGAATAAACTGTTGTAGAGAATGTTCATTAAACCGCATTTCGACCTACTTTCCTACCCTTAAAATCTCCGGTATTCCGGTATTTGGTCCCGTAAAGGAAGAATTTTTTAGTCTCCTTCAAAAATATTATCTTCTTCTTCTTCGTGTCGGTGGTTCTACGGTGATAGATCTAGAGGGTGATGATCTATCTAGATAAGCTTTGCCCAGTGGTAAGCGACTGCTACTCCAGCCCGGGTAGCACGGCAAGGGGAGAAAACCATTTTATCCACTTTAAATGTCAGCTGTCATTGTCAATCCATACTTTATTTCCTCTTCGAGGGGATATAATGGTGGAAAGACTATTATTCCCTTTGCTATGCTTCCCGTGCAGGAGGGGTGGCTTCCACTAGGTCGCTCAGTGTGCACGTATTTGGGCACTGAGGACAGGACAGTAGGTGTTGCATTGTCTGCACAGCTCCACAGTCGCACTCCACTGAGGTTACGTCAGAGAAACCCCATTTGGTCATATTAAACTTGCAGCGGCCAACTTATAAAATATATAATAAATCTTAGCGTTAAATATATTATGAATCTTAGCGTTAAAATATGCAATCGTGGCTACGATATATTATTCGTAAGCTATGCGAGAGATTAAAACAATTCAGAGAAAAAATATAAAATCTCGGTTATTCCAATATGCGGTCCCGTAAAGGAACAGTTTTTCTGTTCCTGTCAAATATTCGATAAATCATAACGATAAAAATAATTTACAAGCAAAGGTAGACCATTAAAATCCTTTTAATTCGAATCTCAGTAAATCTTAGTATCGTTAAAATTGTGATTGGACAATAAAAGTTATTTCTTTAACGAGGGGGCAATAAATATGAGTCAATATTATTTTTCAGTTGAAGTTTTATAAGGGAGACGTTATTAAGACTCTAAAAGACCTAATAATATGAAAGGTGTTTAGTTTGATGTGTGTGTCTGTGTATTTATGTCTGTATTTATGTCTTTGGCGTCGTAGCTCATAAACAGGGTTATTTCTAATCAATTAGCATCCTTTTAGGGGCTTATTCTGTACATCGAAACTAACAACTTTTGTTCTGTGACTTTTGTCAGAACTCAAAAAAAAATCAGCTGTTCCATGGATACATTTTGTCGAGGGTCAACGATATTTTTCTAAAAAAAATTTAAGTTTTGATAAAAGTCGCAGAACAAAAGTTCTTAGTTTTGATGTACAGAATAAGCCCCTAAAAGGATGTTAATTGATTAGAAATAACCCTGTATAGATGTAAATGGGGTATTTTCTTAAGAAAGGAGCCAGCGCTGTTTATCAGTAATTATTTCTTATGTTATTATTGTTACTTGAAATAAATCTTATACAGGTTATAGAGGGTACGCAATTTTAGAAGTCTTAGCACAAAAGTTGTTAGTTTTGATGTACAGAATAGGCCCTTAAAAGGATGCCAATTGTTTGCCAATGACCCAGTATATCTACCGGTTTCTTTTTCTATGATTGAGGAGCGCAAATTACTTAAAATTCTTATAATTAATATTTATTGAACAAAAAATGTTCTTCAAATATTGTTTATTAAAATTTTAATCAGTATTTTTAATTAGTATTTTTTAATCCAATTTTCATTAATGAGTTGAAATAGGTGCCTTGACTGGCTCGAGGTTCGAGTACGAGTTTTCAAAATTGTATAGTTATTTTTTTACCGACTTCTAAAAAGGAGGAGGTACGATGTTCGTCTGCATGTATTTTTTTTTTTGTATAATCATTGATATTCGGAAATTGTGAACCGATATTTTTTTTTTACTTCCACCTACACCCGAATTGGGACCACCATTTAAATCTTATCGAAATCCGCTGAACCGTTTTTGATAAATCAAAACTAACAACTTTTGTTCTTGATGTCACATCGATTCGTGCAAAATATTCGAATCCTGTACATAGTGGAAGTCGATGGCGCGATTTTTTGCGAAAAATAATTATCAAATTATTGTAAAAATGTTTATTTAAGCAAATGCATTTCTGAAAATAACGTGAGTGCATTTTAAAGCCATGAATGTACAAGGATCAGAAATCCTGATTGTGAAATGGAACACTCACTGGCTGCGTCATTTTTGAACTGGTTTAAGGAATTCAGAGATATGCTTACGGGGAAAATCCAGTTACCTGCACATGTGGCGCCAGCGAAGTATTTTTTAAAATACCTTTTTGAGTCATGAGTCATTGCTAAACATAATATTATGTGAAAGTACCTATGAACATACTGATGCTACTTTGAAGGCTTTTTGCATTTTAAAACACTCTAGATTTGCAGAATCTATAAAATCAAAGTCAGTTATTTATTTATTAAAATTGAAATACACGAATACATGAATACCAGTTTAAATTTGGCAAAATAATTAGATTCAGGATTCACAAGCGAAATTTTATATCAAGTTCGTTTGTTCCTTCAGCCATTGAACGTTCACTGCTGGACATAGGCCTTCCCTATTGCATCCAGCGCGTTCTCACGATCTTATTGAGGCTCCCTACTCATTAAGATCGCAGGAATCCTAGTGGATAGACGTCTTACGCTGCGCTTGCCAGAATCTGGATCTTAACCCGGTCTCCACTCGAGAACTATTCGACCCCATCGGTCATCAGTCCTCGGCGCTATTAAATTAAATTTAATTTAATTAAACAACTAAATTAAATTTATTGAGCTTATAACACGGCAAAAACCAATTACATTATAACTCACTTAATATCTGATTATAAAACAAAATGTCAAGAGAAATGATGATAAACAGAGCAGAGAATGTCAATACAAAATACAAAATGTCAAGTAATCAAGCTCTGCCTAATGCGATGCGAGAGACTCCGACCGCAGACCTCTCCCTAGCACGTTGGGATATTTTGGGGTCATGAGGCCGTGAGCCCCTGAGTGACCATGTTTCTCTGCCGTAAATAATATACACCAATAAGTATAGCTGTCAAAAACTAAGTTCATATAGTCCTCCAGGCAAGTTTTTAGCCACCTGAAGGCCTCTGACATGGCTAAATGGTTATCAACCGGGACCTACAATTTGACGTGTCTTTCGAGCCACGGTAGCGTTCAGTTGATAATGTCACCCGCCGTCACCCATCCGAAGACTGACCGTGCCGAACGTGGCTTCACTTTGGTGATCGCTGACAGACACCTCGTCAAACTACGCTATGAGTGCTACTATAGCTTACTTAAAACCGTTTTCTTTCTTCATATTTTCTTACATATTCTTCACTGTAATAAACCTTATTAGTAACCCTCTAGCACCTGTTATTGCGTAACAAGGTGGATGAACCCGCCGGTATGCGCAAGGGCATCTCCAGCTGAATCAACAATATCCTGCTTGAATTGCAACACTTCCGATCAGCGATGACTTTTCATAAGGCTGTTGGAATTTAACTGTGCTGTTTCAATATTTAGTGGACAAATAGACACGACTGAGCTATTATAACTAGAGAGATAGCGCTGTTGTCGCTTGAAGCAATTCTCAACCACAAAAATGTATGGGAAATCTTCCCCATGGCTGTCAAAACCGTCAAATATGAATTGGAATTTGACACTACTGAGAGAAAATCACAGCAACTAGCCACTGAATCGAGATATTTTTCATGTCTCTTTCTAACTCATGTCATACTAAATCATTGCATCTCTTTCTTCCTATTCTCGATTGACCACTTTATCCCTCTTGTTTATCTGTGACTATAGAGCTTGCTACGCCGAACGCATGTCAGTGAGACAGAGATACTCGTATGTGAAATAATAAAGGCTTGTGTTTTAACGCCCACCAGAAATGTTCTTATTTTGCTTCCAACAAATTTTAAATCCCTGCCAAAATGAAAATGCTCACCAAATTTTTTCCAAGTAAATTAAATACTGTTTAAACTTAGTTAAAATTAATTTCAAACTAACATATCACAGATGGTACAGTTTTCGTATTACGTATCCTAAGCATCAATGTTATAGCTTATTATTTAACTTACTAATCGAAAATGTATTTTTTTTGTAGGTAAGTAGAAGCTGTAGAAGGGTTTTCAAGCAGTTATAAACCCAACTTAACCCAACGACCCACCGAAAATATAGTTTTTTCTACGAGTGGAAGAGTTTCTGAGCTTATGGAAA
Source organism: Hypomecis atomaria (assembly GCA_964007245.1). Classification (NCBI taxonomy): domain Eukaryota; kingdom Metazoa; phylum Arthropoda; class Insecta; order Lepidoptera; family Geometridae; genus Hypomecis; species Hypomecis atomaria. Next base: position 17,231,132 of record OZ023297.1, read on the forward strand.
AAAACCTATGTACCGAAGTGTTACAGTTGAAACGTGAAACAATATTTGGTGAACTCGTCCATTTCGTCACGAGTTACATTTTGTTTGGTACTTATTCTTAGGGTCGAAAATTGTATTTTGGTCGGCATTTAAATTGTCCTGATATAATATTTGATGCCTTAGTTACGATTGACGGCGCTATAAGATTTCTCACTATTAAACAAAAGTCTACCCTTGAAGGGTGATTGGTCATAATTATTCACCACGCTTGCCCGGTGCTGATTAGTAAATTTACAAACGCCATCGAATTCCTTCTTTATACGTATGCAGTTTACCTCACGATGTTTTCTCTCTTAATGACTGCTACGCTCCGGTGGCTCAGTGGTTAGTGAACCTGACTTCTAAATCAAAGAGGCGTGGGTTCGATCCCCACCCAGGGCAAGCATTTATGTGATGAGCATAGGGGTGTTTGCTCAAAGTCAAAGTCAAAGTCAAAGTTCCTTTATTCCGTAGACATTACAGTTGCACTTGGAATCGTCAGATAACAATGTTTAGAGTAATTTAAATCGAATCTCAAATAAGTACTTACATAGGTTTCAAGATTTCACAAAATAATAATATATTTAATACAAGAAATAACATAGAGATCTATGTAGAGCTATGTAGAGCTCTATGTATGGGTATTATTTAGTTACTACATACCTATATAAGTATGCATTTAAAATATGTAATATATAACAGTCTCTGGCAGCCATATCACAAGCTTAGCTTAGTTTGGGTTCAAAGACCGTGTGTAAGATGTCCCAAAATATTTATTTGTAAAAAAAATGCTTAGAAAACTCCCTTGTACTCAAACTCCTTGGTACATTGAAAGGAAATTCACTACTTATATGAATTTATGAGTAGTTCACACAGATTTCTCATGGTAGTCTATTTACTTATCTACTAGTTAAGGTACAGTTTTAAAACCATTTAAGGATGGGTAAATGACCCATTATCAATTCACAAGCATTAAGGAGGCCCTACTCTAACGGTAAGCGGTACTTAGACCTAATCGGCTAATGCTCGTTACAGTTAACTCGAACTATACCTACCGATGTTAAAGCTTTTCGTACATGAGGCGACTAATGCACCGTTGCGACAACACTTCAACTAATATGTCGGAAATTGTGACTCTCGACAGTCTCAGCGTGTTAGTGGGCCTAGTAGGCGACATTTGAACTCGGTTGTCGGTTGGCGCGTGCCGTTACAAAGAAGAACCAACCTACTTACTGGCATGTTTATTTTTTGTAATAGTCAAAAAGCTATTGTACGCTCATTTTAACCCGTGAGGAGGCGCGCCTTAAAACATTACACGGATAGGCGCGCGCGAGCAATTCGCTCACGCTATTTCAAATGTCACTATCTACCTATTTAGTCATATTTATTGATTGAAAAGTGGTTGACTTAAGTAAAACGACAATTTATTTACTCTAAAATAGGCGTTTTATTAAAAATAAGTAACCAAATTGCAGTTTATCTACAAAATTAAGATCTTCTAAACTTCGGCCGACTTTTTTGGCAATCTTTGAGAAAAAAAACTGTATAAAAATAAAAATAGCATATAAAACAATAATCACTATTCCATCAAATCTTGACAAGTGTGCCTCTCATAACATGGTTGACACATGAATGTGACGTGCTGCGTGCACAGTAATTTTTGACACGAAGTTACACGCTTTTTAGACCGTCTATTTTTCCTTCTGGGGCATATGGCACAGAATTCACTTGGTCTAGGCTCGTTGGCAAGCGCTGGGAACTGGTACAAAACGCTTCTAGTACCGAATGGTCATCAGAAAGCTTACCCAGCCACGAAGAAATTTGATCATCTTGTCTTTCATATCCATCGCTCATTGTTAGCTAAAAAACCAAATAAACATTGCATTACAATAATATTTTGATTATAAAATAATATAATGTAAAGTATTAACATATTTGTTAACGTTCGAATACAAATTAAAAGTATTAATTGTAGGACAAAATACAAACTCATATAATTAATGAAGAAAAAAACACTTACGTGGATGGGCGCGCGATGAGCAAAACGCCGCGCAGCGGTTCACACCCCCCAAAAGCACTTCACTACGGGGCCACCGCGACACTGAGCAACGCGTGAGTTGCTTCAGGGAAGAGGGGTTGAATAGTTAAGAAGGTACCGAGACGCTTGATGCGCTATGAAGTCCGTAGTAACAAAAATATTCTGAACGAAGTTTTGCGTGAGCAAAATGCTCATAGCGCGCCTTCTCACGGGTTAAGAAAGGTAGTTCTGAGTTAACGCTAAGAACTCTTCACCATAGCAATATGAAGTACCATAACCTATTTAAAATTATTGTACTTTAAATTAAAATGTTTAATTTACGTAAGATTAAATAATGTTTCACGGAAGAGGATAACATCGTTACTCTTATCCCTAAATCAGATTATTTTTTAATTCTTTTTTTTTAATTAGTTAAATTGTCTCACTTTACTTCTTATTTCCTACGTATAAGTTGTTCCTACGTATAACTTTACTTCTTATTTCCTACGTATAAGTTGTTGGGTTGTAGCGAAGGCTGGCAAAGCTCGAAAGTTCAAATCGAATAGCTAAATTATTGTCTCTTTCCCCATCACACTAGTGGTAGTGTCGTGAATATTATTTTCGCTTCTGCACTACTGGTACAGGAATCTAAGCCTCGTGTCACATATCATCGCTGCATATACGAACGGTGGTGGTGAAAGCGCGTCTAGTAATCAGCCAGAGGCACACGTTACAATGCTGATGGAAGATACCTGAACGGTGGTAAATACCTTATCAGATGCAGTTAGTTTTCATACGTGATTGTCCAGTATTTACGGGATTAAGGAATGACTTGCACTTACAACTGTGCATTTGGCTGTACTCAGTTCGTTCGGGCGAGGCTTTAAATTTCCTGGTTATTTATTTATTTATTTGTTTGTAGGCGAGCAGTATAAACTGATGTGCCTATATCAAGCAGAGTCGAATAAAATTAGTATTTATCTGTCAAGGATTTTTTTTCCTTTTTTATCCAAAGATCCAGTCTTTTCTTAAATTTGTTTACAGTCTTTGCTGAGATAACATCCTCAGGCAACCTGTTCCAGTTGTAAACCACTCTGTTGCAGAGGATGTGGTGTGCAGTGTTGGTTTGTGATGGTGTAGGCTGCAAGAGGAAATTATGGCGTCTGCTGTCGCGTATGTTTTCCTTCAAGGTGTTCATATCGTGAATATCCGGAAGATTATAGAAGCCATTGAGATTATTTAAACAAAATGTTTAATATCAAGGCTAGCTTGCTAGATGAGTTGCCTGGAAGAGATTGCTTCCAGCGATAATGCCGCCTAGTGTTGCATTAGCTTAAGAATTTCACTGTTTTATTATCGTTATTTTTATTTTGTGTGTACAGTATAGAGTTATTTGTTTGTTATTTGTTATATTCTAAATCTGCGTGCTTCAGCTTTAAGCACAACTTACCGTAGACGAGTTGTTGATCAGAGAGACTATTTCGCGTCAAAAAATATTTTTTAGAATTCCTAGATCTCTGTCGATTCCTATTCCAATGAGACTCTATTACTGGTAACTCAAAGGCCAATAGACCTCGAAATCTCAAACAACAAATGTATTCAATACATAGAGCTTGACATACTTCGTGATTGATATTGCCCATACTCTTTGGAATTGAGTAACATCAAGTGCAAGATTTGTGTTCCTATATTTATCACGTATCGGCAAGCTTAGCATAGAACGTTCACCCACAGGATGGAGTGACGACCGAATTAAGACCACAAGGTGCTTCCGACACTGCTGGGCATAGGCGTCTCTTATGGATCTCCAATAAGACCGGTTAGAATAAGCGGCTTGCATCCAACGCAATTCTGCGGTCTTAATGAGGTCATCTCTACACCTTGTGGGTGGACCTGGACGTCCGCGTCGTACGCTGCGCTTGCCGGTACGTGGTATCCACTCGAGAGCTCTTTTGTACATCCACACAGGCTTCCTCTATGCTAGAAATTTACATACAATGGCTAAAACAACAATAGGAGAAGCCTATGCTCAGAGATGGACGTCCTATGGCTGAAATGGTGATGACGATGAGCATTACAAGTAACGCTACAATAGTTTGATGGGGGAGGAAGGACTTCTTCAATAGTTAACAAGAGTCCAACCACTATCTAATCTGTAATGTTGATAACGATCGCATGAAATTTAAAGGTAACATTTAATAGTTTGGTGGAGAAAGGACATATTCAACATGCCAACTAAAATTCCAAAGTCCGGTCCCGGTTGTTTTAACCGTGCCATGCCTGAGGCCTTCAGGTGGCCTAAAAACTCAGATACCATGGCTAGCCACCCGGCCTATACGAACTTACTTACTAAAAGTCCAATCACTACAACAGTTCATGTTGTCTAAATGATGACGATGAGCCATACAGGTAACGCTTTAATAGTTACTTAGTTGGGGAAGGCAGGACTTTTTCAATGGCTTACAAGAGCCCAACTAATACAACTGTTGATGTTTGTCTAAATGATGACGATGAGCCATCATCCATCCATCCATCAGCCGTAAGACGTCCACTGCTGGACATAGACCTCCCCAATGGATTTCCAATAAGACCGGTTGGAAGCGGCTTGCATCCAGCGCGATCCTGCGGTCTTAATGAGGTCATCCGTTTCCATTCGAGAACTTTACTGCCCCATCGGCCATCCGCTCTCCGAACCATGTGCCCTGCCCATTGCCACTTCAATTTGCTAATCCGCTGGGCTATATCGGTAACTTTGGTTCGTCTGCGGATCTCCTCATTTCTGATTCGATCTCGCAGAGAGACGCCGAGCATAGCCCTCTCCATAGCACGTTGGGCTATCCTGAGCTTATTCATAAGGCCCACAGTAAAAGACCACGTTTCAGTTCCATATGTCATCACTGGCAACACACAACTATCATGAGCCATACAGGTACCTTTTTATTTGGTGGGGAAGGAGAGTCATTTTGAACAGCTAGCTAACAATAGTCCAACTACTACAACAGTTTCTAAATTGAAATTATATTGTTCACCAGATATCCTGCGGCCAGCCGAAGAGGTGGAATGAGGTCGATATCATCGACCCACTGCTGATTGCTTGAGTGCTGACCTGCCGACTGTGCTGACCTGTTTCGATTTTGGGTCACTGGTAACTTTGAGCTAGCCGCAGCCCGCAGGTTCATTTGGATCCATATAGATTTCTTGCTACGTGCTTTTTAAAAATATTTATATTACTTACGTTTTTTTGTAATTTGTGTTGTGATAAGCTCCCGATATTTTGGCTTTCTTATATGCTGTTATCCACACCATTGTTAAACCTACTTAATAATGTAAAATATAAACGGCTAAAAGTTTTTCTTTCACATAAACGTGGCAAACGACTTCAAGTAGGCAGGGTTTCTAAAGGTACTCATAGTAAAGCTTTTCAGGTATTTACGTTTTATCAATCCACTACTGGGGATTTAGGTCTTTTTATCGTATCTACGTTTTTAGAGGTGAAAACGATTCCGTTAGATACTTATATTACAAATAATTATCCTGCATCCATCCATGCTGGGTATAGATATCTCATTTTCGTCTTCACTTTTGTCTATGTTTGCTTACCTTCCGACATAAATAGGTAAAATAAAATGCCTGTATTTTATATTTCCTGTTAAATAAGTATAGAAAGTGAATGTCTTGAAACACTATAAAGCCAAGTAAAGAATGGGAAAGATAGCGAATCCCTGCAGAATTGACCCCGGGGGCACTGCGTTTCTCACTGCAGGTAGTGGACTTCACCTAGCTTTCTTGTGAAGCCGGAACAGTACACCGTTTGTAAAGTTTCTTCAAATCTCTAGTAAATAAAGGTAGGTTGGTAACCATTTTTTTTGACCGTTGGGGTCGAAGAGTTCTCGAGTGGAGACCACGTACCGGCAAGCGCAGCGTAGGACGTCCACCCACAAGGTGGACGGATGACCTCATTAAGACCGCAGGATCGCGCTGGATGCAAGCCGCTACGAACCGGTCTTATTGGAGATCTTTAGGGGAAGCCTATGTCCAGCAGTGGACGTCCTATGGCTGAAACGAACTTACTAGGTAGGTAACAATTTTTTCTATAGGACTAGTAGAAAGACGCCTCACTACCACCCCTACACTGTCGATTTTCCTTCGATACGTACGAAGCGTTTGACTTAGGTAACATTTCTGATTCGTACCGCCCCAGGGAATGGAACAGTCTACCGGTTTTCCTGTTTACTAAGAGATATAGTCTAAAGCATTTCAAGGTCAGTGAATTGGTATCTTATATAAGTCTGCGTGCTTCATCTTCCACCACAACGTCGCTTACCGTCAGGCGACTTGGTGGTCAAGAGTGAAAAAGAAAAAGTGTGCTACACCCCAGACCACATCTGCTTAGCATCAGGCAGAACGTAGTCAAACTCAAAAAAAATGTGACGTGTATAAAAATCCGTACCTACCTACACAAATTCCAAAGACCACATTGCGCATTGGTACGGAACTGGTATCTGAAAAGACATCAAAGCCTCCTTTCCATTCTTCCACTATGCTACTACAGCTGTAGCTCAGTTAGTCACCATAAAACCGTCTCAGTCTTACAAAACCCAATCACAAAGCTATAAACGTGGACTGCAAACGTAAACCGACAATAACATAAATTCTATGAATAAATCAACCTGATTGTTTGTAATCAAACACGGCGATTAGCTATAGAGTTCCCGCGGTTTCGCCTGCAGCGTAGTAAGTAACCTACTGACCGCAAATGTTTGTTGTAATTGATAACTGTTGAGAAATAGTAGGAATTGTCATCATCATCATTATCATTTCAGTCATAGTGCAAGCGCGGTATAGCGTGGTGGTCTAGGGGTAGTAGCACCCTCATTACAATCGTGAGGTCGTGGGTTTGAATCTCGACCCCGTACCAATGAGTTCTTTGTAACTTGTGTAAGAAATTCCACAACTCTGACTTAGCCGTGAAAAAAAACATAGTGAGGCAACCTGCATACGTCCGTAAAAGAAATTCAATGGCGTAATACCTATGTGAATACGTCAATACGCACTGGGCCAGCGGGGTAGATATGGCCCTATCACCCTTCGTGGGTAGACCTATGCCTACTCAGCAGTGGACATCGGCAAAGTGCGGGCTGGACTCGCGCACGAAGGGTTCCATACCGTGTGGGAGCCCCATTCCTCTTGCCGTTATTAATAGCGAGCAAAAATCTCCTAAAAATTACGTTTGTCGTATGGGCCACCTTGAATATTTATTTTATTATATTTTTAGTATTTGTTGTTATAGCGGCAACAGAAATAAATCATCTGTGATAATTTCAGCTGCCTAGCTATCACGGTTCATGAGATACAAGCCCGGTGACAGACAGACAGACGGGACAGACGGACATCGAAGTCTTAGTAATTCCCGTTTTTCCCTTTGGGGTACGGAACCCTAAAAACCGGTACAGTACAGTCTCTTCAATAGATTTCCAATCGGACCAATTGTATACAGCCTGCCACCGCTATCCTGCACTTTAAATCAGGTTATTTATCCAGTTTATAAGTGAATAGATAGAATAGATATTGGTCCAATCAGAAATCTACGAAGAGGTGTCGTTGTGGTCGTCTTATGGCTGAAATAATAACGATGATGATGATGAATTGATGATGATGACACATCCTTATATTTCTCAACTGCTACACATTAAGCGGCAAAAGCGGGAAGGTAAGACCAAAAAAAGTGTGGATGAATTGTGTGAAAGATGACATGCGAGAGAAATGAGTTGATGATGAGATGACGAAAGATAGAGTGAAGTGGCGAAAGAAAACGTGCTGTGCCAACTCCATTTAGTGGGATAAGGACAAGAAGGTGATGAAAGGTGCTTAACTGCTTACAGATGGGCGCTGTACTGTATCAGCCTTTTAATAGTCCACTGCAGGACGTAGGCCTACCCATGAAGGGTGATTGGGCCATATCTACCACGCTGGCCCAATGCGGGTTGGTAGATTCATATACGTCATCGATTTTTTTCTACGGACATAAGCAGGTTGCTTTACGATGTTTTCCTTCATCGAAAAGCCAGTAGTGTTAAATTCCGTACATAAATTCCAAAGAACTCATTGGTACGTTATCGGGATTTGAACCTACGACTTCACGATTTTAAGGCGGGAATCATTGACCACTACGGCCTACAAATGAGTAGATACTACTATTTCTATCTGAGGTGACAGTAGATATGTCAGATATGTGTGGTTGATCCTGGTTGATCCATACTGACGATAATAATGATGACTTGAAGACGAGCGCTGTAATCCGTAAAGAAAACATTATCAATGACCGCGACCAATGTTTTATTTGTCTTATGTTTACTGTATTTTGCTTACAAGCCTCAATCGTTCAAGGCACATCAGGCTTTATTACTCGAACAATAGCGGCGAAAATCGGTTAGATTTGAGTGAATATCTTCTAGTCACGCAATTCAAATTAGATACAAGAAGACAGAAGCCAAAAGGCTGAGCTTGTGTCGCAAAACTGAGACGTCATAGAGAAATTGGAGAATTTTAGCTAGACTAGGTATTACTTCATTCTTCATTCGTACACTGTGGTTTATAAAATTACCATGAAATATTATGGTCATTGAAACTTTAGGCCCACTACACCGTAGGTATTTCAATAATGTTGTTGATTTTAAGTAGTTTTTTTCGTGATAAACAATTTAAAAAATTTATCACAAAAAAACTTTCAGATACATTTTGTGTGAGAAGCACTATAGATAAAAAAGTGTCATTGATTTTATACCAGCCTCATAAAAAGTGTTCTATGGATTAACAACACCTTAACAACCTTTGCAATACCTTAGAATTTTCCGGAAATTGTTCTTTGTAATGCCTTAGTACTTGCGAAACAGATGGAAAACGCCTACATCAAGGGTTCAAACCTTTCGATAAGTAAGTTTTGTTTACATCAACTTGAATTGCAAACGAAAACCATATGAACTATAAAAAATATGTACCCCATAGGCATTTTGAAGGTAACTAATAATACTCGTATTAAATTATTTTTAAAACAATTGCTTTAGCATCTTTGAGCTGACGGCTGACGGTTCAAATTTGAGACAGCCATACAGGTAAATAAAGTAAATTTTCTAAGCCGTTGACAAAGCAATAAGTCTGCGAGGTGTCTAGAATATCTTTCCTGAGTTGAATGTCTGCCAAAAGCGCACTGATTCAGTAGGGAGGCAATGTTCTAGGAAGTTTATGGAATGACAAGCATGTTATAAAATTACTGGTCTTTCACTGTAGACCTCATAAGTAAGCACAAGATCGCCCAACGTGCTATGGAGAGGGTTATGCTCTGAATTTTTTTTAACGAGATTGAATTGGAAATGAGAAGATTGGTAGAGGAACCAAAGTTAGTCAAAGTTAGTGGTAGAGTAGTCCAGCGGAGTAGTAGCAAGTTGAAATGGCAGTGGACAGGGCACATTATTGCGATACCGCGCTCCCTTTTCTCGAGCCTTTACAAAAGGTACAAGAGACATCGATTACAAATACTAAACCAAAGTTGTCAAAGTTAATTTCAAAGTTAGTGGTAGAGTAGTCCAGCGGGGTTTAGCAAGTGTAGCAAGTTGAAATGGCAGTGGACAGGGCACATCCGAGCTCCCTTTTCTTGGGCCTTTACAACAGGTATATTACGAAATCAGTTTCAGGAAAAGCAAAAATTTACTTACCGCTTTGCAGTTTCCCTCATACAACCGATTATTTATGTTTCACAATAGAAAGGGACGTAAAATATTTAACTACCTAATAATTGCGTGCTAGGTACATCGATTGAAAGTCAGCGGCACGGAAATAATAAACTGTGCCATTTACTTAAAGATAAGAAGTTGTAGATCTTGAAATGTATTAAAGTACGACTTTCAATTTAAAATGTGTAATTTGTCTGAAGCCGTGGTAGCTGAGAATGGACGTCAATACAATTTTTCATTTCATTCCCATTTATTCATGAAAAACAGCAATAAACAGATTTTAATACCTCAAGTTTTTTGGCGAACGAATGTCAAAACTTAGGTCTGTCCTAATTTATTATATTGCATTATGTGGGATCCCATGCGGTTTTTTAAAAAATGCTCCGTAATAAATTATTAAATAATATTACTTTTTAAAAATACACGCTTTTGGGATTCTGGATATCATGTGGCAGCAGAGTGCTAGCCAAGACAAGTAAAACGAGCCCAAACACGACGGGTTTATCTCATTTAGTACCGGAGTACGGCCACCTTTTGACTCCATCACCAGCTCAGCTCCATGGTACCATATGATTGCATTGTCACGCATTATACATATGCGTGCAAAATTTCAGCTAAATCGGAAACCGGGAAGTTGGTCAAATTTAACTTACAAGATTCCACCCGAACTTACATACATAGGTACCTACATCCATTAAAATAAAAAAATAAAAAATAAAATTCATTTATTTCAGGCATGTATGGCCCATATTAGCAAAATTACATATAAATTTCATAGTTTCACACACTTCAATAAATCAAAATTAACAACAATAAAAATCAATATCATTCTCAGTAAAAATAAACAAATTCATAAGTCCATGTCAGTATAGTCATTCATAATTATCAGTACATTCTCTTCGGCACTGGTACTGCAACATGTCTGTTGGAGCAGTGCCGAAGGAAAGGACAGTCGCATCTGGCAGCAATCATCACCAGGACGGCGTTGGAGCTAGCCCGTACCCTGTGCACTAGGGAAGCGGCTCGCTTACGCATGGTCGCGTGGAAGCAGTCGGTGCGCGCCTCCGCGAACATGCCCGAGGCGCTGCAGAACCGGGGCAGCCCCATCACCGCCCTGAATGCGTTGTTATACTGGACGCGGAGGGCGCTGTAGGTCTTGTCAGTATAATTAGCCCACAAGCTGCAAGTGTAGAGCGATGTGCAGTACGCTTTAAAGAGCGCGACTTTGACCTCATCTGAGCAACGTGCAAATCTGCGAGCTATCATATTCGCTCTTACTGACAGAGCCCTCCGCTCCCGCTCCATGTCTACATGATCCCTGAGATCAGCCGTAACAATATGCCCCAGGTATTTAAATTGATTTACCCTCTCTAGGGGAACACCCTTTATTCGAACGGGTGGTATGTTCTCGGGGCATCTTGCTCGACTGGTCTCAAATACCATGAATTGACTTTTGGTTACATTGTATTTTAATCCATAATCACAGGCGTACCTCTCGCACGTCTGCAACAACCTCCGTAAACCACATACCGACGCGCTCAGCAGCACCATGTCGTCTGCGTAGCTCAGATTATTGACACATATACCGTCAATATGGCAGCCGACATGCTGACTGCTGAGCTCGACGATCAGCCTGTTGATGTACAAGTTGAACAGAGTCGGAGAGGTCAACCCGCCTTGACGAACTCCGCACTCCAGACAATACGAGTCAGACATCGCGCCCGCCCACCGCACACTGTTACTCTGGTGCGCATACCAATATTGGAAAATGCTTACAAAGTCCTGAGGCATGTCTATGCTCTTCAATTCCTTCCATAGAATGTCATACGACACCAGGTCAAAGGCGCTGGATAAATCAAGGAAGCATGCAAAAACGGGAGTTTTGCGATCTGTGTAGTATTTGACGGTGTTCTTAAGGCACAGTATCGCACTTTCAGTAGACAGTCGCGGCCGAAAGCCGAACTGGTTGTCATGTAGTTCCACATATTTATTTAACTGTACGTTAAGAAGACCGTCAAATACCTTAGCCGTTATGGTAGCAAGAGAGATAGGCCTGTAGTTACTTTTATCGGAAAGGTCACCCGTCTTATTTTTCACCACAGGCACTACCACAGTTTTCATGAAATCGGCCGGCAAGTATGAGTGGCTCACGCACAGCGAGTAGAACATTGCCAATACCCTCGCGATGTGTGGGCCGGCGTGTTGAAAATGCTCAATACTGAGTCCGTCATGTCCTGGGGATTTTCCACGCGAGATAAGCCTTATAGCTTGAGCTACATCTTTCGCTAGGAAAACCGTTGCTGAATGTCGATTGTTCAAATCATCATTGAGCATCTCCCCCGCCGGACCTAACGGAGATTTTACCGAAAAATGGTTTTTAAATACATTTGCAATTTCCACCGGGTCATTGACACCATCGACGCTCACAGGCAAGCCAGGTCGTACATTCATCTTTTTAGTGGCCTGCCAGAAACCGCGGAAGTCGCCCTTGGAATGCTTTTGAGCGAGAGCGTCCATCTTTATCTGGTCCTGATGATTCTGGCACCATTTTAATCGAGACTTGAACACTCTTCTACTCTCAGTCATTTCAAAGTATACAGGGCCAGACTTAGGCCTACCACAAAGTATCCATTCCTTAAATTTAGACCTAGCTTCCCTGTGGGCCCCGCTGACGTGTTTATTCCATCCCACTATGCGCGTTCCACTCGCCCCCGTCTTTGAACAACCCCGGCTCGCCACAGCCGCGTCGCGGAGGGCGTTTACAATGTCCATATAAAGCTCGTCAAGAACACGCCTGTGGTCTAGATCATTGCAATGACAATCAGCACAGTTCACAAATTCGGACGGAAAATCAATTTTCCTTAGATTCTTATGACACATTTCTGTATACAAAGCAATTTGTTCTGCATTTTTCACACCCCAATAAACATCTCTATTCACTACAATTTTCGGTGCGACTTTAGGTATTAGTAAATTAAAGTTACATTTTACTATTAGGGGATAGTGGTCAGACCACATAACATCATATAATACATATGTATCGACCACTGCTTGCTTAGCCGCGTGAGTTACTAAACAGTGGTCTAGCCAGCTGCCAGTCCCGTGCACCTCACTAACATAAGTATAGGTACCCGAGTCTAGCCCCAGCATATCTACATCGACACACGTCCAATTCTGTTCAATGCACAATTTTGAGAGCTCACTATAAAATAACTCACCCGGATTTGAATTGTAATCTCCTAATAAAAAGACCGAGTCAGTGCCATATTCGTCAATAATGGCGCTCGCAGCACACAAACAGTCCGTAAATTCCGGCAGATTAGCGGCCGAGTTTGTTGGTAAATAAACGCTCATTATGATTACGGAACTGTCGCGCGATACAATTTTGATACCACAAATACGAGGATTGCCACACTTTATCACTGATACTTGTTGAAACACCTGCTTACGATACAACAATGCCACTCCACCGAAAGGACGTCCACACATGATTCGTGAGTCATCCATCGCCGAGGTCGCAGTATACCCGAAGTCGCTGTCGATTGTGCCTACGTATGGGATGTCATGAGGCGCCAACCACGTCTCTTGAAGGCACACTATATCACAAATGCGGCACAATTTCCTAACATCATCGATCGAACGTTTCACGTTTCTACAATTAAAACTGGCTAAGCAATAAGGCTGACTATCCATTATTTGGTTTGTTTAGGTCGCCTGCAGACAACTCGTCGCTTTGTTGCCTTAGTTTATAGTGCATAAAACGTCGAAAAATAACACCAGCGGGCCATAATTTTTCATCCATGTATTTAGACAAATTGGATTCAGCTACGAAAAACTTAAAAGCTTTATGCCCTCTTGTTTTCTTCATTTTTATCCTCTCTAAATACACCGTTTCCTGTGTTTTGGTTCGAATGTACTTAATTATATCGCTCTCAGCAGTATCACTGTGAACATTAGTGATAAACACAGGAATTTTTCTTTCTGCAGCCTTAAAAGTACACTCCGAATCTCTGGCTATACCCGCCTTGCCTAGAAAACGATATTTTGTTCGCTTCTTTGGTTTTGATACTGTTTGCCACGGTATGCTCTTATTAGGAGTATTTTCCTTCGACGATGACGATTCACGCTCATACCGCAATCGCATACATTCCTGAGGCCCTGTCTCGACGACACGGCTAGCCTTATCAGTGGTTGTCAACTGATTTGATACTTGTGCAAGCGGGCTACGTATACATGTTGTTGTTGTAGCGCTCGCCGTATCGATCCGCTCGACCGGTTCCTGATGAGTCACCGGCAAGGTCAGCGCGGGCATCGCAGGCGGCGCGGGCGGCGCAGGCGGCGCGGGCGGCGCGGGCGGCGGCTCGGTGGCCGGCCCGTGCACCGACGACAGCTGTGACTCACACAAATATTGTGCCGTCGCTTTTTCTTCTACCCCCATTTTTCTGAACAGATTTGGGTACACGCTCTGATTGCACGAGTCATCCACCGTAGAATTATGGTAATCCTGTGAAAGTCCCACAGGACCACTGTCCAACCACGCTCCTCGCCTAGTGTTCACTTTAAATGCCGATGTCGGTGGCAAAGAATCATGTCGCAATCGAAGAATTTCACATTTTAATTGCTCAACTACATCAAGCGTCGCATATGTTGACTTAATGCATTCAACATCCGTTTTCAGGCATGTCATGTCTTTTAAAAGCTTGGAGCAGTCTAAATGATCCATTAAAATTGGCGGTAGTCTGTCCAATTGTCGCGCAACAAAAACTGGCAGGATGTCGGGCTCGGTCGACTTGAACAAGTTGATAATATCTGCCAGGTCCCGCTCCTCCTTACCCTTGTTTTTTCGATCTATTTTTCGCTTATCAGTTGAAATCGATTCAAAAAGTAGCGATTTTGATTGCTTAATCTCTTCGGTAGTAAACGTTGAAACACATATCCTTACTAGGGACTCTTCGTCAATCACTGACAGTTTATTTTGGATGTAAGTAAGCATCTCATCCACTACAATATTGCACGTATTACATTTCACAAAAGACGACATTTTGTTACGATAAGCGCGTCAAGCGCACGGAGTTCACGACACACCCGTTCCGTAGGGATGCGCGCGCGAGACTGCCACTGATTGCAAGTTAAATAAAAGCTTGTAAAAATGACGCCCTTCTTTCTGCTACGAGAATACCGCCATGAAGATTTCAAGCTCTATTGCATCAACTTCAAATTTTGGACCGTGAAAACATTCCTATTGTGCAAGTTGCAAACCAAAAGCTAAACTAAGTTTGTTTGAGTTAGCTCGCATAGCTGTCGCAGTTTTGGATTTGTGCAAAGTTGGTAGTCTGCACAAATCTATGGAAAAATGCGTCAGCTCTGCGAGCAAACCCAATCTAACTTGGCTCTTAGTCTGAAACTCGCATTAAGCCATAATTGAAACAGCTTGAACATTTCATGACATCTTTCAAAAATCGGGCCTTGATTCCTATTGGCGTCAAACCCAAAAGTGGACCAAACTGTCCCTTAGTAAGCCAAGTCCACCAGCAAATACCGCTGATCCGGGTTATTAGCAGCATTTTACCAGCTCAAAGTAAGCCCAGATTGAAAGCGTGGGTATACCCGTAAGCTGAGATTTCAATAATATTTCAATTATTCAACTTTCTACTTCCGAAGCCCACGCGAATTACGAAAATCAGTGATTGTGACCAAATCTCGTGACTTAGGAGCTGATAAATTTTATATAGATCTCGGGTTCTATTGGTTTTTGATTGGGATTTATCGTCAATAACATGTAAGTACCAATATTATTGGCAATATTTGAACTGCACAATCTAAAATATACTCGTAAATGTATAATAGTACGGACTTACCTATTGTATTGTTTGACATTCTTCTACCATTTATGGTATAACGAAATGCAGAATATTTAAATATTACTATTGACATTTAATTGATTTATTTTTTTGTTTGAATTTATTGTTTAACGTTTTTTTATTGGATTTTGTTAAATGCACTTTAATTTTATTAATAACAAATCATACTATAGTGTTAGCTGAAATATGTTAGTATGTGTAATGACGTGTAACTAGTTGTTATCAATAAAGAGTATGAGTAAAATGATAAAATAAAACAGGACTAAGGGCGCCTGCGTAGTCATGGAGATATAAAAAAAATATAACGATTCATGCATAGAAGCCATCGGAAATGAGCTTTCTTGAAAGAAAAATACATACACACACATATGTACAATACATAGATTTTGTCGTAGATTTTAAATGAGATTTTGTAACTAAAAGGCTAGTCACATTAAAGTAGGTACCTAACAGTAGTAAGTAGGTATAATCTCTAGGTACGTTTACATTAAGGGCAATAGAAATAATTATTTTTCGCAAAAAATGGCAAAACCGCCTTCCATCGTGCACAAAATCGAATATTTCGCTCGAATTGTTTACATTATTGTTGATTTATCAAAAATGGCTCAGACAATTTCTGTAAAATTTGATTGGGGCCACCTTGGGAGTTTACCCTTTCGAACTAAAGAAGAATTTTTCGATTCGGTTCACAATTGGCGAAATTATCGATAAACATAAACAAACAAAAAATAAACATACACACGAACATAGAACCTCCTCCTTTTTGGAAGTCGGTTAAAAAATGCATGAACAACTTGCGTTCGTTTACGATTTGGAAACACCGTAACTACCATAGACGTAAGTTTTTAGGACAGTTACAACATCTAAGTAAAGAATGTCATATTAACTGCTCCAATAAATCTTTCCAAAACTTACGTAGGTGAGACGTCAAAGTAGACCAACGTGGCTTTTTAATAAATTTCCGTACCAAAGGGCTATTACTTCCCACGACGGATGGTATCACACCCACCGGACAAATGTCACGGTACCAGTGTTCTTTATCTACACGGATAAGGTTGGTGTTACACTTAGCTGTGTTGCATTAAGACTAGAGTCACGTATACAATGCGATTAAAATAAGAATAGGACCGGCCTAGTGCCATGTTGTGACGTCACTAAGGGAACTTGGTATAGTGTGCAAAAAAAGCAATGTTAAAAAATATTGGCTTGTTTTATATTGTAATAGCACGTACTTTTTTATCTGATAGGTAGAGAAAAAAATAGCCTAAAAACGAATCATAGGTAGGTGACGTCACAACATGGCGCTAGGCCGGTCCTATTCTTATTTTAATAGCATTGTACAACGCAGAAACGTATCGATCCATGTGCGTACACGCACTTAATGCTGATTATCGGTCAGCGCGTGAAATTCAATTGAGTGTCTAGTCATTCACAGGTAAATCCCTCGTTGTAAGTTTACGAAAATTCATTTATAGGCAGTGTTCACGAGGTACGTAACGTACATCTGAAATTCAGAATAGTGGTCAGTAGTCTAGACACAAAAGTGAATCAGCTGATTTTCACAATAGTTTTTAGTTGATGTACTTTTGTGCATAGTTACTTAAGTCCTTATTCTGAGGAATAGACTGACCCCTATTTTAGTTTATAGGAGTGTAGTATACACTACCAAACTACAAGATTGATGAAAGCTGAATGTAATCAGCTTTTAATCGGACTTTTTAAAAAAGCTAAGGAGACTTAAATTGTAAATATGAATCGCCGAAACCTATATTCTCCTAGAATGGTCTGTTTTTTACCATAATTAGATGTACCTACGAGTAACTAATCAAATTCCAATTGAGAACTTTTACTATATTTTTAACTTTTGAACTGTCTTTTTATATTTGCTATCCTAAATAACAATTTATATGCTCAACTGGGTGTTCACCTACGTAAATCGAGCGCGTTAAAAAGTATTTTTGCAGATTCCGTTTTTCAACAGCACAAATAGCTCAGTGTAGCGCTAGCTTATATTCAATCTTATCTGAGCACGGTCTAAGTGCGGAAGTCATTCTAGTTGTCCCGGATTATCTCGAACTGGGCGGCTGATCGCACCTTGTTAGGCATATCAGGCCTCCACGAGTGGGCCATATCAGGCCTCTACGAGTGGGCCTACCAGGCCTCCGGGGCCTAGTTCTAGCGGGCCTCATTACGGAGGCTCTGATCACGATCTGATTTGTCGAGGGCATGTTGACAAGCGATAGGGAAACGCACCTGAATTCATTGACATACACTTACAAAGTAACCGCTAGATTTCACTACTCGTTAGTTAGTGAATGTATTCAAGCGGATAGATATATAAACTCTAACAAGCATGCGTCTCTTTTATTGTATTTTACAATGTACTTGTATACACCAGAAATTTAAAATGAAGAAGGTAAGTGAACATTTCAATTGGTGCATCATTGGGCGTCTTGTTTTGTTTTTATCAAGTTACAATTGTGCTACCCACTAAAAGCACCCAATTCACTAAAAATTTGGTTTTTTACTCCTAATTTTGCGCCTGACCTCAAAAACCCCCCAAATTTGGTAAGGTCCAATCTGACATTGTTTACTATTACTTATTTTTGCATGCCCAAATGACTATTTTTTTTAAATAATAAATTTTACACACGGTCTCTGACCCCAAACTAAGCAAAGCTGTGATATGGATGCCAGAGACTGATAAACTACATATACACATTTTTAAATACATATTACTTATATAGATAATACCTTTATAACACCTAGACACAGAGCAAACACCTATGTTTATCACATAAATATTTGCTTTGAGTGGGAATCGAGCCCACGCCTCTTTGACCCAGGAGTCAGAGTCACTAACCACTGAGCCGAACCGAACCGAGGCATTCGGAATGGCTTGTACTGGTTTAAATCTATATTAAAAGTACAATTAACCAATTGCTCAAATCTATTGTCCATTCATCAGCAGTAGGACGTCCACTGCGGAACTCAGGACGTCTCCCCTATAGATCTGTTTGAAGTGCCTATCACCCTATAGATCTATTTGAAGTGCATATCACCATTTCTAGAATCTTAATGCGTAAGCACAGTCACGGCTTATCTATAAGACGTCCCTGATTTAACAGGCTCGATGGCAGCGGACCCGATCTGTCGAACACTGCCACGAGATATCACAGCAAGCGACAGCTGATTGGAGACACTATATCACGACCAGATTTAACAGGCTTCCTGTGGAGGTTTCCATTTGTCGAAGGCCTGTGATGAGATAAGAAGGGAAATCTAATTACCGGGAGAAACTCGAAGGCAATTAGCGGTAGAACTGATTATTTATAGATAGTTTAAAAATATACAAAGATACAAATGATTGCACGGTGCATCCAATGCAATCCGCTTCCCGTTAGTCATATTAGAGATCCATGGAGTAGGCCGATGTCCAGTAATTGATGTCCAATGTTTGAAATGATAATGATGTTTGATCTAAGCTACTGGAGCAGTTATGCCAGCGACCCAGAGCCACGCTCCGTTATTTTAAGGAGCTGGGCTGGCTCGGGTAGACGCTGGAGGGGGAAATGCACAAAACACCCCATGAGGGACGTCAGTGCAAGACTTAATCACGCCATTTCGAATTAGAATTAGAATGATAATGATGTTTTTGATGAGGATGCTCTCTACTCAGCAGCTAAATATACATAGGTATAATACTTTTAATATTTTAACTCGAAAGTTTTCAAGAAATAATAATTCAAATATTACCTTCGACCCTAAATCAAAGAATATATAATAATACTCCTAAATTCAAATTTCAGTTATGGATAATGAACTTTTTGGACTCAGTTAATAAATTTTCAAATATAACGATATTTCTTTATAAAAAGGTAATAAAGTACCTCTAAAAATGTACCTTAAAAACGGTACCTTAACATTATTATAATTAGCAATACAAGTAAAACCAAATACTGTCAGAAAAAAATCAAGAAGATTTCACACAGGTATAATCTTCTCCTTGTAAATTATAATCATCGCACGTATAATAATCTAGTGGTTACTTTAATTTATACTCATCTAATCTTAATTTAGTTGAAAAATGGCCGCCTCAACGGTTTCCCTTTATAAAAACGAATGCAACTTTTATATTCACGAAGTCTATAAATCTTCAAAACGGTCGTCGCCACGGTTTTCTCGCCCTATCAATATCCGAGGCAAATTATGTAAATGTATGTTTTTCTTTTAAATTTATGGTTATTTAGATCAAATGAAAACTGGACTTCATCATTAGTAGCACGCTTAGTAAATTATTGTGCTTTGATTCGAGATTTCAGATTAAACGCGCGACATAAGTAGTTGTGAAAAGAATAAGAGTTAGATATAATATCGCTGTAACTGATTCAGTCAGAGTTTCGAAATCAGTGTTTTTTTCTCTTCAGATAGGTAGTTAGGTAAATTTATCAGATCATACATTTTTAGGGTTCCGTACCCAAAGGGAAAAACGGGACCCTATTACTAAGACTTCGATGTCCGTCTGTCTGTCTGTCTGTCAGTCACCGGGCTGTATCTCATGAACCATGATAGCTAGGCAGCTGAAATTTTCACAGATGATGTATTTCTGTTGCCGCTATGACAACAAATACTAAAAAGAAAATAAAATTAATGTTTAAGGGGGGCTCCCATGCAACAAACCTGATTTTTCACACGTTTTTCGTTCTATATTAATAATGGTAATAGGTAGATGCTTGAAATTTTCATAGAATATTTAGTTTTATATTCACTTTAATAATAAATAATAAAATTAAATAAATATTTAAGGGGAGCTCCCATACAGTACGGAACCCTCCGTGCGCGAGTCCGACTCGTACTTGGCCGATTATTTAAGGTCATTTTGATCAAATATAAGTTTAACCCTGGAACCGTGAAAAAAATCATGTTCCATGTAAAAAAAATAATTGAGTTCTGATAACGAACAGCAGACTTTGTTCACTCCAGTGTTGGCCGCATTGTAAAAGTTGCTTATAATGACGCGTTGAAGCCGAATCAAAAAATTAATCGATATTAGCTACAAATTGCGGACAAACCAATCTTGATTGAAGCTGATTTAACAGCTGCGCGAGGGTTGGGTTATCCGGAACTTGTAGCTAACATTGCAACCGCCAAGAAGTTTGATTTAACCTTGAAATAATAATGATATTGAAAAATGAAAAATGAAAAATAATTTATTTCTTTTAGTACACAATACATGAAATATGTAGCCATGGCCATCAAACTAGGTGTGAGAACACCTGTATTTTGATGGATAGCCTTCCTAATAGTTACATCATTATGATTTGTACAGTTTTATATTTATTGGAAATTAAAAATTCTAAACTAAAAAATAATAATAATTTATGTTAAGTTTAATTATGGTCTGGGCCTATAAGTCATAATACAGTGTTGTTTATACGTTTCAGATTAATTAAATGATTGCTTTCTTGATGTCAAAATATTAATATCAGTACATAATGTTAAAAATAAATGCTAAAAAAAATAATAATTACAAAATTGATTTATACAATTCATCTTATGGTATCAATAATTACTTCATGAAATACTTAAAATTTTTAGTTAGTGCTCAATTAGGTATATACAACACATATTGCATTAAACATTGCTTAACAATAGTAGGTACATTTAATTAAAAATAAAAAAAAAACATTAAAATCATTAAAAATCATATTATAGAACTGGCAGTGGGCTTGAGCATTTGGATTATCTTTAGACCTTCAAAGGTATGTGGATGATCCAATGCTTTTTATGTAGTAGTGGTGAGGTTTTGTAGTAGTTAATAAATGCACTTTTGCCCGATAAATAATATTATAGATATATTTTGTTGTTTTATTGATGATAGTTTGTTGGTTTGTTTGTTATTATTTTACGCAATAGCGGAGCGATAAAATGATTTGGGTTTTTACACGCTTTTATTAGGTCAACTTGTAACCTATGTAATCGAATCTAAGTTTAGTTAACCATCTTCCAAGGGTCGTAGCGTAATGAAAATTGGCAGCGGTATGTAGTTCTGATGACAATACAATAATATAATAAGTTCTATCGAACTGATCTGATGATGGAGCCGGAAGATATGAACTGGAACTTCATGATAGAAAATCGTATCATAGCTGTTTTGGATTTCTTAGAAAAGTCTTGTAATGAACTTTGACCACTATTAGGTTTCAAGGTCTGATGATGAAGCCGGAAGATAGGCACTGGCTTTCCATGATGGAATGTCGTATCGTAGTCGTGTTTGCACTTATGAGAAACACATTGTACCTACAATGTTTTCTATTATAATTGATTAAATATCAAATCAATTAGCAGATGCATTAATTAACGACTGACACCAATAATGCGTGAAGGGCTACTGTCCAGCCCTAGAGTTAATTAAATGAATATAAATCGGCGCCGTGACACTTTCCTTATCGCAGACGGTTTCTGGTGCGTCATTACCATCAGAATGCGTTAGAGATCGCATTTCTAGTTCGACAGCTTGTTGTGTGCAAGTTCATATCCCGGGCCTTTGGTGGAAATCTAGGTACCTAAGTAGGTACCTAGGTAACCATTTTTCTCCAAAAATTGCACAATCAACTTCATGATAAATTCGAATAGTTGCTCGAATCTCTGTATACCATTTTTAGGGTTCCGTACCCAATGGGTAAAAACAGGACCCTATTACTGATATACCGATGTCCGTCTGTTCGTCTGTCTGACTGTCACCAGGCTGAACTATTATAGCTAGATAACTGAAATTTTCACAGATGACGTATTTCTGTTGCTGCTATAACAACAAATACTAAAAACAGAATAAAATTAATATGTAGGGGGCTTCCATACAACACACGTGATATTTTAGGAGTTTTTTGCCAAGTAGAATGGGGCTAAGTGGGCTCCAACACGGTACAGAAACCTTTTATGCGCGAGGCTGCCTCGCACTTTTTAAGATTATTTTTGAGTTTTCTAAAATAACTATAGATAGATAAAAACATACAGACGAATTGAAAACCTCCTTATTTGAAGTCGTTTTGAAAAGGGAGAAATTATATGGTTCTAGACCAGCAGCTCTATGAAAACAGTCGCGTTACGTCCTCCAAGCTAAGATTATATTTTATAACGTCACGTGAATGATATTTATTCAAATTTACTATATTACGAGTATAATCAACAATAACTCGCTATAATTAATTTTTTTATTTAAATTTTAAATTCGCTGAAGTAAAAAAAATACTTGTCAAGTTACGTTACGTCATCGACTTAAATTATTTTTTTGGTTGGAATCAGGAAATGGATGAAGATTTACCCTTCACTGTAAAGGTACTAAGGGAATAAATTGGGAGATCACAACGTGATTACTATTAGAAAATAATTATTCACTGTTTGTCAGCTCTTACTTTAGCAATAAATTACTGTACACGCTAAAGGCTATTTGTCAAACAACTTTAATTAATAACCGATAATTTTTAACTTCAAACTTGAAATTAATAGATAAATTGCATTCAGATAAAATCTCGACAAGCTTCACACACTGGAGAAGATAACCAGTAGCCCATACACTACCATTAAAACCCATAAATTCCTAATAAATTCTTGCGTAGGAGAACTCGTTCCATACAAAACTGATAGTAGCATACAACTCGTGAATTTCCTATAAAATGATAAGAACCACTTTGACCACAATAAAAATGTTACGTAAACATTTCTGTAGCTATGAATTTATTATCAGTATCTGACTTCAAGAAAAGAATATTTAACAGATAATAAGGCGGTTATTTTGAAATTGAATACGCCCACTAAATGCGTCTTAATCCAGAAATTATGTTCATAACGATTATGTCTTGGAGATGTCGTTTTTATAATGAGATGGTTTATTTTTTTACCAACATAGACTTCCAACCCAAGGTAGGAGACATTAGGCTGAAAATGTTACATTCGCAGTTACTTTTTTTAAAGTTTCTTCTATCTAGAACGTTAGAACGTCTTCTAGCTTTTTAGATACTAATCATTGATCACAAAATTCGATCAAAATACTAATTTAAAACAATAAAACATGTTAAAGTCAAGCTTGAGATTTTAGGTCTATGTAACATATATCAAACGTTCGTTAGATCCAGTCTATTTACAGTGAAGCCAAAGAATATATAATAATACTACTTATAGAACGGCCACTCGTTACCCCCCACCCGTTTGAGTCTTTTCTCACTTCCACCCCGCGTCCACGGACAGAACTTGCACTCTGCGCACGGGCTGCACAGGCCGGTGGATTTTCTAATAATAACTAACGAGACTGTGACTAGGAAATACTTGTATTGTGTATGCTTGAATATCAATGATACGTAACAAAAAAAGAAATTTTAATGTTTCCCTAAGGATAAATAATAGGAATTTATGGCGAAGCATTTGTAATTATATTTATTTTATCAAAAGTCTGAAAGTATAGTTTAAAACTCTATGCTCGTTGGATGCGCGCTGCCAACTGCTACTGCCAGCAGCACGTGCAGCGGCTGATACAAACTATTAGTGCAACTGTGTTTAAAACAAATGAAGTTGGCCACACTTGTAGTCGGCACTTGCAGTTAGCATCTCGGTACCAAGTAAACTTTTAGACTTTCTTTCTTTTAGACTCTAAAGTAAACCTTTAGAAATTAAACGTAGTAAGCTAGAGCTAACTTACATAAATACCTACACAAATCTACTACCAATCGGTATTATACTGACAATATCATCATATCGGCATAGCATAAGCTTTCCAGGAAGTCAGCCAGACCTGACTAAAGACCTATTCACACATATCAGTAAAGCCATCGCTCCGTCACAGCCACAGCTCTGTCACAGTAGCAGTACCGGCACAGTGAAAAATATTCTTTCATATATACGCATTGCCACTTGTGCCACACATCAGCAATAGGTCAAACCTTGTCAAAGTATGAGAGTGAGGGTCGTGACGTTACCTCTCTCACAGAAGTCTACACATTTGTATGGCACTTGTGACGTCACGCGGAAGTTTAATGGGCTATCTCAATCAATTTTTGTTTAATTGACAAAAGGAAAAATACGTGTCTGATAATTTTTGATAGTCTATCAGAAGAACTAATTATATTTATATAATTTTTTCATCATGCCTATTACTGGCACTGACAAGTAATGGGATGCATTTCATAGAGAATGTATGAAAGAATGTTTTTCAATGTGTCAGCATTATGCTAATCTCAATATCATACTTCGATTCTACTATCGACTACACATCCAGAGAACAAGTCACAGACATTCAGGCGGCCTAAAAACTCTGACACCAGGGCTAGCCACGCGGCCTATACGAACTTACTTAACACATCGCCCACATTGTCGCCATGCTTTCTCTTTCCGAATCAGGCCCTCTGACCGGTGTCAAGCTAATAATATAATATGCACCGTTGTTCCGTCGGTCTGTCTATACGTGCCGTTGATTTGTTTATGCACCGACATGAGTTTGATGCTTGTTTTTTTAATTGCTCTGTGGGGAGTCTACTGGTTGATAGAAGCTTTTGAAGGTTTGATTTAAAGACGGTCAGGTTGTGTAGGCTGATGTTGTTTGATGGTAAACAAGTTAGTATTTGATTAGGTAAATAAAATTGCTTTTTATTTCTTGCATAAACAATAACACTAATACAGTAAATTATTTTATCTTGTCGCTTCCCATATCATTTGGAGTCTGCCCTCTGAATACGAGTACCTATTATAATAATTATATTATACTCACTCGTTCAAATGGAGCAGTGAACTCCGAACAATTAATGATGATATTTTTAATGTGATTTCGCAGTTAGCCTCATAGTAAAAGTTATTGTTCATAATGATGACTAACTGAAACAATACTTTTTACATTTCTCACAAATAAAGTTTTATGTTTCTATTCTTAAGTCTTGAATGTGGAAATTCGATTCCACTAATTTTCTACCATTGGAAAATTAAAAAAAATATGTTAATAAGTATCATAAGCAGCAACCAAAGGTTAACCGCAGTTCAAATCTTTAACATAAACATTTGAAACAAAATGTTAGGAATGTTTTAATAGACCAAACTAAACATTATGCATAATTTGAACTAATTATGCAAATCGCGTCATAAATGAATTTAATTACCACATTATAGCATTCAGTTCGATAATTTCACCATAATTTACATAATTATAACAACTTTAGCAGTCGTAAATCAGAATTAAAAATATGAAAGTAACTAAATTCTATTATTATCGTTACATTTTATTAGAAAATTATGTTTATGTTTTTATTTTTACACGACTATGAAGACTACAAAACGGTTATTGACTTGACTTTTTTGGACATCACGGTCAAGTGTAGGTCTTTCATAATTTTTAACCGACTTCCTATAAGGAAAAGGTGTTTGCTACTTTTGTAAAAGCAAATTGGTTTTTGTTTGAAGTCAGCTGTTTCCATTTTTGTCAAAAATAATTACTTATATTTAATAGGAATATCATTTATCTGCATTTCTTTTTTATACAGTCTACAGTTTTTTCTGCTGTCGAAACACATCGTACAATAATATAATGGTATATAAACAACAATACATATAATCCCTCCCCGCGTCATATCTGAAAATTTCCTTCTCGGTTCACTTGCATTTTTAACCCGTTTTTTCCGTCGTACTGGATTAACAGTGAAATTCAGAAAATTCTCCAATTGTTCCTAAAAGTGTTCTAAGTGATAAGGCCGCCAGTCAGAACCTTATGCGTACCTTCTGTTTTGACCATAATATAGTTTAGTATTTTCTTGTGAATTGGCTCTCTAATACAGTATTATTTATTTATTTATTTACCTATTTACCTGTCTACTCTTTCAGAAGCCGGTTTAAGGGTTATTATTTTTTAAAATATAGTTACTATTATGCAAGGCAATTGTATACAAATAAATAAAATAAATTCAGAGCCTCTTGTTGAAAGTCGCTTGATGAAACAATAAAAACTTTACATAATCATTTCACAGCACAATGTGCTTAAATCCTAGTAATTTCTGTGCCACAAAAATAGAGCGCAGTATCGTAAGTAAAATAAACAGTATAAAATGTAGAGCACGTCTAATCCGTGAGAAAATCTCGATTGTTACTTATACACGACCGCAAAAACTCGTAAACGCACCAAATGTTACGTAACCATACACATGCTCTACCAGATAGTACTTAATTAGCACCAAATTTAGGGCTACTAAATTGTTGAATGATTTTGTATCTACCTTTTTATAAGCCGCTATTGTACTTAGGCATACCCTAGATATACCTAATAGATAGGGGGAGACTGGGCCATATTCATAATGCTGTCGAGTTGCGGGTTGATGGCTTCGCCACTGAATTTCTTCTACGGACACAGATATTTTCTTTAAAAAAAGTAAATACGGATTTTCTCATTTTTTTCCGTAAAGTCAATGATTGACTGTGGACCAACAATAAAGAACGACAAGTTTCTTCCATCCGGGTTTATTGGAAATCTATAATCGAGGCCTATGTCCGTCAGTGGACGTCTTATGGCTAATGGATGGATGAAAGCCAGTAGTGTGAAATCCGAGCATAAGTACAAAAAAAATAACAAGTGAGTGCTTATTCTAGTTCTTTTTTTTTAATTCTTGATTCAATAATAACAGTTACTTATCCAATCACCTAGGTTACATTACCTAGGTACCCTAAACTGCGCTATACCATAAATAGATCAAGAACTAGGGCAGTACAATTGCGGTTGCAATGGAATTGCATTCGCTTGCGGGAGGTCTGCGGCATCAAGCTGGAAACATACGTACAGATATTTCACAAATAATGTAACAAGAGCAAGTGTGTTCGTATACGCTGGGTGACTAGCCCTGGTGGCGCATCAAAGCCTCTGTCATGGCTAAACTGTTGAAACTGTCATGGCTAAACTGTTGCGCTAATCAACACGCGGCTTTGTGTGAGTTTAGTTAGGATTGGATACCTACTCGTATTCCGCAGCTCTTAACTAACTTCATTTCCGCCAACTTGTGTGACGCGGCCTATACGTATTAGGTACACGATAAAAGAGAGCATTTTCTTCAAGTATTCGGATAATGATAACAGTAATTAGTGATAATAATGTTTATTTGCTCATATAAAATACATGGTTTGGAGTTAGTAAATGTTACTTAGATTAAATTTACAAACTTCCGGAGTGGAACCCTAAATCTCACACTAGGGTGGTCCTGTGTTGTGAGATTTAGTCTCTTCCGCTTTTAAATAAGACATCTTATAATTCGCCTAATTAGTAATTTGCTTAAATACAAGCACAGGTAGTTTCCATTTTTCGATTGCGTAATGTGTGTGTAGGGCGCATGTTGGTAAGTGAGTGAATGTATGTTTGCGGGTGTGTCTGTACAGTGAGGGCTACGTATGCTTCATTTTACACTTTGTGATCAAAATATATTTGAACTTCGGACACAACATTATGTAAATGTCAGGTTTTTGTTTCGTTTCTAACTCTATCAATAACTACCTGCATGATATTACTAAAACCACTAGTACGAGTTAGTATACGTAAATATTGCTGCAATGAAACATTTATTTTTCTTTTTTAACTCCAAAGTGCCGAATAGAAAACTTTGCAATAGCAATTAGTATTCGTAATTTCAATTACGGTGTGTTTACATGAATACGCACAATTACGGGCTCAAGTATGTAAATACGCACTTATTGCGAGCTTATCAAAGACACCGCTGGACAAACGCCAGAATTGTGTAATTCTACGTATATGTTTGTAATTAACACGCAACATGGTAATTTTCCTTACAATGGTAGTTATTAGCATGAAAAAACAAGATGCCGCCCTTTGTTGACTTAGGATTTTTAACCCTCTGAGAGCGTTTTACTTACGTTTTTAGGGTTCCGTGCCCAAAGGGAAAAACGGGACCCTATTACTAAGACTTCGATATCCGTCTGGCCGACCAGTTTCAATGCGGCTTTTTATGTTTTACGTTTTAAATTTTTAAAAAATATTTCAAGTTTATAGTTTACGGGCTATTAAGCGTTGGATACTTGTATTGTTCTTGTCTTCAATGATCACACATGAAAAGTTATGCCAATGTTATCTTTAGACTTTCTGTCATCTCTGGATAATGTATGTAATTGGTTTTAGTAGTAGGTAAGCAGATTATATTTAAAAAAAACTAAACTTTATATTATTACTAGCGACCCGCCCCAGCTTCACACAGATGTATTATACTTATAAACCTTCCTCTTGAATTACTCTACCTACTTCAAAAAAACCGCATCAAAATCCGTTGCGTAGTTTTAAAGATATAAGCATTAAGCATACATGGGGACAGACAGCGGGAAGCGAATTTGTTTTATACTATGTAGTGATTTGAGATTTTTTTTAACATTTCAATTTTACTGATAACATTGTAAACCATTTTTAGTTAAGAAGAACAGCCGCTAAGTTCAAGTTAGTTCATCTTTTTAGTATTTTCCTTAGTTTAAGTAACTATTAAGACATGTTCCCGTATGTTTCCAGCAGGAAATTGACGGTTATCGTGGTGCACGGTGCGACCTCTAGCGGCGCGTGTGATGAGGCAGTAATGTCGGCTAATGGGGATGAGATGGGCAGTTTAAGCACTAGAGACTTCCAATACCACGACCGTTGCCTGGGGCTATAGATTTGTGCCTATAGATGTGTTGGAGTTTCAGAACCGTGGGCCTTACTGTGTAAGGCTGTAAGCGCTCTGACGTTCGGCTTCGCTTGTTCTCCTGCTCGCGCCAGTCACTCACGCCACGAGGGCGAGCGGGAAGAAAAGCGAAGCCGAACGTCAGAGCGCTTACACAGTAAGGCGTGTCTGAGTGCGAAAGCGTAGCCTCTGCACCAGGTGCAGTGGTGGAATACTCCGGGGTTTTTACTGGGTATACCGAGCAGTAGATGGAACTCCCACTTCACTACCCCGTGCCTGTCGTTTGAGTGGTGGAGTATTCATAAAAAAATGTTGACATGTTGGCGCTGTAGATATGTACGAAAGCGTCCCAGTATCCTCGACATCAGGCGCGGTGGTGGAAGAGTGGAACATTACAAGATTTTCAGTAGAACCAGTCGGTAGGTAATGTTCGAACATTACCAGTCCTTACGGTACCTGAGGCTACGAGATATTCATAAAGAATTTTATTTAGACAAAAAGGGGTTTTTCTGTCACCCGTTTTCCAAATTTCAATGATAGGTAAATTGAAAAAGTTTCATAATATATTCTTCGCTCTCTGCAGTCGCACTTCCTAAAAATAATTCCCTTTGCTTATCAAAAGTAGATTTTAAGGGTTACTGCATATATGGAGTCTTGCGCACCAGAAACAAAAATAAAAATGGTTTCTCATAAAATACTAAAACGAAGTCAACATTTTATCACTGGCTGGAAAAACGCTCGTTTACCATAGCACTTACTTTCGTTATGAAAACAGGCTCAAATATAAAAGCGTAACTACAGAGCAAACTAAGAGCAAAATTATACCTACCATACAAGATCCATTCAAAATTACCATCTCGAGGCATATTCCGGTAGCTCCCGATCACGCGAGCTATCGCTTTGCATTAAGTTTAACTTGTACATCAATTAAGTTGCACTCGGCTTCTGCCATTATGTAAATACGACTTTTACACATCATAAAGCTAGCCCGTTAGCTTAAGGATGGCGGCACACTGGCAATTTGCATGAAGTACTTGAATGCGGCATCGAATAGCGTTCAACGGACTCGTACCTATAGTATGCGCGTAGAGCTTTTTTAATTTCGTTTTATTATACTGCGAAATATTGATCAAATATACAACGAGTAAACTCTGTACTAGTACAAGCATATTGCGGTCGAGCCGCTGGCATTCCAAAAAATCCGAAACTATGATGACAATCTATATTATTATTATCTTCTTTTAAATACACGTACAAATAATACAAATGCCTGTTTCAATTATGTTGTGTGAAAATTCGCATTTTATTGTGGTCGTTCAAGTGAAAGTTCGTATTCTGTATATATTTTTTACAAGCTTTCATTTAATTTGCAATGGATGTACCTATGTAATCATCAATTTGGAATGTAATTCAAAACAGAAAAAATGACAGGTCGATGGTATGTATGTACATAAGTTCGGTTGGAATCTTGCAAGTTAAATTTGACCAATTTCCCGGTTTCCAATTGCACGCAAATGTATATTGCGTTACAATGCAATAATATGGTACCATGGAGCTAATCTGATGATGGAGTCGGAAGGTGGCCATAGGAACTTCTGTACTAAACAAGATAGACCCGTCGTGTTTGGGCTCGTTTTACTCGTCTTGGCTAGCACTCTGCAGCCAAATGATAACCAGGATCTCAAAAGCTTGTATTAAAAATGTATGCGTAAAAACTGCAGTATCAGTGTGCTACTGACCTTATGTTAACTTAATAACTTAAGATTAGCATGCAAGCTTGCAATTAACACGCAAATTATGGTTTTTAAACAGTCATTAGTATTTTATGCTTGTATTTATTTCACAACAGCTTATCATCGAGGAAGATAGTGGTGGAACTTTTATGTGTTTTAAAAACTACGGGAATTTAAATAGCAATTACACTTGAACTATAGGTCAGAACTTTAATATGTAAGATCAGAAGGTAGTTGCTAGATAGTATGCTAATAGTATGTTTATAGTTTTATTTACTTATACTACACTACTTTTAGATAGATAGATGGATAGGTATATATGTATTTGAGGAAAACAAAACGGAAAATGTATTGTTGTGGTTTTCTAGCGACTTCCAAAAAAGTGGAGGTTACTATGTTCGTCTGTATGTATTTTTTGTGTATGTTCATCGATATACTCGCCAATTGTGAACCGATATAAAAAAAACTCTTTTTTAGTTCAAAAGAGTATACTCCCGAAGTGGTCCCATTTAAATAAATCAGTTTTGAATAAATCATCAATAATTAACATGGGTGTCACATCGATTTGTGCAAACTACATATTCGAATTTTGTACACATTTTGCGATTTATTGCGATAAATAATTTTATTATTTAAGGTTCTGTAGTTGATAAATAAATAATAATAAATGATCAAGAATAGATAAAGAAAAAGGAACTATTATAACAATCTTGGATTTTGACGAGTGCATAGCTTATCTCGCCAAAAAATGGCGAAAGGCATCTTTTTGCGACAAAATTCAAGATTCGGTTTTCGAGAAGGGAGGATAAAGAATATACATTATAAATTAAACTACCCTGCAGTGAGCAGAATCAAGTTGGCAAAGGTGATATTACTGGCTCTTGATCATGAGACGAATTTGTTCTTTGTCTGTTAGTCAAAAAATATATGTAAAACGAACTTCAAAATCATTATTTCATTGCTTTCAGAAACTGACACAGTGGCTAGGCACCCGGCATATACGAACATACCTTTTACGACAAAACTTCCTATAATTTCTACATATTAAAGGTCAATATCCTAAACTTTGACATCCAGAGGTGCAAGATTACACACAGACGGCATTTTTATTAAATTAGCATACTGCACCTCATGACCTAATTTTCAAAACGCTTTATCTTTACTTCTAGCTCTTATTTAAAAGGCGGTAAGGTTGTTTTTATATAATTTACTAGACGTGGAGTAAAGTTTGTGTGGTACAAATGTTCAAATCCTGAAAATGTTACTTCTAGACCTTATGTGGAATGTGATAAGGTCGTTTATATAGTTTACTTGTTGTATTTTAAAGTTTGTGTGGTAGTAATTAGCGTTAGGTGGTGTGGGGTCATTGCATCGAGCTAATGAGAGCGGTACGATTCATGTGTACAGTGTAGGGACAAATATAGGGCTAATTTAGAGACATTAGGTTTGAAGGAGTAGTAGCAAGTATTGATAAAATTGAAAGGAGGTCGATAGATAGCAAGAAAAAAACTTTACCGCACACCAAGAAAAAAAAACAAAGAAACAAAGTTTTAAAATCAGGAGGTTTGTGGAATCGTGGGTTCCTGCCTTGTCGTGGCAGCGAGGCATAGTAGCCGTGGCTTATGGGCGGCCACGGTGAACCTATGTGGAATCCGAGGTGGAGCCGCTTCTCTGGGTCTCTTCTGAGGCAGCTGAGAAGCTGGCGCTCAAATTTTAACTATTTTGACATTCCAACTGGTGACTTTGATATAGCCGACAGACATTGCGTTTTTTTTTGTTCCACTCACTCTTGCGTATGCTGTATAACCTAAATGAATAAGACAGCAGTAATGTAGTTTTTATATGAGTACAATTTAGCAATACTTCTATTACTTGTCATTCTTCTGAGGTAAGTATAGGGTGTTGTTTGCCGAACCCCATATGTTCCTATCACGGTCATGGTATAGTACGTCATAGTGGGCAGACGCCTTAACTCCCAGGGCGGCTATAACTGTTGCCATGATGTAGAATTCCATGCTATGCATGATGTTCTGAATACCGAGAGCATTCTAGATGCTCGTGAATGAATGAATGAATGTGTTTGTATCAATCTTAGTGACTCGGTAAGCCAGCCGAGTGAAATGTGTCTGGGCCGATAAAGGCGCATCTTTGCATTTGCTAATATACTCTATGAGTATACTCTATGAATGAATGTGCCGACTAGATCTGAAGTGGAGTTTATTGTAAGATAGGAATGATTTTATGTACTTACATGTTCTATGAACATGTTAACTTTTTCTTCGTCATCTTCATTATCAGCTGTAGAGATAGCTATTCTGACGTTGAAGAATGACGTCTACTGAACATAGACCTTTCCATTTCGAAAGCGACCTGAATTCAGGGTGTTGAAGAGCTCTTATTCTGATTAGCAGTCCATCTTATCGGTGGTTGTGTACAGCGTATATAATGTTGTTTTTAAGCTTTCTATGTTACTATGGAAATGTACGTGGTTTTCACACATCCGGAGCCGTCTCCGCGTGCTAGCACTCGCCATCTTGAGAAAGGTCGCCGAACGCGACCGACACTATGGTCGTATTATGACTATACGAACACGTGAGTGAGTCCGTTTTTTTTTAGTTTAAAAAGCTTTCTATGTTTGGAGTCTCTGTGCGAGATTGAATTGATTATGAAGAGTTACTAGCATAGCCCAGCAGATAAGCAAATTAAGTTTTTATTTTTAAAAAACAATCATACTTACCTATAAAGTTGTCCTGCATAAGAAAAATGCCAATTAATGTCTCTGTGACAAAAACAATGTTTAAATAATTGGCTAAGTGCAAGCCGGCTTCGCGCACGAAGGGTCCCGCACCGTGTGGAAGCCCCCTTAATGTATTTTATTTTAATTTAAAGGAATATAGGTACCACTTGATATTTGAAGCATCTTCCTGTTGCCGTTTTTAATATCGAGCGAAAAACGTCTAAAAATTCAGATTTGTTGTATGACAGCCCTTAAATATTAATTTTATTCTGTTTTTAGTATTTGTTGTTCTAGAAGCAACAGAAATACATCATTTGTGAAAATTTCAGCTTTCTAGCTATAACGGTTCATGAGATGCAGCCTGGTGACAGACAGACGGACAGACAGACAAACGGACAGCGGAGTCTTAGTAATAGTGTCCCGTTTTTACCCTTTGGGTGTGGAACCCTAAAAAGGCATTCTTCTTGTGACAGTAGGTACAAATATAAAAGTCTACCTAGTAAGGCATTGACTTGATACAGGTAACAGGTAACTATTTTTAGACATCTCATAATCCGCCGGAACCGACGCATAGGATGTGGTGGTATCGACCGCGCGCGTCACTAATAGCTGTTATACTAGTGGGTGTTATGTAACGTGTCCCAACACTAGACGGGTGAGATAAAAGCATACCTGCCTGTAAAGTACTACACATGGTAAGTATATGTATACAAAGTATTTATAGAAGCTGTTGGTTTGCAAAATGCACGGATTTTCAGAGGTATCTATCCTTCCCTCCATCCATCAGCCATAGGATGTCCACTGCTGGACAGAGGCCTCTCCTATGGATTCTGTGATCTTGATTAAGTCATCTGTCTACCTCATGGGTGGACGTACTAGCTTGCCGGTACGTGGTCTCCACTCAAGAACCGACCACATCGGTTTAGAGATATAACATAATTATACATATCATTATGAATAACCTATGAACACATTGAACATACTCGTACTTAGCCCACAGTTTTGATTTTTTTACTTTTTTCAATCTGTAGAGAAATTTGCAAGAAATGAACGCTGTGAAAACAGCGTGATGGATATGGCCTATTCGCTCTTCTTGTAAGCCTACGTCCTGCAGTGGACTATTAAAAAGACTGGTTGTACCTACTGTTATTGTCCCAAAATAATTGTCTTTGATCTGCCCTCCCTGAAAGCCTTTAGTGCAAAGAACAAATTGAAAAAATGTTGAAGCGCAAAAGAGCGTTTTCTCCCTCTTAAAATAAGTATGTGGGTGAAAGACACTTGCAGTCAATTAAACGAATGAATAGAAATGAAAGTAACAGCAGACACTAATTTATTTTAATTTGCTCTCAGAATTCATGAGCTTATTTATTTTTATAGTTTTAATTAATTTACGATGTTGTAAGACATAAAAATTAATTATAGAAAACGTGGTATGTTTTAATTTGAGTAAAAATTCAAGAAAATGTTCCATTCTAACCATAAAAATAGATGCTATAGTGGTGATGAGGTGTCCTTTATGGGTCAACTATGTTCGTATTTTTTTCGAAAGTTGATATTTTTCTTTTATGTTTTGTTAGTCTCAAATAAAAGTTGTTCATAATTATGAGTATAAATGCCCTCTTATGAAAGTCCTAGCTCATCAAAGCTAAATAACGTGGGTGCATTACGTGACCATGTTACGTTGTAAAACAATAGAAGGTGTATCAATGAATTAAAACTATAAATTAAATTCGTAATTAAACTAAATCTTAGTTAACGTAGAGTTAAGTGGAACGGCTAAACTTGAGTTCTATTATTTTTAACCGACTTCCAAATTAAAAAAAAAATTGTTCTATGTTCATCTATATGTATGTATTTTTTTGTGTAGGTATGTTCATCGATAATTTCGCCAATTGTGAACCGAAAACCGAACCCGAAAACTGAAACCGACGTGTGTGTTGAAAAATTATTTTTTAATTCGAAAGGGTATACTTATGAGGTAGTCCCATTTAAAAATCGACTAAGCCATTTTTTTGCGAAAAATATTTTTGGCATGGATATAGTTCAATGATCAGGTAGTAACATAGGCTATATTTTATCCCGGAAAAATAAAAGCTTCTTATGGGATGTCACCAAAATAAAAAAGGAATACGCGGGAGGAGCCGCGGGCAAAAACTAGTTAAATGTAAATTTAAGAGCTCTAAGTATGTACTACTTATTGATGCGTAGAATTTCGGCTAACTATCACTGTTTTGAAGAACACTGTTCAACAGGAAATTCCAAAGTTTGTTGTCCTAAAATGTCGCTCAGTCATAAATTACAGTCATCTATGAACATTATTATTGAACTGAATTACTTAATTCCTATCGAATTTCGCAAAACTTTCATCATGGTCAACGAACCGAGATTTGCCACAGGCTAATCGTGTAACCTAAATGATGTTCACCAATTAACATCAAAGTTATCACAGGATTTGTAAAATGTACATGTGCAATTCATTATACATGGTCACCCAGAACTGATGCACTAAGCCTTAAGGAGATGATTCATACCATCATTATGGACAACGGTTACTATGGGGCCAACTGGAATTCGAGAAAAACATATGCTGTATAATACGTTTTGTCCATTTCGAGTTGTAATGTTGTATGGAGCAGCTGTTTTTATTTTTCGAATTATGGTTTGA
Organism: Hypomecis atomaria; assembly: GCA_964007245.1. Taxonomy (NCBI): domain Eukaryota; kingdom Metazoa; phylum Arthropoda; class Insecta; order Lepidoptera; family Geometridae; genus Hypomecis; species Hypomecis atomaria. Next base: position 17,267,572 of record OZ023297.1, read on the forward strand.
CGCATAGTTAAAGTTATTGATAATACATTCTAAGACCATGTTTAATTCTGCTCATCACCTAAATCGTTGTCAATAAATGAACTTCATTATTGGTTTCGGGTAACCGCTAAAGCTGTCTGCAGTTAACAGTTTTAGTCCGTTTTTAGCCCAGTTTTCCCGCAATGCCTAACATCCGGTGTTTATCAAAGCAATTCATCGTTTTGCACAATGGACAATAACAATTTCCCATTTCTATCTGTTCATTTTCTAACAATGGAACGATTTTCGCATTTCTAGATAGTTATCGCGGTGAGAAAAGCTATGACGTTTAGACAGAGAAAGACTCGTTAGTTGCTTATGTTGTACTCACGCAAATGAAATTTAGGCGAGGTTTTAGCATTTTCGAGGAAGAAGACTATAAAAAAATGCAAGTGGAGTCCCTCCGCGCGGAAGAAGTGAAACTTCGACACAACAGTGCTTTCTTACCTCTCCATGGTAAACATTTAACGCAACCTTGTTGGAAGTCGCATTAGCAGTTTCACTTCAATATTCACGGTTACACTTATGCTCACTGGTCGTCATCTAACAATACTTAAGACAAGAACTCTGTTAGAAACTTTGTTGGCCACACAACAGAGCCCCAACACAGACGACAAAGATAGAGATTTTCATACCACAACGCCAGACAATATGCTCTAAGATAATTAATTGTCCCCAAAAATGACAAAACCGACTTCAACTGTGTCTATCCATCCATCAGCCATAAGAAGTCCACTGCTGGACATAGGCCTCCCCTATGGATCTCCAATAAGACCGGTTGGAAGCGGCAACAGAACCATGTACAGAATTCGAATTGTGATACGGATCGATGTGTCATCGATGCAGTTATAGTCACATTATTGTTGATTTTTCAAAAATAGTTCATTCGATTTCGATAAAATTTGAAAGAAACCACCTATGAAGTATGATCTACTAAACATAAAAAACTTATATTAAAAATTTAAAAAACCCCCGACACAAAAACCTACCTAAAAAAGTACGAAACTTATCTTTCATTTGACAACCATTTTGGGCACATTTGTAGAATTTTGGTTCTTCCATCCCCACTTTAACCCACCATAACTCTTAAACGGCTCAATCGATTTTCATAAAACATAGCTAAGAACACTCTCGATTAAGTCTCCTTTCATCCAAAAAAAACTAAACTGAAATCGGTTCAGTGGTTCGGGCGCTATGATCGGGCCACAGACAGACAGACAGACAGACAGACACACAGACAAGCAGACACGTCAAACTTATAACACCCTTCTTTTGCGTCGGGGGTTAAAAAAAGAAACATCAAAATCGTTTCGTAACTGGCGGAGTTATCGCCTAACATACATACAAAAAACGTGCAAGTGGAGTCCCTACGCGCGGAAGATGTGAAACTTCGACGCAACAGTGCTTTCATACCCCCTCCATGGTAGCGTTAAACGTTTAACGCAACCTTGTTGGAAGTCGCATTAGAATATTCACTTCAAAAACCATACAGTCGAAATGAGAACCTCCTTTTTTGAAGTTGGTTAACACGTAACTGCGTTCAGCTTAACCATTTGATTTCGTGACTGACTCACTCACCTTTCTCTGTATACAACGTTATTGAGAAAAATGAGTAGTTAGTGTACACATTATAGTGTAAATGACCTAACTTTCGGTGACTTTTACCGTAATTTTGCGCTAAACAATAAGTAGTAGAAAGTTTAAAATGTCTAAAGTTTTGTGAAATAAATATTTGAATTTGAATTTTTGTTCGTTTTCTTTTGTTCAAAGATTTTAATAGATTAGAAACTATATAATAGATTAGAAACTATTTTAATTTTTTGTGACTGCGCAGTAAGTTTTAGTCATAAATGTAATTTTTGATAAATATTTCAAAAATATACCGCGGTCGCAGGATTTGAACCAACATGTTTCAACACTGTAAAGTAACTGTTTCAACACTGTAAAGTAACTGTAACTGTAAAGTGGTAAAAAAGATAGGTACGTGAGCGTCGACGGTTTCCCGAAAGATGGAATATCCTGAGAACGCGGCAAATTTTTGAATTGTTTATCACATAAATACCTTTATTTATATTTTAACAGACATTTCTTCAAAATGCGTAAATACTAAGGCAGTTTTTACTAGTTTTCGAAAAATCTTTAATTTTAATTGCGTACTAATCATGATTGAAATAAAATAACGCTTGGCGGAAACATGGAGCACGAGATTCAGCTTGCCGTATTGTATTATTTTCCAAAACTTGAATTTCTATCACATTTCACATTTTGACTGCCTCGGTGGCTCAGTGGTTAGTGACCCTGACTTCTGGGTCAAAGAGGCGTGGGTTCGATCCCCACCCAGGGCAAACATTTGTGTGATGAACATAGGTGTTTGCTCTGTGTCTGGGTGTTAATTAGGCACTATCTATATAAGTATGTATTTAAAATATGTATATGTAGTATATCAGTCTGTAACAATCCTGGTCGCGAAACCAAATTGTAACAAACCTAACCTAAGGACGCCGAAATGTAAAAAAACCTAGCCTAACCTGCCTAATTAACCTCATTTATAAACCTAAGATGTGTAGAACCTATTTTAAGAAACCTGTCAAAAATAAAATGTCAGATTAAACGATTATAGAACCTTGATTTGTTTTCAATGATTCCTAGCTTTAAGTCTAACTAGCTATGCGTCCTGATTCCACTTGATTGTGAACAAATTATAAATTGAACCTCATTAAAGAAATATTCTAAGACGTTAAGAATGTAATAAATATCGAAATAGACATTCAATATAATCCCAGCTTACATTTCGTAATGATAAATAACAAGAAGTACAAAAACCGTAACTATGAACCTCGTAGGTTCAAGGTAGAATTATACTCCTAACGCCTACTGCTAGATAAAAGACAGTCTACATTTTGATACTAGTATTCAGCAGTGTGATTCCTAATTTATTTACCTATTTATACGTTAGTTTGGCCAGTGTTCGTCTTGTGGTAGATCCTGCGTTATAGACCGCAAAAACCCTAGGTAAAGGTGATTCGAACTACCTATCTGTCTAATAGATTACCTAAGTTCAGAACAAAAACCCTATGTTTTACCTATTTTGAGTTTCTATGATCCTGAAAGTATATTACTAATCTCAGAGAGAAATGCAATACCTAGCTAATGTCTCAAGAGCTATATAAAAATAGTGATTCTAGAGTTTCTCTGTTTTATGTAGAATTTATTTAGAATATTTTTGAATTACATAAATAAGCTTCTATAAAGCTAGGTATAAATATTGATTTAGTTGCTTAAGAAAATGTTAGACAATTCCATTAAACCAAGAAGGAAATTCCATTAAACTAGTACTTTAGAACAAAGAAACTCTATTGTTGAACTAATATTATTATCAAACTACGAATATAATAAAAGATTGGAATGCCAGAAAGAATAGTATTAATTTTATTTCTGACAATTAATTTTTAATATTTTAAATTTATTCTATTTTATTTAGGTATCAGAGATTTATTTTATTTTATGTTTATCTCTGATTATTTAGTCATGGCGCTCGAGAGAGCTGAAAACCATGAAAATGACTCTACTCTGCTTTCGTAAATCTAACGCCATCCTGGGAAAAGAAAGCAGGAAAGAAAACCAGGAGTCGCGAGTGCGTCAGTAGTCATCTTATCTACATCACTTCATAAAGTCAGGAAAATCAAGAAACTTGCATGAAATCCAGAGTGTTCACAAGAAAAGCTTCTAGATTACTATAGATAAAGGTTCGAGAATCGACTTCGCCTTATAAAGTAGTATTTAAACCAATAAGCTATCAATAGCTTTATTTCAAAGTGATCAGAATTTACACTCTTAATACGGACACGGGATATCCCTCCATTTCGGAAATGAGAAACACTGGCCCAAGCTCTATCTGGCTTCAAGAGTTCTGCACACTAATGAAAATACAGCATTGATCGAGTAGCACTTACGGCTAGTATTTAATTCATGAAATGTAGCAATAATGTGGTATAGCAACAGTCGACTCTGCATTCCCCATAATATAAATAAATGACATTTTATCTATGAACACTCTGTCCTTCGCAAATTGTACGAGTAGGTAAAGCACGTCATGTCTGGAAATTTCTCAATTTCTGGAGATTCTCAATCCGCATAGAATATAATATCTTAAGATTTTATGTTCACAAATAGTCGAAGCTGAAAAAGACAAATAATTAAAACATTTGTAATTCATACATAGAAATCATAAAGGGCGAGTGTTAGAAGCTTCTATTCGTGAGTAAATGCTCAATGAAGGATAGTTTCGTCAGTAACATACTTCTATAGAGTAGGAAACATCGTAAGTCAACTTATGCAAGACCGCCACAGGAACCTGAAAACGTATGTGTATTTTTCACCCGCAACTTTACTGTTCTGCATAGGTAATACATTCCTGACTCTTAAAATGTAGCGTAGCTTCGAAAGATTCTCGTCCAATCTCGTATGAAAATAGACACGTAAAAGAATTCACCATACCACATCGAACCAGTGTGACGGACATAGGCCTATCTTTCTATGATAGACCTCCTCTTTTCATCTGATGTCCTATTGTACATTAATTCGACAGTAAATCATCCAGTAGTCTAATGCAGTGCTGATCAGGTCGGAATATTATCCGCAGAACATATTATATATCTACATTGAGACTTATCTATATAAAAAGAGATACGATTATACGAAACCAAATCCTCTAGGAACATCCTCGTCCTTCGATCGAAAACAACTTTCTTCCAACTTCCACTTTTTAGACCAGGAACAAAATTCTCCTAGTTAGTAAACTCTTCTCTGCTCTTCCTTTCGCTGAATCTTGCGGTACAAAACTAAAAATTTCCTAAAAAATTGAAATATTCCAACATTTTCCTATAATTTTCTCAAGTGAAGTCCCTGCTGTCAGTCCCGTCAAATTCTCTGTTCTCTTTTTTTTCTCTTATTTTAAATTCTCAAATTCTGCAAAGAGTTTTTATACCTAGATTGAAGATCTGTTGCTTTTTAAAATGTATTTATTTACCTGCTTGTTTGTAAATCATTTGAATGGAAAGTTTCTTTAGATAATATTAGAAAGAATTATATCCTCATGTGAGAGACTCCTGACCTACAAGAATGCCTTCTTCTTATGCCTAGTTACTCAGATGTGGACGATCAAACCATCTGAGGTTTGTTACAAGTCTCTGGCAGCCATATCACAAGTTTTGCTTAGTTTGGGGTCAGAGACCGTGTGTAAGATGTCCCCTAATATTTATTTATTTATTATTTCTGACCAGATTTAGTAAGTAATGGTGACGATGATAAGTTATGAAGTGTGACAGTGATTTGTAGGAACGAAACTTGTATTTCATCGTGGTTTCCAATACTAAGAAATACTAAAAAACCATGTAAAGAGTCTACTACTTTTAGAGATATGACTTGTACTTTCTTTTGAACTTGGATGTTGATAAAAAATACAGACTAAGTATTTAAAAAAAAATCTTAAGACGATTCTGTGGCATGCAATATGCGGTGCCAAAATAAAAAGAACAATATTGTCTTCACGACCTATGTGGATAGCAAGCGAGCTCTAGAAAGCACAAACTCATACAAATCTTATAGCCGGAGGTGTAGGCGGTACCCCGCAGTAATGTCAGTAATATTCCCATGCTATGAAGGCGAATATCTACCTTTTACTAGAAGGCAGTGCTGAATTTAGGACAGCGCAACCGGAGCAAGTGCCCGGGGCCTCCACAATAGGGTTCACAATGGACTTCGGAAAATGAGATTAAATTCCAACGACTATACGCTAGCAAACTTTCCTTTCGATTTTTTTTTGCATTTAAGTTTTATCTACATTACTTTGTAGAAAAGTGATTACAATTATTCTGAAATATTGACAAGAAATATTGATTTATATTTGTTCATAAAGTGAACTTTTTTGTCAGGCAATCAGTAAAATATCGAAATTCCAAATCGTCCTGGTAAGTCGGTAAATACCTACTTCGAATTTAGAACCCATCTTAAAGGAGTACTTATTCTTCTATTTGTGAATAAGGGACCTCCACTCTTTTAGTGCCCCGAGGCCCCGAGGCCTTCACACCTCTAAATCCAGCCTGCTAGAAGGTGCAACGCTTGCGGCCTGAGTTGAAATAGAACTGTGGTGAGGGCATTGTGTTGTAAGTATTGAAGTAAATAAGTTAGCAAAATTGTAAAATTTTGAAAGATACTATCAAAGTTATAAAATTAGGTTATAGGTATATGATAATACAGCAGTTACCTAGTATATCGTATTTTTTCTAGAAAGTGTCTCAAGAACTGAACTTGGTCGGCAGTTCTTGGTTTTTGGACTCTTTAATCGTACATTATAAAGAGTACATTCCAATTATAAGGAGTAATAACTATTTTATTGATTTAAATCATAGTTCAAGGCCTCTATTTTAGTAAATTTTTAACATTTCGATCCTGGTTTAGCTGAACTTGATGAAGTTAAAGTAAGTCTACTGCCACTGGCATTATGATATCAATGCAACAAATGCAATTTTCTTGATAAGTAAAGATCAATACAGAAACCATGCAGGTCAAATGCTGCGGTCATGACGTTTTTTGGGGTTTCGTACCCAAAGGGTAAAAACAGCACCCTATAACTAAGACTCCGCTGTCCGTCTGTCTATCTGTCTGTCTCCAGGCTGTTTCTCATGAACCGTTATAGATAGAAAGCTGAATTTTTCACAGATGATGTATTTCTGTTGCCGCTATAACAACAAATACTAAAAACAGAATGAAATTAATAATCAAGGAGGGCTCCCATACAACAAACCTGATGTTTTAGCCGTTTTTCGCTCCATATTAATAATGGTAACAGATGCTTGAAATTTTCACAGAATATTTAGTTGTATATTCACTTCAATAAAAAATAATAAAGTTAAAATAAAATAAATATTTAAGGGGGGCTCCCATACAGTACGGAACCCTCCGTGCAAGAGTCCGACTCGTACTTGGCCGATTATTTGGATTGTTTAACAAGCAAATTCTTGAAGGTTTCTTGACATTTTGAAGACATTATTATAGAAGAAGTACAGTGGCGCACGACACGCTATGTTATACAAAAAATAATACCAGCAACTGCTGTCACAGGACGTGACATTTTGCGACAGGGCGATTGACATTTGTGTTCCTTGTCAGTGAGACCATAAGGCCCAGAACACACGGTGAAACGCAAATGCAACGAAACTGCAACTACTAGTTACTTTTAAGTTGCATTTAAGTTTCTGCCATAGATTCCGTTGAGAGACCACACATGACGCGACCAGTTTGAAACCGGTTTGAAACGCGTTGCAAATCAGTCTCATTGAAACCGCCGTGCAGGAAACTCGCGTTGCGTTTCATTCATTTTTTGTCTTGGCGTCTTATGCAGACGTCTTTCCTCAAAGAAAACCGATATGGTTGTGGTTGCAGCGTGGAAAATGGTTGAAACTGGTTTCAAATCAATAATTTCAAAAGGGTTTCGTTGCAGTTGCGTTTCACCGTGTGTTCTGGGCCTAACTTGCGAATATTGGGCTGGAATTACTCATCACTTGTTTACTAGGTAGGTATTGATGTCAACAATGCTTCATTTTGTGAAGTTTGTGACTGTTCTGGTCATATAGAACGACCAATTCGAGTAAATGCAAATTAAGAAATGATGAATAGATTGTAGAGCTCACACTGCCACGCGGAAGCGAACGTTGGGAAAACTGCGTTTGTTTCTCTAATAACCTACTAGTATCATAAACGCGAAAGTTTTTAGGTATGTATGGATGTTTGTTCCTCTTTCACGCAAAACTACTGAACGAATTGAGATAAAACTTTGCAATAATGCTTACCTATACAACAGAATACCACTTAGACTATAAATTAAAAAGATATTGCGTGGAGCAAAGTTCGACGGGTCAGCTAGTTATAAATAGTTTTGTCTCAAAAATTCAATTGTCGGAATAAACAAATGAAATGTAATATACATTCATACAAGTACTTACTTACACAATTTAAACTTATAACACTCCTTCAAAAGTTATAACCAAAATCGCTTAGACATTATACGTAAATAATCGGCCAAGTAGGTACGAGTCGGACTCGCGCTCGGTGGGTTCCGTACTGTATGGGAGCCCCCCTTAAATATTTATTTCATTATTTATTATTGAAGGGAATATAAAACTAAATATTCTGTGAAAATTTCAAGCATCTGCCTGTTACCAATATTAATATAGAGCGAAAAACGTCTAAAATATCAGGGAAATACATCATCTGTGAAAATTTCAGCTGCCTAGCTCTCATGGTTCATGAGATACAGCCCGGTGACAGAAAGACAGACAGACAGACAGACGGACATCGAAGTCTTAGTAATAGGGTCCCGTTTTTCCCTTTGGGTACGGAACCCTAAAAAACACACTTTCTTCACTATACATATACTTTGCGTAAGTATGTGATCTGGTATGTGTGTTTTATTCAGATGAGGTTCTTCAATCAGACTGTCTATTGATGATGATGCGTAGTTTAAAACATTTATATCTGATAAAGTGTGCAGACAGCGAGAAGTGGCTTTGTTTTATACTAGTTAGAGTTTGTTCAAAAAAGTTTATTTTTGTTTTGTATGATACTAATTGTACTAAATGTATGTAATGTACTAAAGATTGATAACAAAACTTGGTGAATATTTTACGCTTCTCTACCTTAAAAGTAAAATAATATCCAAAATCCCGCGATTTAATTAGAAGCTGTGCATAAACCTCTAACCAGTTCTTACCTTTTGCCTGGTAGTGGTACGTAACCTTAACAAACACCTTTACGTAAATCACTTGTACGTTAAACCCGGAGATTATTGCACCTCACGATAACAATTTTAATAGGAAAACTGTCGCAAATGAAATAGACTCACTATTTATTTGATGAGTTTTAGATAAGGTGCACATCGATAGCGGAGCGGTTTCTTGTATTAGAAATGCAAAACGATTTGTAAGCTTTATTATGGTGGTGTTACTTGAATTTATTTAAATTGTTTAGGGTAAATTACTCGGTTTGTTCACTAAATTCTTTGTTTTAGTTATAAGGCTTTTGTCTTTCAAATGGTTGATAAGATAAAGATAAAAGATAAAATACGTTTATCTACACTAATGTTGTAACATTCTACTTATGTTTTCAATACTTGACTTATAATGACTACTGTTATAGCGCAGACAACAAAACACTCAATTTTAAGCAATTTCACATGATGTTATAATATCCACATCGATATCGTAAAATCTCATTATAACATCGCGCGCTCGCTCCTGATTGGCCCTGCGCGCGCAGCTGCGCTCTCATTGGTTAGATTTTAATGGCGCCAAGTTCACTGTGACAATACACGTACGCGTGAATTTAATGTTTCGCAATATGTTTTTTTTTATTTATTTTTTTATTAGTGAAGATAAAGTAGTGTATGCAACTGCATATAACACGGGTATTAAAACACGAGTGTGAGTTTATGAAACGAGCGCAGCGAGTTTCATAATAGTAACGAGTCTTTCATTAATATGACAGTTGCATAAACTACTATTATTGCTTCGAACTGTGTACATGGAGGTGGTACAATAAAATTTAAGGCACAACAGTTTGTCCTACCAGACATGCAATTTGTTAATTTGAGACTTGACTCATCTCAAAAGTTTGAAAAGTTATAACATTAAAGGATAGAACATTTTAGGAGACACTAAATAAGCTAACATTTATACAGTTTTATATACATAGTGATGGTAAAGTAAGTAAGTAAACTATCACTATAAGTAGTTTACTTACTTATAGTGATAGTGGTGTCGACTCAATTTTTCACTTCACTAATCATATAGAACCACTAAAAATTATATTTACCCAAGATTAGACACAATTATATTTCAAAAATAAATTTTTTTTTTACTTTCAGACTCTATGCAGGTACCTACTTTAATAAATTGAGATTATATTTGCTTTTACTTTGACTTTAGACTTCTCTTATTTATTTTTTACTAATTCGTAAACGATATTTTTATCGCGAATAAATCCGCCTGATGGTAAGCTACGTTCTAGTCGAAGACTAAGCATGCAGACTTAGATAATACCTATTCACTATGACTGGAAAAACAAACAAACTGTTCAATGCCCTGGCTATGTAGGTCAGAAACGTTGAAATAACATCTGCTGTTTTAATTTCCCATTTCCATATTTTATTTTTATATCCATATTAAATTATACTTAAAACATTTTAAGTAAGGTACCTCACTAATTTAAAAACACTTTGAGGAAGTGTTCAAATCTACTAATACCTACCTATTTATAACACAATAAAATTATTTGTATTATAAACCATTCAGTCATTCACTAACAAAATTATAGGTAGGTATTTAAGTATAAATATTATAGTATGACCATTTAACTGAGTCCTCGCCTGCGCGTGTACAGGGGCGCGCGGGTAGACGACAAAGAGGGACTGAGACCGGTGCGGGCGGCAGGGACCCGCCGCCCGCACCGGTCTCAGTCCCCTCTGTCGTCTACCCCCGCGCCCTGTACCGCGAAGGCGAGGACTAAGTTAAACGGTCAGACTATAATTATGCAAATAGCCAGCTATCTGACAATTACATAAGAACAAGTTTAAATAAACCAAATAATCTCATACCTACAGAATAAAGGTAGGTATTTGTAAACTTATAAGATAATCCAATTAATGAAACGCAATAAATGTAGGTAAATAAATTAAATAAAATGATACCTAATGATATTATTTTTAATTCATGCTGCCAGTTCAATGTCGGTTAAGTAAATACTTAATGTGAATGTATGAATTTTATTATTTTAATTGGATGAAAACGTTGCTTAATTAAAAAACAAAAGTAATTAAGAGCGCATTTTGAGCCAGATTTCTTTTAAATACCTACCAAAAACTAGCATTAGCTCGCGGCTTTACACGCGTGATATTTTCGACTGTTGTGCTGTCCTATATGTGAAAAAGTAAACAAACAAACAAAGACACTTTCCGCCTTATCACAAAAATTTTAAACACGCTTTAAACACTGCTTAACCAAGCTATTTGTACTGTTAAACATTGTCTAAAGCGTGCGTAAAACTTTTGTGTTAAGACGGTTTCAGATTTCCAATAAAGTGAGCAAAGCGAGCAAAGCTTATCTTCAATTTAAAGAGCCGATTTTTTGATATGTATGCCTTATCGTTGTGTTTGACTGTCCAGCGCATAATGCTGTAGCGTCAAAGTGTCATATGCTGAGTGTGTTTTGTCGTAAACATGACGCGCTCTACGGCGAGCGCGTAAGCATGTAATTTGTATGAAGACGTACAGTTCAAAAACGCGCCGCTAGTGGCGCTGTACATTTCTTACCTTAATTCCTTTATACATATTCTAATTTAATATTTCTGAGGACTATGCAACCGATTGTTCAATCAATTCCTGATTCGTGCTGTAACGTGTCACCTCTGTCACTCATGTCAGTGTCAGTGTTGCCACTTGCAGTTGACAGGTGACCGGACCACCCGGGTAACCGACATTTTCAACGGGGATTTTGAAATGTAGAGATTCTTTTTATTGAAATGTAATAGTGTTTTTTAAGCTTAATTATCTTGAAATCTATTGATTGATTATTTATTTATATGGATTAAGAGTGTTTGACCTGTAACTATTTGTTACCAATAAATGAGTATGAGTATGAGTATGACACCGGGACGTGACCACGAAAATATCTGGCTAGAACCAGGAATTAAGCAAAATAATACTAGTTTTTGTATCCTATTTCCTATTTGTTTTTCTGAAGATTACTTAGATTTCTATTTGTAATCGTTATGTGTGTTAGCGGAGTTAAGGATCTTCCTACTCCTACACAGTGGAATTGATCTGCGTTTTGTACGAGGCGACAAAAAAAAAGGAACAACACGTATAATGCACACACTTGTTTTATATTTGACTTATACTGGACAAAATTACATTGCCGAATTAATGACATTAATGGATTACTACACATTGATATAATGGACCACACAACTACTATTTTACATCTTATCACGTGCACGGCTAGGCGGCAAGAAGCGAAAATCAAAACGAAAAGTGACGTTTGCGCATAGACACACTACCTACCGGATACGGACAACAAATCGCCATAATCTGTTTTTATCTATTCGATTAAATGGTGTACCGATATAATCGTGAACAATGTGTTCGACTGTCCAGCGCATCGTGCTGAAGCATCAAGGTGTCACCCGTGTCAGTGTCAGGTGTCACCACTTGCATTTGACTGGTGACCGGACCACCCAGCGATGTAACCGACACTGGGTCGTGACACTCGTGACCACGAAAATGGTCATGGGAATGGTCGATTTCAAAACAATAACATCTCGGTTTTCATTAGATGAGTCGTGTTACGAGTTATGTGGAACAGATAGGTACGTACTCGTAGTTTTATATGGAAGGTTTTGTGCAAAACAAGCATTTCAAAAAGTAAAGGTGCATTACGATTGGTTTGGAAGCTTTCATATCGAAGATGACTGTGACGTAAACTTTATAAAAACGGATGTAGACTAATTTAATACCTACTAATATAATACCATACCATATGTAGACTAATGATAATCACATTTAAATAAATCGTTTCAAGGGAATCACATACAATTCAGTACCTAAGTTAAAAAATTACGGATATAGACGAATAGCCTGACGAATATAAACCTATCATAAAATCTTTATATTCAACCAATTTCCTGAAAAGAGGAAGTTCCTGAGTTGTCTGGCTTTTTTGTTCCAATGTTTCTATTTTCTCCGAAAGTTAAATTTTTAAATATTTGCTTCAAGAAATTCCTAAGATAGTCGTTTATAACGTTTACTAACTAATAACATACGTGGGCGTTATTCACGTTTCAGATTAAGCTCAATAGGCATGATTAATAAAAAAATATAACTATCCCGACAAATAAACTATGAAAAAATATTAGACACATATTTTTTCTTTTGTCAATTAAACACAAATTTATGAAGATAAGGCCTGCTAAAGTTCCGCGTGATTTCACAAGTGCCATACAAATGTATAGACTTCTGTGAGACAGAAGTCACGACCCCCACTTCCAAACTTTGACAAGGTTTATACCTCTATTGTCATTTAAAGGATTTCATTATCCAGTTATCATGCCTACGAGTACATAAAGTAGCGTGTAATCATTGCTAAATGTGTCACTGAGTAACCATGAACTAATCGTGAACTTGGCAGTGGCACCGACTGATATCAATGTTTTTGTCGCAAATTATGTCATTGCAATGCGGCATGATATGCTATTGTGTAGTGGTGAATAGAAGTTTTTGACAATAATGAATAGAACTATTTTAACCCCCGACGAAAAAGAGGGGTGTTATAAGTTTGACGTGTCTGTTTGTCTGTCTGTCTGTCTGTGGCATCATAGCGCCCGAACCACTGAACCGATTTCAGTTTAGTTTTTTTTGGATGAAAGAAGACTTATCGAGAGTGTTCTTAGCTATGTTTTATAAAAGTCGATTGAGCCGTTTAAGAGTAATGGTGGGTTAAAGTGCGGATGGAAGAACCAAAATTCTACAAATGTGCCCAAAATGGTTGTCAATTGAAAGTTTGTTGTCAAATATTTTTGTGTCGGGGGTTTTTTAATTAGGTATATTATAACATTTCCTATTCTAAAAACTATTACTTTTCCGCAGTTTTAGCGAAAACCTGTAACGATCCTTAGTAATTTTGTAAATCCGAAAGTGTATTTGTTAGTTCCCTCATTCAAAAGCAACAGTGCAACAGATCTACTTTATTTTTGAAATGAATTATCATGGATATACCTAGTTTAGAGCTCGTAGAGTATTGTACGCTACATTAAACTTTACGTAAAAGCCTGATTTTTTAATTAGGGTTCCGTACCCAAAGGGAAAAACGGGACCCTATTACTAAGACTTCGATGTCCGTCTGTCCGTCTGTCTGTCTGTCTGTCACCGGGCTGTATCTCATGAACCATGATAGCTAGGTAGCTGAAATTTTCACAGATGATGTATTTCTGTTGCCGCTATAACAACAAATTCTAAAAACAAAATAAAATAAATATTTAAGGGGGGCATTTCCCATACAACAAACTTGAATTTGTAGACGTTTTTCGCTCTATATTAATAATGGTAACAGGTAGATGCTTGAAATTTTCACAGAATATTTAGTTTTATAATTACTTCAATATTAAATAATAAAATTAAAATAAAACACATATTTAAGGGGGGCTCCCATACAGTACGGAACCCTCCGTGCGCGAGTCCGACTCGTACTTGGCCGATTATTTAATTGAATTATGTTTGGAAATGGTACCTATCATCGCATTGTTTTCTGACTTCATAAAAGTTTCTACAGGTTTTACTTTGTTATAGGTAGATTTTGTAGGTATTTGAAATATTTTGCTTTCAAAATGAAGAAAAATTAAACTGCATAAATTTTTCTTCATTTTGAACAAAATGATTATGGATCTTTGGTTTTTCGAAATAATCCAAGTGACTATCTGGGCACGTGAAAGCTCAGCATCATTTGTTATTTTAATAAAAGTACAGTCATTAGCAGAACCCTATGCACTGTTGCACTTATAGCCGTCAAGAGAGGATAAATCCTGGATTACTGTTATCCAGAATGATGCATTTCTACTAATTTATTATTCGTCGAGAGCTGACTCATGCGCTATTCCCGGGATATTCGCGTTCGATTCGTCACGGGATAGTTAGGTTTATGTTTATCTACAATGGGTTAGTTCAGGTTTACACGTAAATTGAAACTAGAGTGCGTTTCACTAAAGAAGTCCCGCGGCAAGAAGTGAAACTAATTTTAACAGATCGGTCAGGCAAAGGTGGCGACGCGTCTGAGTCTGGACTAAGGACTCAGGATCGTGATTCAAGGGCATTATAGGTTGAATGAAACTTAATGGTGGTTGCAAAAATTAGCGAGTCGTTGACCATGTCTAGACATAGGCCTCCCTTATGGATAATTGCTTATTTTAGACGATTTCTAACAGGATCAAAAATCAGGGAATTATCAATGTGTCAAATGTTCCAAAAAAAATATACAAAAACTGACATCATAATTAACCGCTCAGCTTTCTAAATATAAAAGAGGGATCTCTTTGAAACGATAAAACATGATATTTATGTACCAGGAATTAATAAATATGTATGTAATAGAATGCTGACGCTGTAAACACTAAGGAACCGCAACGTAATCTATGCTACCCGAAACATTCCATAAGCAATGCAAATCAAAACAAAGATTACATTCGCGACACAGAATACACGCCAGTTACTACAGTAATATGATTCCTGTGGTTCTCATAATGGCACAGTTTATGTACTAATTTCTATACATAGCTGATGGTAACTACTTCATTATATTCTTGTACATATTTATGATACAGCATAATTCATAGTTGGTCGCAGGAATACGCTGGGCGCAATGTGGAATAAGATTGGTTTTATTGGAAATCTATAGTGGAGGCCTATGTCGTCCAGTGGACGTCTTACGACTGAATTGATGACAATGATGAATAGTTGGTTCCTAAAACTAATAATTATTTTTCGCAGAAAATCGCACCACCGACTTCCACCATGTACATAAAAGGTTTGCACGAATCGATGTGATATCCATGTACATTATTGTTGATTTATCAAAATCGACCGAGCCGACTTCGATAAAATTTAAATGCGACCACCTCGGGAGTATATTCTTTTGACAAGATGTTTTTTAATAAGTTCACAATTGGCGAATATATGAAACAGACGACACAGAAAAAAATACAAACAGACGAACCTACAACCTCCACCTTTTTGAAAGGCGGTTAAAAACTGAGACGTAGCGATGAAAGCTCACTGCGACTTTTCTTTCTTTGCTTAGACGTTACGACTGTTTTCCCAAGATAGTGGAAATAAAACAGCCAGGTGAAGAAAGCGTCGAATTACGAACGTGAGAATGCATTAACAAATCGTTCGCATCATCTGTCCACACATATCTATGAGTTTATGTGTATCTGACCACAGTTATGCCAACAGTTAAGCTGCTTGTATTGTGATGATGTAAACATACGAAGTATCCCAGTAGTATGTAAGTACAGTAGGCGCGCGAGTTGAATGCAGAGCTTAGGAATGCGAATGTCTCCCCCCGCTATCCGCACGCCCAACCCGCCCAGGCGCGTGAGGTGGGGCGTGCGGATAGCGGGGGGAGATGCTCCCGCTCTTTACCTCAGACCCCGACTGCATTCAACTCGCGCGCTATCTGTAGTATTTTAGCCTAATCAATTTACTAAGTACCCGCAATTTTATGTTTTAATGAGTTGTCTAATTCCTAACAGCAATCGTTAGCTTAAAGTTTTAAAAAGGCGTCACTAGCATATAAAACAATGAAACTTATTAAGTTAAATGTTATTTAAGCTATGTAGTGCTAAATACACATTGTATAATTTATTATTGTCAATAAAGAATTTTCAAAATCAAAATCAGTTAAGCTGCTACAAGACCTCAGCGAATCAATAAAAATCGGCCAAGTGCGAGTCAGACACGCGCACGAAGGGTTCCGTACCGTGTGGGATTTCAGACCCATTTCAAGCTTCTACCTCTGTTGCCGTTTTTAATATCAAGCAAACAACGGCAAAAAAATCACGTTTTTTGTGTCACGTACGTTGTTTGCCCTTAAATAGGTATTTATTTTATTCTGTTTTTAGTATTTGGCGGCTACAGAAATACATCACTTGTGAAAAATTCAACTGTTTATCTATCACGGTTCATGAGATACAGCCTGGTGACAGACAGACGGACAGACGGACGGACAACGGAGTCTTAGCAACAGGGTCCCGTTTTTACCCTTTGGCTACAGAACCCTATAAATGTACTCGTATTAAGACTAAAGAAAATGGAAAATTAAAGAAAACATGGTTTCAGTTTCATTGTTGTCAAAGTACAAATTTACTTTTAAAACACCGGCAGAAAAATGTGAAAAGAGTGAAATGCGGAATCTATCTATGTACAACAAACCTGAAATAAATTATTGATAGAGCCTTATATGTATAAACTTACGACCCGCCCCGGCTTTGCACAGGTGTATTATACATAATATAAACCTTCCTCTTGAATCACTCTATCCATTAAAAAAAACCGCATCAAAATCCGTTGCGTAGTTTTAAAGATTTAGGCATACATGGGGACAGACAGCGGGAAGCCACTTTGTTTTATATTATGTAGTGATACATAAAATTAATATAAATACATAAACACATTTTTTGGGAGAAACGACTGCCAAGTTTGATTATATTTATAGGTTAAAGACTTTTCATCTTTTCACTATGTTGCATATTTTTGGAAAACCAAAAAAAAGTAGAGCTATCACGGCGAGCAAAAGAAATGATTCTCGCAATTTAAAAAAACGCACGTTACAGCGCCTTAAAACAAGATTGTAGCATGCTCAAATAAAGCCGCAGTTTCATCAATAGGCAGTACAAAATAAAACCACAGTTCCATCAACAGTCAGTACTTACTCATTCTAAGAATGTCATGTAGTAACTATTACCTATTCCACTTAGTGTCAGATTCCCAAAATCAACGCGTGAGACTGTTTGTACAAACATACTCTATAACAAGCCGCTTTGCGGTATTTAAGCTTTTCTTAACTTTAGAATGTTTGATTGATTGATTGGTTATGGAAAAGTCTTGGCGATGTTCTGTTGCTTATTCTGTGGCATGGTAAACGATGGTGTAATAAGACAACCGTTATTATTGATTATGGCATGACCGTTTGACTTACAAAATTTCGTCATCATCATCGCGAGCCCTTGATAATATACTTCTGGGCTTAGGCTTAAAAAGTCATCGTTTGACAATCATCTCGCCGTTACTTTGTCAAAATACTCAAATGTGTTATTATTTTCAGGCCTTTGCAGAACACTGAACAATATTTTATACAATCAAATGCAATAAGGTTATCATTACAGTACCTATCATATGGTTCAACAAGCTCTTCCAAAAAAGGATAATAATAAAAACAAACTGCAAGTGGAGTCCATCCGCGCGGAAGAAGCGAAACTTCGACGCAACTGTGCTTTCATACCCCCTCCATGGCAGCGTTACACGTTTAACGCAACCTTGTTGGAAGTCAAATTAGAAGTTTCACTTCGAAAATTGTGAAAGATCCTGAAGGTATTCAATACCTACGCTACGGGGTGTAATGTATCGTTCACAACGAGCATTATAATTATATCGCAGCGTGTTAAAATCTGTGTCTTTGCTTGGCGGAGCTTTAAGGGTGGTGCGCACCCTAGAAACTTCTTTGTCCACCCCAGCATAAATAAAAACAATTTATCCACTTTTGATTTTACTTGTAAATGTTAACTCTTACCTACTTTGTTTTCACTCCAAGGGGAAAAATTAGCGGGAAGAAAATTGTCCCTTTGCCATATTATACGAGAGATACAGAAAACTTTAAAGTCAATATTTATTTTTCTAGAGTGGACTAAAAACTAGACAGTTGCCACTAGAGACGATCCCCAGCTACGCCAACACGAGCACTGCCTTCATTACACGAACACTTGCTGTATAACACGTAACATTACATTCCATAATGCTTGTTTAAAAATAAAGTCTATGGTACACACCAGAAGACTATTAGCTGTACTGCACTGTACCAGCCTTTTTAATAGTCCACTGCAGGACGTAGGCCTACCCACGAAGGGTGATTGGGCCATATCCACCACGCTGGTCCAGTGCGGGTTGATGGATTCACACACGCCATCGAATTTCTTCTACGGACGTATGCAGGTTGCCTCACGATGTTTTCCTTCACCGAAAAGCCAGTGGTGTGAAATTCCGTACATAAGTTCCAAAGAAACTCATTGGTACGGGACCGGGATTGAACCTTAAACATTTTCTTTTGGCAGAAATAGGCAGAGTAAATTATAACTTTCACACATGCTAGTGTGCGAAAGCGATGATTTCCTATTTTGACATGTTTTGACTATCTTAGACATATTATAGAACGGTACAGGTCTGACCCCTCTTCTACGGAAATAATTGGGAAGTACCGCCTTACTTCATGAAATATATTGACACTAAAAATGTAAATTTTTTGCTCAGTTTTGCCCTTTACCGAAAATGCTTAATAAAATTCGCGCTCGTTGCGCTCGTACGCTATACCTACACCTTTGCTGCCTTTTGGGTTCGAACCCTCTCCTCCCGAAATTAAAACCCAGCTACACCTATGCTTCATTTGCTAGCTACGCCTATACTTCAAGCTGCGTTCATTAGATAGTAATCCCCATGTTTACGACTAATTTACAACACCTCCACTTCATATCCACTAGTCACGCGATTTATAAATAGCACTCTAACGACTCAATGAGCCGTGATAATGATGAACTTAATTGAACCACCGACGTGTGTGTCATATTATTCATTAATTGATTACTCGTATTTAATGAAGATTTTAATGTAATACCGTTTTAAAAACTAATTTTAGCATTAATAGGTATCCGTTTAGGTAGGTCCTAGATCTCACGAGATGGGGCAAATGTCGTGTCGGACGAATCTCTCTGTTCAAAATTATATTTCGAAGAAAATGGCACCACCTACTTCCACCTTGTACAAAATTCGAACAGTTTGCTCGAATCGATGTGACATGTATATTATTACTGATTTATTAAAAACGGCTCTGTCGATTTCAATAAAATTTAAACGGGACCACCTCAAGATTACATACTTTCAAAATCATTTTTTTTAAATCCGTTTTATTATGGCAAAAATATCGATGAACATACACAAAAAATACGTTTAGTATAATAACGAACATAATTGTCTCCTCATTTTTCGAAGTCAGTAAAAATTACATCTACGAGTAACGTCAATAATTACATAACTATTACACTTATAATACAGTGTTTCACTTATATCACTGCATTATAGAAATTTTAATTTTATAGTGCTTCCCACACTAGGTTTATCTCAAAGAGTTATTTTTGTGATATAAATTAAAAAAATTCGTCGCGAACGCAGGACTCGAAGCTGCCTCTCTCGGTTCACTAGCCCAAAGCTCTCCCAACAAGATAATTCGCAGTCCTGACTGAGAGTCCTGACGGCGCAATGTCAGGACTGCGAATTAGCTCAGTAGGGAGAGCGTCGAGCTAGTGATGCGAGAGAGGCAGGTTCGGGACCTGCATTCGCGACAATTTTTTAAATGTTTATCACAAAAATAACTCTTTGACTGCATTGTAAGTTCCGTTAACATGAATTTTGCGGTGTATGATTTTTTGCTTCAAATAGTATCTAGCACGCCGCGCGCCGGGTAAAAAGATGGCCTACCACTAGACCTCTATTTGTGTTATTTTAATATTTATGGTCTAATATGGATTTTAATGAAATACCGTTCCTATTATTAAACTGCTAATTTTGCCATGAGTTAGGTATTGATAGCAAGGATAGGTATTATTTTTGTTTGTGCAAAATAAATCATGGCACGGGATAACAGGAAATAGTTGTATCAATGGTTGACCTAATGAACTAACCTACGCAGTTTAATAAATAACGAAAATCCAGTTTGGAAATAACCTATTAATGATTAAATTAATTAATCATTACCTATAGGTATAAACAACTCATTGAAATGTAAAAGTGGGATAGCTTAATGAATCAAACTTTTAGCTTTATTTTTTTACCTAACGTTTCTATGCAAAGATTCTTTGCATTCATCATTGTAAACATCTCGTTATTATGATAAGTTCTTACTACGAGACCAACTCTTAAACATCGCGTGTACGATGAAAACAAAATCTACTGCTGTACGACTTCGTCGTAACTCGCTGGACTTTTATATGCCAACTGTTTCATTAATTTTTTTCGATTCCGAAATGTAATTTTGTATAGTAAAGCTGATTTTTTTTCTCGAATTTCGGGTTGGCCCCGTAATTAAAGTTGTTGATAATGATGGCCTTAATCAATAATGAAATATGGTAGAGACACACTTACCTAGCAGCAATATGGGGAGGTCTATGAGGAGGTGCCACCAAAGGCTGTGCCGCGCCTGCATCTCAGGGGGCGCCGGGGGGCGCGGCTCGGACACTCGCTGTAACAAACAAATATATTTTAAACACATGTCATTCATAGAAAATATAATACACTTAGTAGAGCACCATACTTTGTGTAATTTACAAATTCTGAACGGAATATTTTTACTGATGTATCTTATCGTAGCTGTTCACAGGTATGCCTGTGAACAGCTACGCATATTCAATTATAAAATTGCCACATAAATTGTAACTAAAATTAAACAAAAATTAGTTGCAATTTATTTACTCTTATAATTTTAATTTATTTACTTTTTAATAATTTCTATAAACCTAGTGAGTGAAGCACGATAAAAATCATCTAATTATTTACTTTTAATTATATTTTTCGCAAATAATGGCAAAACCGACTTCTATCGTGTACAAAATTCTAATAAGTACATAGTTCGTTTCAAATGATGTATACAATTTTTATATTATTGTTGATTTTTCAAAAACAGCTGAGTCGATTTCGGTAAAATTTAAATGGGATCACTTCCAAAGTATATAACCATTTTGAACTAAAAAAAGATTTTTTTTTAAAATATATATGAACATACACAAAAAACACCTCCTCCTTTTTGGAAGTCGATAAAAATAAAACGTTCATATGAGACGGCACAAAAACCAAAAATTAAAGAGAGAAAAGTCGCGGGAATTATATAGTTACAGAACAAATATATAATTTACATAATAAATATAACTCCTTGTCTCTTTAAAATCGGCGGAAATAATACTTAAGCGCATCCGCAGACTTAGCAACAACTTAAATTTAGACAATGCAACGTCTAAAACATTCTTCATGGACTGTAAACCTAATTAGAATTGTCGTTAAGTTAAACTTTTACGGCGCAGTCAAACTACATTTCAGTTACAGTTACGGTTTGCTTGGTTTACGGATACGGTAGAGTTAACTACCCGACTTACGTTTTCCTTGTTAGTGACGCCATCTGTTGCAATAACATTGGCACTGCACACTGGAAACAATGTGTAGTTTTGAAAATGTAGTATTGCCAGACTAATTCAGTTGGAAAAGTTGTCAAGTGTGAGTTTGGAATGTTGGGACGGAAATATTTACTGACTGTAATAATTATTACAGTAATGTTCATTACAGACAGTCAGTTGGGAAGCCAGAAAATTGTTCGATACCGACAAGAGCCAGCATAAATTCTAGAAGCTTTTATTTAGTTTCACCTGTCTCATTGTCTGTCTGTCGGTCTGTAATCAAATCTTGCAAATTAAATTTGATCCACTTCCCGATTACCGATTGAACAAAAATTTTGCATACGGGTACATTAATTTGTAAATCGCGTGACAATGCAATACTATGATGACATGGTGCTAATCTGATGATGGAGCTGGAAGGTGGTCAAAGGAACTTAGCAATGAAACGACACAACCTCATCGAGTTTGAGTTCATTTGAATGGTCTTGGCGAGTAGTTTGTCATTCAATGGTAACCAGGGTCTGATGATGGCGTTGGAAGGTGGTCATAGGAACTCTGTAATGAAACGCAACCATGTCGAGTTTCGGCTCGTCTTGGCGAGTTACTGTTGAGTAAAAGCTTGTTTTTAAAAAATACGTTTTTTTTTAAATATAATTCTTGTTAATGTTAAAGCAAGATGTCCACTCTCACAGTGCTGGTTAATTATTAATTATCTTGTCCGTCAAGAACAATTTCCTGGCTTCCTGACAGTGTGCTTTGGATTTTGTCCATTTTTTAAATTTATATATTAAAACTATTCTGAGCTTCTTAATTTACTGGAGTCAGTTCTTGTCTGGCCATATGAAATTAGACAGTAAGGGTGATTTGTGTGAGGGTTATAACCATGTTATAACCGATTATTAACAGATTGAAATGACCGTGTGTGCACAGCTTAAGTCTAACACACTGCACACACTAAACAACACACACACACAACTACTCTGAATTAGCAATTTACCACAAGATCTACTGTCTCAGTCTCAGCCCGACATAACATCTAAGCGCATAGAGAAATAATACGCTACAAAGCTATCTACAAATCACCACTGTCACGCCCGAAAATTCCCATGCTAATGAAATCCTAAACAAACCAGGCCATCGCTAAGTAGGTACATTACATAGACCTAGGACATAGAATATCTAAACATTACTAGGCATTTACATAGGAATGTAGGTACGATCCAACGTAGACGTCTTTTGGGCCAATGTGTTTATGAAACAGAGAACTAGAGAGAGACCTTCCCTTTACCAGGTGAGGAAGATTTTTTTCTGCATATTATACCAGCAGGGCTACCATACGCAACACTAAATAATTCTACCGACGTGATCAGAACGAGACAGAGTTTTGGTGAAGTATATACATATCTGTCACTTTTTCGCACGTCAACAAAACTCTTTTCGTGGTTTTATGCTAAGCTAACAGGGCACTCCGAAACTTTTGCGACAAACAAGATTTATGTAGGGGACACCAGTCAGTTATAGGGGAGGGGAGGGTATTGCCGTACACCTAACTTTAAATTATTTTTTCTACAAATTTGTTCAGCTTTAGGCCCAGTGTCACGTTCCAGATAATGTAAAATATACTATAATACGTGTTGGTAAATAGAAGAGCAAGTTAATAAATGTATAACATTGTAAAAATTAAATAATTTGAATGTGAGGCATTTACGGAATTACCCGACGCTTGAGTGTAATTCCGTACACGGTTCGTTCAATATCGTACAAATTTAAAAGCCTCCTTAAATTTGGTTTATGAGCATATTATCGATAATAAAAGGTTTCATTTTGATTTCAAGACATTATTTATTAGAAAAGTGCACACAAATATTTATCAGAATTAATTATTCGCAAAATACAGCCATCAAAAAATTAGTACATTTGTTATAGGTTATTAACGGTTTATATATAACTCGAACTCGTTTTTTTGTTTTGGTAAGCTGACAAATAATAAATAACTATTTAAAAATTACACAAACAACAAAACATCAATAAATAATTTATAGCAAGTATATTATTCCGTTCATTTCACGGTATTTCGGGCGATACCGTACAATGTACGGAATTTCCCGAAATTAATATTCTACCTTTAACCGTCTAAATTAGCTGTAATTTACTCGATACAGTATTAGTAACAACATAAATATTCGCTAAATTCATCTACAAATGAAATAAATAGCCGTCATTACAAAAAACTGTAACCCAAACCCAGTTACGTCTTATTTTCCGATGTCACAATACTATAAAAATCAGGACGCAATCAAGTGCCCACCTATTTCATCGGTGTCATGGCCCGGACTAAGTCCATAGAGTGCGACAAGGCGAAACTAGACACAAGGAATACGTGCAATAGAGACAAATGCATGTTTCTCGGTTTCTTATTATTATTTTGAAGTGTACGGAAATGGCCGCTGTACGGTACAACACTCCGTTCCCCTAATTCTTTTTTGAAAACGCGGTCAATGATGAGTTCAAATAATGAAATTTCAATTTGCAAAATATCTTCCACAACTTTTATGAGAATGCGGCCAGTGTTTTGGGGACCTCTGCTCCGGGAACAATTAGGGGCGGGTTATTTGACTAAGTTTATTTAAATTTAAAATAGTTAAATTTTTATGAGATAAAATGAATTATTGATTCACGTTGAAAAATGGAGCTAGGTACCTACTTACGTTGCGCACATTTTCGCGCGATGATTTCGTATGTAGCAAAAAATCATAGAACGAAAAATGCATAGTTACTAAACGTAATCTACGTGATCGAATCAAGAATGAGGAGATCTGCAGACGAACCAAAGTTACTGACATAACTAAGCGGATTAGCCAGTTAAAATGGCAGTGGGCAGGGCATATAGATCAAAGAACCCATGACCAATGCGGCCGTAAATTCCGTAAAGTCAAAAATACAAAGGCCGTAAAGTCAAAAATACAAAGGCCGTAAAGTCAAAATGGATACCACGTAGCAGCAAGCGCACCATACTCGTATGAAGTTCACCGAGTAAGACTGAAGATATAGTTGTAATTGTGTAATTATTTATTATCGGAGTTGGTGGTAAGTATTGTGTTTATCAGCAGAGATTTGTTTTGCAAAAGTGACATGTCCTCTCTCCGAGATCTGTGGTATAGGACCTTGGGGCCTTCGTGGGATGTGCACAATAGATAAGGTTTTGTGGTACAGCTAAGGTATTTTAGTGTTTAAATTATGTACAGTGCATAAGTTCACCGAATACCTAAAGGTTATAGTTAATTTGCTTAGGACGGCGTGGCCAGAGCTTCTCTGTTTACTCTGTGCCTGTTTTATGTTCCAAAAATAAACAAGAGGAAAAATCGGCCAAGTACGAGTCGGACTCGCGCACGGAGGGTTCCGTACTGTATGGAAGCCCTCCCTTAAATATTTATTTCATTTTAATTTTATTATTTATTACTGAACTGAATATAAAACTAAACATTCTGTGAATATTTCAAGCATCTACCTGTTACCATTATTAATAAAGAGCGAAAAACGTCTAAAAATTCAGGTTTGTTGTATGGGAGCCCCCCTTAAATATTTATTTTATTTTCTTTTTAGTATTTGTTGTTATAGCGGCAATAGAAATACATCATCTCTGAAAATTTCAGCTGCCTAGCTATCATGGTTCATGAGATATAGCCCGGTGACAGACAGACAGACAGACTGACAGACGGACATCGAAGTCTTAGTAATAGGGTCCCGTTTTCCCTTTGGGTACGGAATCCTAAAAACGCTTACTTTTTGTGGTTGTATTATAATAGCCAGCTAGACTGTTTACTTTACTGTTATTATAAATTCTTAAATCACTCACGACTATTCGGCTTAAATAAAAGTGCGATACAAGACGACAAAAAAACCTGAGTTCGCTGTCCGCTGCTATGCTTTTACTATGTCATTTTTACTATCAAATATGGAAACGAGAATATAGATATATGTATCTATGGAAAAAAAATAAAGTCAACGTAGGAAAATGCTTAATATACGTGGTATAAGCTAAATCAAACATAAAGGCGTCTGTGAAGTTAGTAGAAGCTGCGGACATCCCTACTACCCATCCTACGAATTTTAAATAAATAGTTACTAGGTACGCAATGACTCGCCTCGTATACATTGATACAGCCTATATACAAAACACCACACATATAGGTACCAAGCAAGATGTGGTCAAATACAAACTTATATATATATTATAAAAGAGTTATTTTGGTGAAAAAGCATTTCAAAAATTCGTCGCGAATGCAAGACTCGATCTTGCCGGGCTAGAGATCCGAAGACGCAAGATCGAGTGCTACATTCGCGAATGTTTGAAATGTTTATAACAAAATAATTCTTTGAGATAAACATAGTGTGGGATGCACTATAAAATTAAAAGAGGCTGATTTTTTATTCATTCTAAAAGGTATTTGCAAAACTTATAAAACATTTCATAAACTTAACTATATATTACAACTACTGTGTGTATGTACAAACCTAAACAAATTAATAAAAAAAAAACCATTTGAGTTAAAAAAATGAGTATGTATAGATGACGATGAAAACCCTAATCTAAAAGCCCACTACCAGCGGGCACAGTTCCCAAAATGCTGGCCCCATTACCACGTTGGATAGCAATACTAATCCAAAAAAAAAAAAAACATTTCATTAAACCAATTATAATTTTAAAATAAGTAATTAATTTTTGCAAAAAATCGTTACACCGACTTCCACCGTGTACAGAATTTGAATAGTTTGCACGAAAAGACGTGACATCCATATACACTATTTGTTGATTTATCAAAAAAAGGCTCAGCCGCTTTCGATAAAATTTCGATGCGACTACCTTGCGAGTAACCCTTTCGAACGAAAAAATATTTTTTTAATCGGTTCACAATTGGCGAAAATTTCGATAAACGTACACAAAAAAAACATACAGACGAACATAGTACCTTTTTGGCAGATAGATACTCTTTATTGCTAATACAAAGAGCACAAGTAACACAGATAACCAAAACATTAAAATTAAAGCGTGTAACAAGATGCGGCCTTATCGCTAAAACCGATCTCTGCCAGGCAGTCGAAAAAATTTGACGTCACACTGACCACCGGACCAGCGTCCTGCCCCATCTCTTCCTTCCATTCTCCGACATCTGTGACAGTTGTGTGCCATAAACTTCTATTTTTAGGCCCATTCATAAATTAAGTCACGCAACGCGCCTGCGCACAAAGTCAACGACAGTTTGACAGCTGCCAAATAAGGTTTGACAGCTACCGGCCGCATCATCCGCCATATTGGATGTCAACTGCCTCATTCAAATTCCGCACGTTGACTTCTATGCGAATAGAATATTTTCTTACACATATTAGCCAATAACAATGAAATAAGCTATTAATCTTTCGATAATCTTTGTTCTATTGTCTCATGTGTGTTTTTTTAAATCGGCGACACCTTCCGTTACTTAGGGTTCCGTTATCTTAATGTGAAATCGACAATGATCGAATGCTAAATCTAAGGCGTGTGGGCTCGCACAAAGGATCTAGTTCTTGTGAGGATACAGTTTTCTAACCTATTTACATACTTTTGATAGTTATACATATTTATGAATCTATGTTTAAAATAAATAATTTAATTTTAAATAAAAGTGAATATGAAGTGTCTGCGCTTGACTGTACGTTTGTTTAGTTATTCTAAACTGAGGAATAAATTTTAATGGGTTTATCCTTTGGGTGATAATATAATGATTAAGTTATTAGGTTAGAAAATTACAAGCCTACAAGTTTTAGTTTAACTATTAAAAATATAATACTCTTATTCAACACCGAATCACTTGCGAGATATGACGTGACAAACAAACCTACAACATACACAGTTACACACGTCTAATTAACAGCACCCGTATTTTTAGGTCGAGAGTTATAAATAGACAGTAGACACAATTTTCATTAAACTTTAAAACATGCTTGCACCAATTGCACAAGCAAGCATTCTTCGAGTAATTCCTTAAACATTTTTACTTGCAACAGGAATCTAGCCCATTACCCTCCATACCACAGTAATTGATCACTTCAAACAGAAGGTTGGCACAGAAACAATTAACATAGCAATGTTTAGCTAAGAGTTAGCATCCTAATGACAAATAGTAACTCGTACTTATAATGTTTACAGAAGAGATTCGCCAATACCATGAGCACTTATTTGCAATCATTATCATTATGTAAGCAATACTGTACTTATTTGTTTGATCAAGTTACTAAACGTATTATGCAAGCTATTATTAGATAGCTCTATTAGTTTCTATGGGTTTGTATTTGTACATTGTATTGTATTGTCCTATAGGAAACCCTAGTAGCTGAATGGAATAATGCTCAGTTTATAAGCTTTAAGCCGTGGTGGTATAGTGGTAATGACACCCGCCTTAAAATCGTGAGGTTGTGGGTTCAAATCCCGGTCCCGTACCAATGAATTCCTTGGAATTTATGTACGGAATTTCACACCTCTGGCTTTTCGGTGAAGGAAAACATCGCGAGGCAACATGCGTACATCCGTTGAAGAAATTCGATGGCGTATGTGAATCCACCAACCCGCATTGGGCTAGCGTGGTGGATATGGCCCAATCACCCTTCGTGGGTAAGCCTACTTCCTGCAGTGGACTACTAAAAGGCTGGTACAATATAAGCGTTAAGCACGGGCACGGGTTCACCAGATCCCTTATAGACCAAATCAACCTTTTTGGCGGTCGTGATGTTAGCTACGAGTACAACCTGCGGATATTTCAATCCACACTGAAGCTCACTTAGCAGTGGGCAAGGTTTAGGTTATCCGCTGATTATATTATCTAACTTCACATGCGGCAAAAAGTTTAATTTGGCCCATTAATTATTTTTGGTGTACAGATTTACATAATTTTTAACAGACTACAAAAAAGGAGGCGGTTCTATGTTCGTATTCAGTATTTTGAAATTAAACTTGTAATGCGACTTCGAACAAGGTTGCGTTGAACGTTTAAAGCTACCATGGAGGAGGTATGAAAGCACTGTTGCGTCGAAGTTTCACTTCTTCCGCGCGGAGGGAATCCACTTGCATTTTTAATTTCTTTTTTTTTTTGTGCATGTTCATCGATAATTTCGCCAATTGTGAATTGAACCGAAAAAATATATTTTAGTTCGAAAGGGTACGAATATACTTCCGAATTGGTCACATTCAATTTTACAAAAATCGGCTGAGTCGTTTTTGAAAAATCAACTATAATGTAATTAATTCAAGCGATATATTTTGTACCTACACGATTGAAGGCGGTTTTGTAATCTTTTTGCGAAAAATAATTAAATCAAAAAGAAGTCGTCGTGAGTGTCGTGACTATCATGTGACTACCTGCATTTTATTATGTCCGTAGAAGAAAAACATCGTTGCAATGATCTCGTTTAATTTATTCGCGCTACAGTTTATCATACGTACGGAACTCTGGATATTGATTAGTTTTGTTCTTGACCGAATTTCCGATCTCAGTCCATAAGTACGGATTGAATTAAAATTCTAAAGACGATTGGTTGAGATTCTTCCGGATCTTATTTTTTTGTTACTTTTTGTCTCCTTTGCTTGCAGAACAAGGAAATATTCTGTGAATACGTATTTATGCCCCACTTCGTATAAATAAGGTGTATAATGATTTCCTACAATATAGAATTAAAATTGGAATAGTTTGGAAAATTCGCCTACGCTTTTTTTTTTGGAACGAGTTAGATGTCGATATTCAAATATTAACTGTTTTACTACAAAAGTTTTAAGCAAACTTTAGACAATGTTTAACAGTACGAATTGCACGGTTAAACAATGTTTGAAGCGAGTTTAAATCTTTTGTGGTAAGGTGGATTGTTTTCAGTAGGTTTTTTGAACCCCGAATCCATGTAGACCCCTCTGTTTAGCATTATTTATGTATTTGTCGATTTATCTGTATTGCTATGAAATGTAAAAGTAACAAGTCAAATTGATTTTCCTTGGGTGCGCACCTACTGTAATTTGTATTATAATTACCTAGTACTTATTACAAGAAATAAAACACATTTGGTTTTCATGACGTCTACATAAGTTCTCAGAAGGGTTTTATACAATTGTCAGAGGCATGATTTTCAGGGATGAGGCGAGAGAGGATGTCCGATGACGATTGCCGTCTTTTTTATGTGCTAAGGTAAGTATGATCCACCGGAAGTACTTACATAGCACTGACTTATTAGTGGGTGAGTCATTACTCTCGACTTCCCGAAGATCCTTTTAAGTGCAAGCTAGAGAAAAAAACTGAGCTCCAAAGTCTGCTTTAAGCTTAGCCACTGGAGCAGTTATGCCAGCGGCCCAGACTCTGAGCCACGCTCCGTTATTTTAAGGAGCTGAGCTTGCTCGGGTAGACGCTGGAAGAACAAATGCACAAAACACCTCACGCCGGACCTTAGTGCAGGACCTATGGCTCCAGCAGCGAATAAGAATACCCATAATTATGACGAACTATGATGAAAAGATATCCAAGCGAAAAAAATATTGGTTTCCAACACATTTTGCGTAAGTCACCGAACTTTTTGTATGTAACAGCTGATTTTCTTCCGCGATTTCAGGGTTGGCCTCATAGTAAAAGTTGGTTGTGAAGACGAGTACAATTATTCCAAAATATGTCCGTCGTCACAGAAACACACCGTGTAATGATGAACCGTTAATTCCCATGAAATCGTTTAATATTTTTCTTTAATAAACTGCGTCTCAGGTACCTATTCTAAGAGTAATAGCATTTGACATCGTTATCAAAATGCTAATTCACAATGCATAAAAGTGATCGACGCACACCGTTATGTTATTACAACAAAAACGTATTCAAGTAGGCGTAAGCGTCACAAGAT
Source organism: Hypomecis atomaria (assembly GCA_964007245.1). Taxonomy (NCBI): domain Eukaryota; kingdom Metazoa; phylum Arthropoda; class Insecta; order Lepidoptera; family Geometridae; genus Hypomecis; species Hypomecis atomaria. Next base: position 17,298,523 of record OZ023297.1, read on the forward strand.
AATTTTTGATAACTCACTCATATTCAAGTATCAAGTGCGTTTATAAGTATAATATGCTCCTTATACACGACGGCGCTGCTTTGATAAGTGCATGAACTTGCAGAAGTTTATTTATGTTATCATTATAAACCACTTTTGCTATGAGATCAATTATTGTGAAATCGCGAAAAAAAAAACAACTGTTCGATAGAAAAGTTCATTGACTCCCATTATGCAATCAACCAAAAAATCGACAAAAATAAATTGCTTTTCCATACATTTGTCGATACATTTGCACAGTTGATAAGCTTTTTTTAGGATTAGGACTTAGTCCTACAGTAAAATTGGTTCACAGTAAATACACTTAATGTATAGTTTCAGCATTAGATGGCCCTAAATAAACACGTTTTATATCTGAATAGAATCAATCATTTATTACATTATGTATCTAGATAGAGTCTAAAACTCAAAATAGCCCAAAGTGCTATGGAGAGGGTTATGTTCGGAGTTTCTCTTCGAGGTCGAATCTACAATGAATAGATCCACAGATAGTCAAAAAATCGGACATCCAATGAGGCTGCAAAGTCCTCGAATGGAGACCATGTACCAGCAAGCACAGCGTAGGACGACGAACGACTAGGTAACCGATGATAAAATTAAAACCGCAGGAAGGCGCTCGGTGCAGGTCGCTTCCAACTAGGTTTATTGGATTTCAATAGGGAAGGGGAGGCCTATGATCAGCAGTGGACGTCCTACGATGCCCTATGTTTTATGTTTATCACAGCCCTTACTCCAGGTTTTGTGTAGTTTACTTAAACTTTTGCGTTCGCGAGTGGCTCCATACATTTTAGTTGGTTCTTCGTCGTTTCCGCCAGGGGTGCTGTACAAAAATGTATAGAGCTATACGGCAACAGCTGTAGTTTCAATTTACGTGTAAACCTGGACTAACCACACAGGTTTTGCGTAGTTTACTTAAACTTTCGCGTTTGTGTGTGGCTCAATTATATTTCGGATCCGCCAAAAGCGCTGTACAAAAATGTATAGAGCCCATACGGATACAACTGTAGTTTCAATTTACATGTAAACCTGGACTGACCCCTTTCACCACCTTCCCTGTTAAGAAATAAGTCTGTTATTTTAACGCTAACCTGTTATTGTTACACACAAGTTTACTTTCGTAATTTTAACGCTAGTGATTTAGTGATTTATTGCGACAGATTTTATGCGTATTTGAATTATCATTAACTGCACCGGACCATAAAACGTTTATGGCATGCATTGATCAACTTTATGGTAGATGTTTAGTATTGGGTTCACAATTCTAAAAATAACATTGCAGCTACCTATAGTGGCAACCTGTACCGAGGATGCGGTAGAGGCTGCCAGATTTTGGTTTCAAAATATTTGATAAAATATGTTACGTAAATATTGAACAAACCTAGAAAAAAAAATTAGCCTTTGCCACGAAATGAAGATGATGACCTATGGTGTAGCGTAGGACGTCCACCGATAAGTCGGGCATACTTTTTAACCAAGACGGCAAACGCATTCTGGATGCAAGCCGCTTCCGGCCGGTCTTAATGGAAATCCATAGGTAAATCCTATATTCAGTACTGGGCATCAAACAGTTGATTCGGTTATAATAATGAGATTGATTTTAAAGTTTAAAGAAGTTAGAAAAACTTTTTTTTAGTTCGAAAGGATAATATTCCCGAGGTAGTATCATATAAAATTTACAGAAATCGGCTGAGCCGTTTTTGAATATTCAACAATATTGTAAACAATTCGAGCGAAATATCCGAATTTTGTACACGATGGAAGGCGGTTTTACCATTTTTTGCGAAAAATAATTATATGTATGAACTTTGAGGAAATATTACTACGTAGTAGTAGTATAGCTCGATGTGTATGAACAACATTTTACCTGAGTTTCTCTGAAACGGCGAAAATAAAAAGAGCCGCCAAATTATCAAATAACGATAATAACGTGGTTTCGATTAATATCAGCCTGTTATTATCTCTCTCTCTCTCTTATTATCTAACCTCTGCGTAATAGGTAATCTCGGATTAAAACAGATTATAACTTTCTTCAATCCAATCATGGGCCCTTTTTTATAAGCTTGGGTAATTTAAACGAACTCTACACGGTCAGTCAAGGTATGAAAAACTTAAGCTTGATGAAAATACTCTTTAAAGTTTTTAACTTTTTGAACGTCAAAAGGTTAAATACAACCTTAAAATTAGTTTTATTTATTATTTGATCCATTTGGAGTTGAGACTTCGGGTCCATGGGGGCCGGGAGCTCATATTTTTAAAAGTCTTTCTGAGCGTCTGGTGCACGCGACGCTTGACCAAAATGCTGGTGTTAATTTGGCTCAACGCATAAGCATTGCCATTCAGCGTGGCAATGCAGCCAGCATGCTGGGCACGCTGCCAACTGGCAGTGGGCTTGAGCATTTGGATTATCTTTAGACCTTCAAGATTAGTTTTAGCATATAGTATTTTATTTTGTTGTAGTTAATAAAGGCACTTTTGCCCAATAAAAAAAAGTACTATCATTTAAGTTCATATTTTTACTGACTGGAAATGTTTTAAAAGATTACTGTTTTCGTTATCATTATTAATAGTGTTAATTAAAATTCAATCTATGCATTGTAGATAAAGAAACTATTGCTGAAATAATGAGAAGTTACTCTCGTTTTAACCATAAATAATGTCTTGTATAAATTAGCTTTTACGTAAAAAGTTTTCGATCTATGTATTAGTTACGAACATAATAGTTTATTAATCTCATTCATCCTCTGCACAAAGCGACCCGTGACCGCGTCAAGCCAACAATCAAGCCACGAGATCGTGCGTGATCTGAGACCGATCGTGTAAACTTCCCATTATTCCGAGCGCTCTACAGTTTAATCCATTGGAAAGCGTTCAAAGGTGTAATTTTCGCTGGTTTGTTACTTTTATTGCCTTTTCTCTTGTGCTGTATCTATAGCTCGTAGATTTCTTTAGACTGCGTGATCAACTACTGTACTGTACTGACCCTTAAATAGAACACTGTTTAACATAGGTGATACCCACGAAAGGAGCAAGATATAATGAGAAGATTTTGGCCTTTTTGCAAGCTTTTATTTAACTTGCAATGGATGTACCTATGTAAGTAAGTTCGGGTGGAATCTTGCAAGTTAAATTTGAAAAACTTCCCGGTTTCTGATTGATCTGAAATTTTGCACGCATATGTATATCGCGTGACAATGCAATAATATCGTACCATGGAGCTGATCTGATGGTGGAGTCGAAAGGTGGCCGTAGGAACTCCTGTACTAAAAAAGATAGACCCGTCGTGTTTGGGTTCGTTTTACTTGTCTAGCACTCAGCTGCTACATGATATCCAGGATCTCAAAAGCTTGTATTTTAAAAGAGTTATATTTAATCATAATTTATTCATTTTGATAAAAAAAATATACACTTGCATATTTTGCCTGCCTGCCTTCGAGCAAATATCTACAGAGACACATTCTCTAAGTGAAAGTAGAAAAAAAATGTCCGAACGCTGTCATACACACCGACTTAGCTATTTTCATTGAATAATGCACTGACACGTTTTCTCGAATTTCGACGTTATGTCACCTAATAATTTCTTGTAACCGAGCACTTTGGCATCGCGCGACGTCGTAGTCGGCTTGCAATCGCCTTACGACTAACTAAAAAGCCTGCCCACTACGTAGTTTGGGCAGAGTTTTGGCTCGGACACTTTTTTTGCACGATTGTGACTCTATAGATATTTGCTCGAAGCTACCTGCTGGAAAAAAATACATATTATTATTTAGTTTGCCAAATCTATGCAAGTGTATATAAAAGCCTTCCCACTGGCTGACGGACTACTTAAAGCTACTACGCAGATGGACAGACCGCCAAACCCTACTGGATACAAGCCTTTTCCAATAGGTCTGGGTGAAGATCTACAGGAGAGGGTTCTGTTCAGCAGTGGATGTGAATTAAGGAGATGGATATGAATAGTCGTTTGCAATTGTTTATATTCAAATAATATTCAAATGCAGTGAGTGCAGCCAATGACATTTTATAGTCAATGCATTCAATGTAATAGTGCTTTGTATCTGGTATCTGCATTTTACCATGCAATTCACAATACAAAACTTTCCCGAAGGAAATTTCTCTGACAGCGGCGGCGCCGGCGCCTTGTCACTTCGATACAATACCTACGATACTATCAGCAATGACAGCAATGGTGCGCCTAGACAACTACGTGGAAACGCATGAATGCATAATATGTGATAAGGATAACAGGTCTTGGTAGAAATCTATACAGGACTGAGGAGGCCTAGTGGGTCGACTATATCATCAATATTGCGGTTCGAATCTGGACACGATTGGCAAAGAACCGAGGCAGATGGCACTACGAGAGAGAGGCCTATACCCAGCAGTAGAATAAAGAAGGCTGCGGATGATGATACTTTGTCCAGACGTTCTACAAGTGATTATGATGATCTCCATCGTATCAATGTTTGAAAATGATTAAAATTTTTTTCTTCTAAATATTTAGCCACTGCGACTTTTTATTATGATGATAATAATGCATGATGATGAAGTTCTCGTCTCATGGTAATCGATTTAGTTTTCTGCATTCAGCTTATTACCATTCTAAGTACTCATAGTGTACCTTGATTAGGATGTTTCTTATCGATCACCAAAGTAGATGCGGCGATACTTGTCTCTGTAATGATTCGGTCTTCACCGTAACAAAATCGCACAGCGGTTCAAGTCTCATTTATTTCCTATTCTAACTCAGAGAGAGAGTGTAAAGTTTATTTATAAATGTACAAAATAGATATTGAGACCTCTACCGCAAACTTCAAATACAATGAGTCGACCAAAGATAATAAAACCAGCAGTTCGCTCATGTAGAAAAATATATTCACGACAGCTCTTCCAACACAGGACCTATTTAATGCTTCTATGATTTATATGGCTGGTATTTCATTCATGCGATGTGACTCGAATTAGACAGCATTTAAAGCATAATGTAAGTTTAAGTCTGATGACATTTGGATTGACACGGATATCATAAATAGACTTTTTCTGAATAGGTAGGTCCCAGCGATTCCCGACATGACGGATATTTGTATAGGTAATGGATGCCTGTTCTGGCTCTACGTGTGAGTTGTCCATGTCATTGTGTATATTCTATGATATCCACGACACATAGAATTCTATGAGTGCAAAGCGTTATTTTAACAGTAGTAATTTTTTAGTCTTGGAATCTAAATTAAACCATCTTCCTGACGTTTCATTACACCTAAATTTGGTGTAAACTCCTACGTGTTTCCGTGATAATATACTATTATAATCAACATCTATGAATCTTATACAATAAAGACGGAAGGTAGCCAAAGGAACATATACGATAGTTTCTTTGGCTCAAACTCCAACATCGTCTAAAGTCAGGAGACTTTTGTCTCCTGACTTTGTTTGATCAGAGAAGAGCACCATCGAGTGATTTGTAAGTATGTCACGAAAAACATTGTTTTAGATATTCACTTATTTCGTGATTAAGACCCACGAGCTATCTACCAACTTTATAGCCCGTGGGAACAAACAACCATCGCAAGTAATAACATCTGCACGAAACCTTGTATCTGTCGGAGTTTCTGCAATTTACACTCCAGTGCCAAACAAGACAAGAACAAATAGGAAACTTAGACTTCGCGGTGGCCTAGATAGAAAAGTCTATGCCTAAGCGTTTGATTGCTTAGAAAGTGATGAGATGTAGCCAATGTAAGCCGTGGTGACCTAATAGCGAGCCTTATAAATGATAGGTCGTGAGTTCATTTTCCCAAAGAGCTCTATGGAATTTGATGATTTTCACATCACTGGCTGTTTGGTGAAGGGTGGGGACTTGGAAGGCATAGACCTGTACCGATTTTTTAATAAACCACTACTGAACGTAGGCCTACCCAGGAAGGCTGATTGGGCCATATCCAGCACGCTAGCTCAGTGCGAGTTGGTGCATTCACATACGCCATTGCTTTTTTTCTACGGGTGTACTCGTACTTATGTAGACTCAATGTTTTTCTTCACTGAAAAGCCACCTCACGATTGTAAAGCGGGTGTTAATACTCCTAGACCATGACAAGCGAAATCGAATGCAGTTGAATAAAATTTGGTCTGTATGGGTAAACGCTTTATTGTGCATACCAAGTAACAAAAAAAACAATGACATTTGATATGAGAAGTTTCATGTAGTATACATATATACATCAGAAAGCTAGCGGAGCTAGCGTGGTGGATATGACTTAGTTGTCTTCTGAAAGTATGCCTACGTTCTATATAGCTAACTAATAATGCTTCAGACAAAAACAATAGAACACTTAGACTTAGCGCTGGATAGAAAAGTCTAGGCTTGTGCATTTGATTATTTAGAAAGTGATGAGATATAGCCATGGCACCGATTGCTAGTGAAAATAATCTGCTATTTTTCAGAGCTACAATTAACTTATTTTATGAATTAATTGGCCAAGTACGAGTAGGACTCGCGCACGCAGGGTTCCGTACTGTATGGGAGCCCCCCTTAAATACTAATTGTATTCTGTTTTTAGTATTTGCTGTTATAGCGGCAACAGAAATACATCATCAGTGAAAATTTCAGCTCGCTAGCTATAACGGTTTATGAGATACAGCCTGGTGACAGACAGACAGACGGACAGCGGAGTCTTAGTAATAGGGTCCCGTTTTTACCCTTTGGGTACGGAACCCTAAAAAACGACACTTTTACAAAGCAACAAACCATGAGCCAATGGACGCGTAGTTAAAAGTGCACCTGCTTTTAAACATATACTATAAATCATTATTTAAGTATGTATTCATAAAAATTACGACTAGTGCTATTTGACATGCTAATCAAGTATTCATTAACAATTATTAGGACTCAAATGATTGCATTGCATAATGGGTAATGCATGTATGGTTACCATGATAAAAGAAAAATTCTGAAAACATTCTTGGAATTTCTTCAAAAAATATACTAGGAACGGGATTATTTTTAAGTTTTTCTATAAGCTGTAATTCTGCTAATGTACAATTCCATAAATTTATAATAAGCAAATATACAAACTTTATAATGTCAACTTTCTGTTATTTTTTTTTTTTGGTGAAAAATAAACAAAGCAGAAAGAGACTGAAACTTCACTTAATTATTTTAAGTACCTACTACTTTTCTCACCTTATCACACGAACATTTTTCATTTGTAATTTTGTTCGATCTACCTAAATAATCTGGAAAAATTCAAATATAATCCGACCGAATCAGTCCTGTTGGTTACTTTAGTCGCATAGCTAGTTATCCTTAGATTCTTATCGACACTTATTAATTAGGTTTAGAAATCGGCAGTGTATTGACGTCGACTCATTTGCATGTTTCTGGTATCGGTACTACGTCATTGTAAGTGTTGTGTCACATGACATTTTGACACTAACGTTGGTTATTGCTCTGTGATATATTTGCGAAAATATGACTGAACATTATCAGCGAATTTTCCGAGTTTGTCTATTTTTCGTGGTAAAGCTATGCAAATTTATTAAAAGCCACAGGGTATTTTTTTAAACGAATAGTTTGGAACATAGGTAACTTCAATAAATGAAAAGATTCTCAATTTGACTGGATTATTTTGATTTCTAGGAGAGCTCTAATAATTATTTTTTCTTGTTTTTTATTCTAGTGCTTTTTTGTGATTTCTCATATTTAAATTTTGTTTTTGAGTTATCTTTAGTGATGTAAATTGAGTCAGTTCTTATATTTTCGTTAAGTAACTTATAATGTTACCAGCGACCCGCCCGGCTTCACAGCTGTATTATTATACATATAAACCTGCATCTTGAATTACTCTATCTTTTAAAAAAAAACTCCATCAAAATCAGTTACGTAGTTTTAAATATATAAACATAGGGTCAGACAGACAGTGTAGCCACTTTGTTTTATACTATGTAGTGATAAAAATCTTAAAAAATAAAAATATAGAAGTCTCATTTCGCTCACACAAATAACAATCTTCCAAATTAGGTGATCTTAGAATAGCATAACGACCGATGTGAATGTTTTGTCTAGATCTGCCATAACGTGAAGAGAAAACATTCGGCCAAAATAGCAAAACTGCTTTATTAGGAGGCACGTTTTCAGCCGACTCTAGGAATGTGTTATTTGTTATCACCGTGTTTAACTACAACTACAAGTCATGTTTTATAATAACAAACAAGCTAAAAAGCTATATTTTTGTTGCTTTTGATTTGTCTGGTAGAAACAATAGGGTAAATAGTTTTGTTTTTCATTAGTGTTTAATGTTTATATTAGTTTCCATTTGTAAAATGTAGAACGCTTGTTTTAATATTCTAAGGCGTGCCAGTTGGTGCTTTTGGGAATCTGCAGGATGTTAGTAAAGTGCAGGGAATGTCAAAGATGTATACAGGGTTAACCAGAACTGATACATTTACTAAGCCAAAAGGAGATGGTATAGATCATCATTATAAATAACTTTTACTATGGGGCCAACCTGTTATTTTTCATGTTCTGTTTGTGTTTGTAATTGTACATTTTTCCGATTCCGAGTTTCAGTTAAGTATGAAACAGCATAATTATTTTCTCGAATTTTGGGTTGCCCCTTAGTGAAAGTTGTTCATAAGTAATGCTTAATTACACTCTTTTGGTTAAATCTTTAATTACAGGGTTATCTGCTAATGTCCATTATTATGGACAACATTTACTGAGAGACCAACTACGAAATGGCTGCGTAAGATGTCCACGTACTTCCACAGACAAGGAAGACCGATGTTAGAACCATGACCGCAGAAACACGTTTTATGCAAGCCGATTCTAGATGGTCTTATAGGAAATCCATAAGCGAAACCTATGTCCAGCAGTGAATGTCTTAATGCTATGATGACAACAATGAAGTTTGACCAAAATAATCACACAATACATCTAGAGCAAATAGAGAAATACCTGTGTTAGTAAACGGAGAAATTCCTGTTTACTCTTGATCTTATGACACATGTGTATACACACAGATAAGCCTTTTCAAAAAGTCCGTCAAGGGAAACAGATACCTACCAAACCTTTGTCACTTATTTTGATCCTAAGTGGTATTATTGTAATATTATGTCTGTATTTTGGATTGAAGGGCAATATTTTCAACGAGATACCTGGGAGTACAAAGTGTAACAATTTCACACTCCACAGTCGCGCGCAAATGTTTAGTTCTTTTACTTAATTTGTAGACCAAATAAACTTCTAAATGTACTTAGTAGTTAGTGCTGCTTCTGTATTATTGGTTTTATTGAAAGATATTTGATTTTTATTAAAACTTAAATTTTTATCCTCATTTGATGGTGGCCCTGCATGCTATTAAACTCTTTTTTTAATTGAGCTAAGACAACAAAAACTGTCTAGGCGATTTAGCTCTATATGGCTAAGGTAGTTTTCTAGATTTATGAACGGGAAATCATTCACGTATTTTTCTTAGTTGGTTCCCCGGTACGACTAATATTTTCGATTGCTTGTGGTGGTCTTCGTCAAGACGCGTCCGCCCGCTGGTACTAGTTTAAACTACTCGTACTTAATATGTGAATGTTTCTCGTTAATGCACCCACCTATTTTTTAAAAAATAATACAGAAGTTATGTCCTAAAAATATACAGTTCCGGTAACAAAAAGCCAACATAACGAGCAGGACGTCCTACCTCCCATAACTGGACCGCGCAGTGGACATCCAGGCTAAAAATACCCCGACGGAAAGATGTTACGGCATAAGGAAGACATTTTTAATTCCGAATCTAATCCAATACTCCACGCCTAAATTTGTTGAGAAATATTTTCAGCTTTGATGTGAACGACTCAGCAGGATATTTGAATGAGATTCTGTTGAGAAGATGCAACGTCATCGTCAAAACTTTATTAGTGGGGATGTAATAAATGAAACTTTACACATATAGAGTGCTACCAAGACTCCCTGTGTCAGTATCGTCACCAAACATACACTAATTATGAAAATACTTTTAAGAAAAAAAATTGAAAAGAACCCAGACTCAGAACAGAGCTTTGAGTAAAACTATTGGTGTTCCCTGAGAAAACTTTAAGCATTTTTACCGACTTCCAAAAAGAGGAGATACTATGTTCGTCTGTTTGTATTTGAATTGGGAACCGATTTAAAAAAATCTTGTTTTAGTTCGAAAGAGCTAGTACACATCCGAGGTGGTCTCATTTAAATGTTATTGAAATCGGCTGAGTCGTTTTGATAAATCAACAAAGATATACATGGATGTCACATCGATTCGTGCAAATTATTCGAATTCTGTACACGGTGGAAGTCGGTGTTGCGTTTTTTTTTTCGAAAATTAATATTGTGCTGGACTGAAACTTCAAATTATAGAAAGAAAACCAAAGGTCTCATAAAGCTAAGAGGAACAATTCTCTACGTCTTAACTTTATTCTCAAAAGTTATTTTGACCACTTGTTATTAAATTACCAGTGGACCCGGAATGGGTCGACCCACCGGAGCCACGGGTAGCGACTGATTTATACGGAGAAGTTTTGTATAAAATAGTATTTTATTATGAAAACAAAGTAATTTTTGCACATATGATTTAGAATCTAACACAAGACGCTGAATAAACTAAAGAAAAACATTGTCACTAAATTAAAACGGTTTGTGTGTTTGAGCGTTGAGTGCATGATAGTAGTAGTAGGTGCACGTCTACGAAATAAGCGTTCAGATGAAGTTTCAACTAAGTACCTATCACACTCGACACTCGTTTTTGCTATTTACATCTTAAGAGCTATACACCTGTACTGTACTGTATTAACCTTTTAAATAATCCTCTGCAGGACGTAGGCCTACCCACGAAGGGTGTTTGGGCCATATTCACAACGCTGGCCAGTGCAGGTTAGTGGATTCACATACGCCATGGAATTTCTTCCTTGGACATATGCTGGTTGCCTCACGATGTTTTCCTTCACCGAAAAGCCAGTAGTGTGAAATTCCGTACATAAATTCCTAGGAATTCATTGGTGTGGGACCGGGTTTGGACCCAAGACCTCGCGATTGTAAGTTGTAAGGTGGGTGTCATTACCACTAGAACGGCTTCGGCATTTACACCTGCATTATGTTCAAAATTTAATACAAAATAGTACGATTTCTGGCTGCACTGGCAACAAAGAAAGTCCAGAGAGTTCACGCCTCCGACCCCACTGTTATTTATACGCGAGAAGACGCGATAACGTTGCTTTGAAGTGCTGGCCATTTGTTCTAAATAATGACCGTTATTATGTTATTACCGGTCGATTGGATTGTAAAATATTGCGCCTTTTAGTGGAAGATCTGTGTGGGAATCGATAGTTTTCACGAATAGCTGTCGATGAAGTATCCGTATTAGCGGTTAAAAGTTTCTATTTGATTTCAAATTGTCATATTAGTAGTTTATGCAACTGTCATATAATGAAGGGTATTAAAACACGAGTGTGAGTTTATGAAACGAGCGCAGCGAGTTTCATAATAGTAACGAGTGTTTTAATACCCGTGTTATATGCAGTTGCATACACTACTTTATCTTCACTAATAAAAATAAAAAAAAACATACTGCGAAACATTAAATTCACGCGTACGTGTATTGTCACAGTGAACTTGGCGCCATTAAAATCTAACCAATGAGAGCGCATCTGCGCGCGCAGGGCCAATCAGGAGCGAGCGCGCGATGTTATAATGAGATTTTACGATATCGATGTGGATATTTTAACATCATGTGAAATTGCTTAAATTGAGTGTTTTGTTGTCTGCGCTATAACAGTAGTCATTATAAGTCAAGTATTGGAAACATAAGTAGAATGTTACAACATTAGTGTAGATAAAAATACTTATTGTAGCATGAAAAGTCAAGGGGCTCAGTTTATTTTCTTCAGTAACAAAATATTAATTTTTATGATAAACATTTCAAAAATCGTTGCGGATGGAGGACTCGAACCTTGCGTCTTCGGAACACTAGCCCGACGCTCTAGGCAAAGCAAGGTTCGAGTCCTGCATCCGTGACGATGTTTCGAAATGTTTATCATAAAAGTAACTCTTTGAGATAAACCTAGTGTGGTATGCACTATAAAATTAAAATCATTTCATTGAGATTTTTAATAGTGCAAGTATAAATGTTGCGCTAATCATCATTATCTTCATCTCTGAATGAGGTACCAAACTCGTACAAAGTAATCATAACTTGAAACACTCTTGCCATCGACAAGGATTGTTACTCTTTCACAATAAATTTACTTGTTTTTTTGAACGGATAGAGTTTTCAAAACGGAGAGTGCCATAGGCTACTTTTTATCCCGGAAAAGTAAGGAACAACTACTTTTCCGATAGTAAGATACTTATCGGGCGCATAATTCCTATGATAGCAAATAAACAAATTGGGATGTTTACTAGGTATAAAAGTCATTTTTATAATTAATCCGTCAGTTTTAAAAAAAATATTGGACACATAATTTTTCTTTTGTCAATAAAACAATCAGTGACAAAGATAAACCTTGTCAAAGTTTGAGAGTGGGGGCTCGTGATGGTACTAGCCGGTACATTTGATAGAAGTTCGTGACGTCACGCGGAAATTTAACGGGCTATATCTTCATAAATTTTTGTTAAATTGACAAAAGAAAAAATACTAGTCTAATGTTTTTTGACAATCTATTTGACGGACTAATTATATTTTTTTTTGTTAACAAGCCTATTATCATACCACCAATACTGTATTATCCCATCGAAGAGGACACAAAGTATGGATTGACATTAAAAATTGACATTAAAAGTAGATAGAATAGTTTAATCTTTTATTCCTTCTGCTCTGCTAAGGGTGCAGCTATCAGTAAACACTAGTATCCTATAAAACTGTGCTTAGTAGAAACACAATCCGTATAATATTCATGGTATGGCAACAATGGCATATATTCAATTATTTTTCTTTGATAGGTAGGATCATTGTGTCAAGTTACTTCAGCTATATATTAGGGAAATAGTTAACTGAACCCATTGTTCATTAACGTTAATGTTACTTGTAAAACAATACTATCTGCTTTTGGGGGTTAAAGTCCTTCTTATCTTTCGGGGAAACGAAGACATGAGGATCTTTTAAGGTAATTATCTAGACTGTTCAATGTTCGAGACTTATGTTAAATATAGAGTGCGGTTCTGTTAGAAAAAAAAATCCTTATTTTAATTTAATAAATTCGAAATTGTATTTGTTTGTATGCCACTCTTTTACGCAGCAATAAAGCTTTTTAAAACCTTTCGTTTATGGCGCAACAATCCACACCTAACTACCTAGTTATCACAATAAACTTTCGGTGATCGCAGCGAAATTACAAACATTGTAGCTTTGTAGCTCTGACAAGTTTAGCTATGACATGTACCAGCCTTTTTTTTAATAGTCCACTGCAGGATGAAGGCCTACCCACAAAGGGTGATTGGACCATACCCACCACGCTGGCCCAGTGCGGGTTAGTGGATTCACGCACGCCATCGAATTTCTTCTACGGACGAATGTAGGTTGCCTCACGATGTTTTCCTTCACCGAAAAGCCAGTGTTGTGAAATTCCGTACATAAGTTCCAAAGAGACTCATTGGCACGGGACTGGAATTGAACCCACGTTTGAGAATTGAGCGTTACAACCACTGGACCACCACGGCTAGCTATGACATAATCCCTTGTAATGGATACTAAGAGGCTTGCACTTCGCGGTCTTCCTGTAATATTCTAATTGAAGGTGCTTCCCGGGTGCAGTATCACGGTTTCAAATGACAGTAGACTCTACGTTAGTGTAAGTTTTAGATTTCAACACCTTGTGACTCCCGTTTGTTTTGTTTTGTCTCGTTTACCTATGTTTATTAATGGCATTTTTTATTCTATTTTTTTGGAGCCTTTGTGACCAAAAGTCCTTGCCAATCCCATCGTACCCTTATAAATACAAGCTTATTACATATTATACACACATACACACACACACATATTTATACATGCACACTAATATAATTCTTGCTCATTTAAATTTTAGTATGTAGTGATTTGGTCTATGCTGTTAATTATGTACTAATTGGAAATAAATAAAATAAATAAAATAAGATATAATAAGCTAGCGAGGTAGTCTCGTGGAGTTGGCGTGATTTAGAGACTGAAAGAAGATCTCCACCAACCTGTAAATCATTTCAGCCTCCTTGGAGACGAGATTACATAACAATAGTAGTTTATGCAACTGTCATATAATGAAGGGTATTAAAACACGAGTGTGAGTTTATGAAACGAGCGCAGCGAGTTTCATAATAGTAACGAGTGTTTTAATACCCTATTGTCTATTGGACAAAGCCAATTGACAAAGCTGAAGAGAGAAGATGGAAGTTTAGCGTCGACCAAGGCAGAGGTATTAGAGGAGATCGAAAGGTTTTATGGACAGTTATACGCTTCGGTCGCTAAGCCTGTTAGCAGCGCGGCCAAAGATCCAAGAGCCAAGCTGACCCGACACTTCACCGAAGATATCCCAGACATCAGCCTGTACGAGATTAGAATGGCCCTGAATCAGCTTAAGAACAACAAGGCGCCGGGTGATGACGGTATCACATCAGAGCTCCTGAGAGCGGGTGGAACACCGGTACTAAAAGTCCTCCAGAAGCTTTTTAACACCGTCGTCCTCGAGGGCATTACGCCAGAAGCATGGAACAGAAGCGTGGTGGTGTTGTTTTTCAAGAAAGGTGACAACACCTTATTGAAGAACTACAGACCCATCTCGCTTCTGAGCCATGTTTATAAGCTGTTTTCAAGGGTCATTACGAATCGTCTCGAGCGCAGGCTTGATGACTTCCAGCCTTCCGAACAAGCCGGTTTCCGAAAGGGCTTTAGTACCATGGACCACATTTATACGCTACGGCAGGTTATACAGAAGACCGAAGAGTATAACTTGCCACTTTGCTTAGCGTTTGTGGACTATGAGAAAGCCTTTGATTCGGTCGAGACTTGGGCTGTGCTCGAGTCTCTCCAACGATGCCGTATTGACTATCGGTACATCGAAGTGTTGAAGTGCTTGTATAATAACGCCACTATGTCGGTCCGAGTACAGGAAGAGAGCTCCAAGGCGATCCCTTTAAAAAGAGGCGTAAGACAGGGAGACGTAATTTCTCCGAAACTGTTTACGGCTACTTTGGAGAACGCCTTCAAGCTCCTGGAATGGAAAGGATTTGGCATCAATGTCAATGGCGAATACCTCACTCACCTTCGGTTTGCCGACGATATAGTAGTCATGGCAAAATCGATGGAAGAGCTCAGCACGATGCTCGAAGGCCTTAATCGGGTTTCTCAACAAGTGGGTCTTAAGATGAACATGGACAAGACGAAAGTTATGTGTAATTCCCATGTTGTACCCACCCCGATCTCTGTTGGGAACTCGGTTCTTGAAGTCGTTGACTCGTACGTCTACCTAGGACAAGTAGTCCAGTTAGGTAGGTCCGACTTCAAGAAAGAGGCCAATCGCCGAATCCAACTCGGCTGGGCAGCGTTCGAAAAATTGCGTAGCGTCTTCTCGTCCGACATACCTCAGTGCCTCAAGTCGAAAGTTTTCGACCAGTGTGTGTTGCCAGTGATGACTTATGGCACAGAAACGTGGTCTCTCACTATGGGCCTTATTGGTAAGCTCCAAGTAGCCCAACGAGCTATGGAGAGGGCTATGCTCGGAGTCTCTCTGCGAGATCGAATCAGAAAGATAAAAGGAGATCCGTAGAAGAACCAAAGTTACCGACATAGCCCAACGGATTGGCAAGTTGAAATGGCAATGGGCAGGCCACATAGCGCGGAGGACTGATGACCGATGGGGTCGAAAAGTTCTCGAGTGGAGACCACGTACCGGCAAGCGCAGCGTAGGACGTCCACCCACAAGGTGGACGGATGACCTCATTAAGACCGCGGGATCGCGCTGGATGCAAGCCGCTTCCAACCGGTCTTATTGGAGATCCATAGGGGAGGCCTATGTCCAGCAGTGGACTTGTTATGGCTGATGGATGGATGGAAATTCACGCGTACGTGTATTGTCACAGTGAACTTGGCGCCATTAAAATCTAACCAATGAGAGCGCAGCTGCGCGCGCAGGGCCAATCAGGAGCGAGCGCGCGATGTTATAATGAGATTTTACGATATCGATGTGGATATTATAACATCATGTGAAATTGCTTAAATTGAGTGTTTTGTTGTCTGCGCTATAACAGTAGTCATTATAAGTCAAGTATTGGAAACATAAGTAGAATGTTACAACATTAGTGTAGATAAACTTTGTAATGTCTCCACATTGGATTCGGTCACTTGAAGTTCGGTAAAAAATCGTTCTCTTTCGCGTTGATTCCGAATTAATTGCATTTGCTATAAGACGTTTATCTACGTTTGTTCGGATGTTTGTACGCCACGACGGCAAGAACATGCATTCTATACTCATTGAAAATCTGTATGCGACTTTGTATGTTGATTGCTCTACCATGTTTTTACAAAAAATAATAATCTTGAATCCCGCTGAGAAAATAAAGGCTGTTTGCAACTGTTTTAGATTACTGGCAGTGCACAGGATACATCGTGCGGAGAATTTAAAGCCAATGGGGCCCTAAAGTTCTTGATTGGAGATCATCAGCAAAGCACAAGAAAATTGCCAGCGCCATTATGTCGCTAGGAACTGAAAATTATCTATAATATAACACCACGTACCAGTCTTCGTAGCATAGGCAATGTTTCGGTGGCGGTGGTGTGGTGGAAAGCCTCCTCCTTCTTTCGTCAGTTCCCTATCCTAACTTGCGCCAATCTCCGTCGTTCAAACTAGTAATATAATGTCATAAATAAGATACTAGTTACTACGTAACCAACGTGCAGCATCTAATAATGTAATATCACAGATTATAAAACAGTTACTACGTAAGTAATGTGCAGCAAAGCCGTAACTACAAACCCCGTATTTTACAACGCGTCAATTGACAAAGGCGCTAAGTTAAATTAAATTTTATGGTCCTTTCTCCAGGAAGAGTCCAGTTAATGTTGCCATGTCTAAATATAGCAGGCGCCAGTGACATTACTCGGAGGAATTAGCAGCTGGCAACACAAGGTCAGATCTATTGTTATCACATACGAGTAGCAGCTTAGGTTTTTTGCAAGGGGTTAATCTGATTAGATGGTTACGTAATCTGTGATATTTATAAGTCTATTTGACTTCCGAAATGATGAGGTTTTCAGTTAAAATGTTTTTGAAGTGAAAACTTTTTTAGGGGCGTTGTGCACTTTTTTGGATGGGTAAAAAATGTTAAGCTCGCGTCAGGACACGTGATCTAATCAAAAATTCGTAAGACGTTCAAGTTTTCACTTCTGCCGGCACTTCCGGAGAGCGATATATTTAATAGCTGATGGCGAACCAACACAAATATCTACGGATATTTTATGAAATTTTACAGTAGTAATTTTACTATAAATATTACATTCAATGGAAATACATATACAATTATGTTTGTTAACATTACGTCTCAGACTTATGTCAAAGAAAAACCCTGACGATCACACACAAAAAAAAACATAATCAGTTAAGAATATGGTCTCTTTTTAACTGACTTCCAAAATAGGGGAAGGTTCTATGTTCGACGGTATTGATTTTTTTTGTGTGTTTTCATCGATAATACCGCCAATTATGAACCGAATCGAAAAATTCTTTTTTACTTCAAAAGGGTATACTCCTGAGGTGGTCCCATTTAAATTTTACAGAAATCTTCTGAGCCGTTTTTGCAAAATATTCGTATTTTCTACACAATGGAAATCGGTTTTGCTATTTTTTGCGAAAAATAATTATTACGCTAGTTCTTGACTATCGTAAGTACATTATCGTACAGTGTTAGCTTTATTAGCCCACGGTTGAACACTTACATGCAATGACATATTCTCCGCTAGACAAGCTTCTTGCCCAGGTAGAAACTAGTAGCTTCGTACATGTAAGACACAGGGTCTATGTGAATGCCTATTACATAAGTCATTGTTTTTCTTCTCCCATAAGTATTCACAAATTTTTAACGACGCGACCACCAAGCTATAAGCTAAATGTTTCATCATTTTCAAAGAACTCTTTACAAAGCATTGTCCCTGTAAGCTATGGGGGCTTCTTAACTATGTGATCTTCTTGTTAAAGAGACAGACTCGTTAGACAAATGGACTAATAAGGAAAAAATGAAGCCATTCCCCAGATCATTTCACGACGTACATCATGATTAACATAATGTATCGGAGAGTGACACCAATTGCACCATCAATTCACAAGTTGACGCCGTTTAACAACTGCACTATGTAATGTGTGTTTGTGATAGGAAGCGGTATCGTGCATTGAGTAGACCAAAAATGGTTGCGTTGACCAAATTATTTGGGGATTGGTCGTTATCAGTTTCAGATTTTTATTTAATGACAAATACAAGTGACTCTTCAATCATTGCACGACGTAAATTATGATTACCATAATAAGTAAGTTAGTAATAACCATACTTTATCGAGGAGTGACGGCGACACCAATTGCATCATTTATTCACCAGTTCACGCCGTTAAGCGTTGTTGTCGTGCATTGGGCAGATCAGATATGGCTGCGTTGATCATATCATTTGAAGCCTTGATCATTGATCAGTCCGAGTAGACTGAGCTCAATCTGAAGGAATTATTATTAAAAATCGTTACTCTATCTCTTGAATATTCTGCGTCATTTTTGCCGACAGAGATGTATCGTTTAGACTGCATAGTTTATTTTGAATTGGCTTACACTATATTGATTGACGTCGCGTGCGTTGTAGGGCAAAATTATAAATTTCGTTTTGTACATATCAATGACTGATTTTTAAATTAGCATATGCCATATAGAAGGACATTTTAAAGCAATAATAACCATAATACATTTAACCAAAACTCGCTCAGAAAAAAAAGGCTAATAATAAAATGCCATAATGAGTCCAATTTTATTTTCCAGGTGCAAAGTATGAGTTAGCAAAACTTACGAACTAATCTAAAAAGCGCACATTTATTTGCAAACAAAGAATTAAAAAAGAACAAAGGCATGGTAGAGTAGAAATAACCCATATTTCTAAGTGTATCTTAGTCCAGTGCACGGTTACCCCTCTCCATTTATTTAGATATGACATTATTTGACTCTCTATTGGCACATGAAAACAATTGTCGCAATTTACATGAGTGGCTATTAAATTGTGATAGAGCTATGCGCAATGACTCTATAACTATGGGTATAAACCTGATTATAATAGGTTCTTGACTCTGCATAAAAATACTATTTTTACTCTTGTCGTATTAATTTTGGAGTGTGTACCTCAAAACTAACTCATTTGTTGTCCGGCTATATGTTTTTCTCACAAGCCGTCTCTACTGCGTTTTGAATATTTAAGCATCATCAGAATTGGATCTTGTTATCTTGTGTGAACTATAATCTGAGTTTGTTTAAACTAGACTAACAGAGAAATAGAGTTATGTTTTCTAAGTGTTACCGTTTCGGCCACAAATTTATTTATTTCGTGCTATAAAATCGCAATGAAAACATGTGTCATTTTCTAGGAAAGAGAAACAAAACAAATCATTAATTATTTCAGTATAAACATCTAACTCTTTCTTTGTAATCAGCCTGCACGATACAACAAATGGTGTAAAGAAAAATGTGTTGCGGAAAACTTTCCGATAACAAACATGGTTCTATGTAAACTTAGATTACTTTTGTCTCGTGGCTCTACCCACGAAAGTAATTATAATTATTATTAATGAAAATACAGAGTAGTATAATTTTTCATAAGTACATAGTTGATGTCGGCGGAAAAGCCGCCAAACTAAAGTGGGATTGGGCGGGACATGTGGCGCGGATCGTCACGGAGTGGGTGCCTGACGGACGACGCAGCCAGGGAAGGCCCAAGAAGCGCTGGCGTAACGATCTTGACTCATTCGAGAGGGGTTGGCATGAAATTGCGATGGATCGCGACTCCTGAGAGGAAATGGGGGAGACATTTGCCCAGGAGTGGAACAGTATATGTTTAAAAAAAAGTAAAAAAATTCTTATTAATTTTACTGACAATCTAAGCCGGACAGCAAGGACCGGCTAGATTTGGATCTAGCATATAATATATAAGCATATAATAATAACTAGTTCATTTGGAAATCTATGAGGGAAGTCTATGTCGAGCAGTAGACGTTTTATAGCTGATATGATGAAAGATGGTGGAGACACTTCCTTCCTTCCTTCTCTATTTCGTGAGAAAACCAACATGCACTTTTCCCATCTTTAAAAATTTCGTGAAAGTTTCCCATGAATTTGTGAATATTTAAAATACCGATACATTTCTCCAGCTGCATAATTAACCTTACAGATCTATTTATACCCACAGCTGGCATATCCGAAAATACCTATTCTAAATAGAAAAGTTTACATTCACCGGCATGTTGCAACATAAGATATTCAACATGACTAGACTTTGATTATTTAGATAGAGATTTGCTACCAGCTGTTTTTAGTGTAGAAAAATTGTAACAGTTTTTGTCGAGAAAAAACTAGTGACGTATAAGGGATAATATTAGACTTTAACATTAGTAAGAGTTTGCGGTTATTTCTTTGTTGATAACGGAAATATTCTATGACGATTTGCTTTATTATTTTAGTTAGAGCCTAAAACGGAAATATAGGTTATTACAGTTTCGTTTAAAAATCGCAAAATTCGTAATAAAAACTACAACTAATTTTCATTTAGCGAAGATACCACGTAACATAAATAAATTCTTGTATCAAAATAAAGAATTTAATATTATTTGGAAATTGGTTGAAAATGTATAACTCGCTAATTCGGTTTTCTTTAAATGAATACTTAGAAGTTAAGTATCGATTCATTTGATCTGTCAAAGAACTGTCAGCGCCCACTGCGCTCGCTTCGCCAGAAGAAAAACTAGATAAGCGAAATCCCTCTCTTAATGGTCAAAGAGCCTATCAAAATACACGACCGATATTTTCCTACGAAATTCCATGCTTTGTGCTCGAAAAACTCACAGCTCATGTTTATTTTGTTCCTATTTCTTGTCAAACGCGACCAAAGCTCGTGATGTTTATTTTGGTTTTCTATTATGTTATTGTGTTTGTACGCGATGATGTTATGAAAACAACTTGAGATGAATAAGGCATAATGCGGATTGATTTAGTAGAGGAGCTGGACTTTTATGGATTATTTTCGAACCTCCAACGAAAAAGAGGGGTGTTTTAAGTTGGGTGTAAAGCACACATTCTGAATGAGTTTGGTGCATTTATTTTTATTTTTGGTATTATTTTTTTACTTTGGTCCATCAAAATTTATTGTTTCGCTTAATTTATAATAACAAATATTATTCTCAATAGTTCGTTATTATTCTATGATTAATTATTTATTATTAATACAATGAAACTTGTGCTTGTAAGAGAAAAAATATACCAACTCATGGTATAATTTTTAGATGCAAAAACATTATATATTTGATAGACGGACAAAAATATTCCAGTAATATATAGCGGCACTGAGTGAGCTCTTTATAGTCTTACAGCTCTTTAGATATAATCTAAAGCTTTTCAAGGTCAGAGTGAAAAGGTATCTTCTAAGTCTGCGTGCTTCATCTTCGACCGCAACGTCGCTTAACATCAGGCGAGTAAGGTGATAAAGCGCAGACTTATTCGCGATAAAAAATAAATTGAAAATTTTAAGGGTAATGAAATCCTAATCAAAACGAATTTGGAAAATCTATTTCAAATCATGCTATGCATTTTTGATTCACACATTGTTATTTATCAGGATAATAAGCAAAAAGCTTGATCTAATTTTTCAGATCAGATAGACCAGATAGAATTCCATCGTAGTATCTCTTAAAAAGCCGACGGAAGCTCCCAAACTACGAAAGTAACTGTAGACCGCAGCGCACCACTCGGCACTCGGATCCATTGTCAACGGTTCAGAACCCGAATGGGACAAAAACCTATTGATATCATTTATGCCTATTATGTGCCTAACGGGACGATCGGGTGATTGTCATGGACTAACACTCCGTGAGCAGTTCTGACAGAAGTTTTAATATTGAATATAACTTTTTGACCGACTTCAAAAAGGAGGTTTTCCATTCGGCTGTATATTTTTTTTGGTTATCGGAAGTATTTGAGCGATTTTTGAAAAATAAACTAATTAGTAATTACATACCCGTTGTGGTTTGTGGTTCTCTTCAATTCTTCAGTTGTTTTTTTTGATAAATCACTACATAGTATGACAAAGTCGCTTCCCGCTCTGTCTGTCCCTATGTATGCTTATATCTTTAAAACTACGCAACGGATTTTGAAGCGGTTTTTTTAATAGATAGAGTGATTCAAGCGGAAATTTTACATGAAAAATGTATGCGAAGCTGGGGCAGGTCGTTGGTCAACAATAAATCAAACAATAGTATGAGTAGCTGGTACTTTGATTAGAGAAAATTATTCGAACTTTGTACTATTGAAGTGGCACAACTGGTGCCATTTTTGGCAAAAAATAATGATTAGATATATATGTCACCTAAAACACAGACTTAAACCTTAGAAATTGCTTATAACTTGAGGAATTATTACCTACCTTTAAAAATAGTTTTGGTATTACTAATTTAATGAATTATTAACAATGAATTTAATTTTGCATACCATAATAGTTAAAACCAGGCCATTTATGTATTTATTGACTACATCACACGACAATTATAACACTTGTATTCTGCGAAATAAATAAGTGAATTAAATTAAGTTACGTTTAAATGCCAAAAAAAGCATTATCCTTCTTTATCAGATAGTCGTGTAAAATACCAATTGGATATCTTTTCTGAAGAGATGAATAGCAAGTTGCAACAAATTAATCTGTGCACATCTTTTTGTACTTACTCAGGCTTACAGAGTAAGTGACAGGCGGACAGACATGCGTTTTGCTATTAATATTCATGATTTACAGTTCAGGTTGAACCGGTTATCACTGGTTATGATTAGGATTATGCCGTTGATTTGTTTAAATTAACGAGTCTATACAAGATGGACTTGTTAGGAAATCTTGTGTAAGTTTAAGTATTTCAAGATCAGGGTTCTAAGGCGTGGAAATGACTCTACTTTTTTTTCTTCTGGTTTTTTGTCCAAAATTTAATAGTACATAGAAAAACTAAAGCAACAACACGGACTGTTACTTTATGAATGCTACCTCTTCTTAGCGTAGAACAAAACACAATCGTGAGCGTAGGAGATATTTTTTTTAGATACTGCTAAACAAATATGTACCTATCATACGTTTAAGTACAATAACATTGAAAATCCATGTTAGTGGGAACGGGATAGCGCATTTAATTAGAGAAGTATCATTCTAAAGTTTCAAAAAATAAGCTACAGCTTCACTTATATTTGCTGCGTTCTGTTTGGTAGTTTATGAACCCAGACGGGTTCATAAACTTGCTATTTCCTACTACAAAACAAATAAATGTGCCACCCTTTCCTCTTCTATTTTTTACGTGCATTTTCTTCCATAAGTAATACATTATGATTACTTCCTCCCTTTAGTATAAAAGTTTATTGCTCGCCACTTTCTATGCACTTTGGAGACGTAACAATAAAGTAGTTATTTTTATCTTCAGTCAATTTATTCGTTTGTTTACAACAAAAATCTCGTTTGGAAGGTTATCGGGATGTTCAAACGGAAGGAATTATGGTGTCAAAGGGCGTCGGCGAATTTTGAAGATTTTATCGGAAATGTTTTATTTTTAGCGTGTTTTAATGTTAGTTCCTCTTCGTTGATGATTCACAGATACAAATGATATTAAATATAATTATGTAGGTAAGTAACATTGTGAATGGAAAAGTTTGCGCGTATATTTGTCTTTACTTTTGCTTCTCGACCTTGCTTTTGATATACCACGAAATCGATTGAAAACTGTATGAAAATTTAAACGATAAATGTTATAAGTGCAGTTATAAGGCACGTGTAAGTACCTATCCAGAAGCATACCAAGAGCTTAACTTTTTCAAGCTTTAGTGAAAACATATCTGATTAAAACGTACTTAATATAAGTGAATTGGACTTAAATAAGCATTCGAGATATTTCTATACATCTTTAGTAGTTTTTGCATAGTGCATTAATTGCGTTTTACATTGTAGAGCAGTTATGTTGTACATTTAAGTACACTTGCTCATTAAACAAAGCTTAATAAATGAAACCAACCCGTAAGATTTGAACTTCAAAGAAGGTCAAGATACAGAATCATGTATCTACGTGAGCACAGACTCAACTAATTTCCTTTCCCTTCATCCATCACACCTGGCAATGATTAACTGGCAACATTACGGACCTAACCTTGCATACGAGTGTAGCTACCAGCTGTGAACCAGTTGGTCACGCTTTCTACTCCTTGAGGATTCGAAATTTAAATTCTATTAATTAATAAAATTATGGTTTAGAACATTTCCAGTTGTAATGAATGACCTGTTCTTGTAGAATGTTGTCAAACACAAGCATTCCTAAAAATTAATAATTATTTTTTAATAAATAATGGCAAAACTGCTTTCCATCGTGTAGGTACATATTTCGACCGAATTGTTTACATTATTGTTGATTTTTCAAAAACGGCTAAGCCGATTTCTGTAAAATTTAAATGGAACCACCTCGGGAGTATACTCTTTCAAACTAAAAAAGGATTTTTCGATTCGGTTCTCAATTGGCAGAATTATCGATGAACATACACAAAAAAATACTTAGAGACGAACATTGAACCTGCTCCTTTTTGGAAGTCGGTTAAAAATAATGTAGATACTCGTAAATACGTAGGTACTATTCTAAAGACCTCTACTAAACATATGCTAGCTTCAAACGCTATTGGGCTACGTACTTGCACCACGATAGCCCTGTTGCAGAAAGGTGGATTCATATAGATACGAGTACGCCATCAAATCTTTTCTCGTGGCATATGCACTGTGAAGGTTTATTTACAATGATTCCTTTCATCGAAAAACCTTTGCTATGAATATCTATAAATATTTTTTTAATAATTCACTGGACAATTCTCTTTGATACGATCCTCACCGTCACTTTGGTGGTAATGTTTTTAAATTTATATGCAAATTTTCTTGTGTGTGTGTACAACATTCAAAAATCCTTATAGTGCTTCACTAGGCTACCACGTATTTCTAATGTTAGCAAACTAAAAGATACATCAATATTTGCACTACTGCATATTTATAATTAACCCATACGGTAACCCTATCCAGCTTTCTCCCGCGTCCGGTGGAAACGCTGACAGGAGGCGGGGAAGCTATTAATCCACCCAGAGGTGAGACGGTGGTCTTCGTTGCATTACTGTAATTATTTTGAGGTAAATACCCCTAGAGGTTTCTTTTCAGATGTCCTTTTAGAAGCCGTTAAGAGTGCCTTATTTTACGAATTATACGAATAATAAAATTGCCATACCCTTATCAGGGTCATTTGTATAACTATACAAAACATGTTAATTAAGAACCGCATGTAAATTTCATGTTGCAATAAATAATTTGACTTTGACTATTTTTTTTTTACCAAAGTGCCTTATATGAATTCACAATGCTTAAATACTTACAATTTTTTTTACTATTTGTAATTTTTGTTTTTGCGCACTTGCATTTTTCGTACTATATTTTTTTTTCTATTGATTCTTCACCGGTTGTTGTTTCTATTCTTGTTTATATTTTTTTTATGGTTGCAACTGTCGAGAGCAACGCGTCCATGCAGAAAGAATAAAAGCACAGAGATATTACAACCAGAGGAATAACGTGGTCGATCGAGAAAATCTGATGGAAATGCATTGATTTAAAATGGCATTAGTTGGAAAGAGACATGAAAAATATCTCGATTCAGTGGTTGTTGCCGTATTTTTCTCCCGATAGTGTCAAATTCCAATTCATATTTGACAGTTTTGACAGCCCTGGGCTAGATTTTCTACACATGTTTGTGGTTGAGAATTGCTTCAAGCGACAACAGTGCTATCTATCTGGTTGTATTAGCTCTGTGAGAAAAAGTGACTGATAAATCTTGTTTTTTATGGTTTCAATTTTTTTTTACATAATACACAAATGTGACATTAAAATCTTATTTCAAATATCCTCATTTGTGATTATATTTCGCAGAGAAACCTTTTCCATATCTCCGAACTGCGTGCTCGTTGCAGTAAGTTTATCTCTCTTAGAGCCGTGTAATTTTCCCCGTCAGGTGTATCTCAGGATTAGGTCTTTCGTTTACAGAACGTCTATCAGGATTATATCACTGGCTAGAAATTCTGGCCACGCCTCGGCGTTGTTGGACTTTATGTAATGCTCATAAAATATTATTGCAATTTAAGATTATATTATGTTGGTTCGGTTAATAATTTTCACTTATGATATTTAGAATAACCTATGGCTTGGCCTTTGAGATATTAGAGCCACCAGTAAGTAAGACTAGTGATTTGAAGACGTACACCGAAAATGTGGAGGTAGAATAATATAAAGGAATCTGCTTCGCAACCGGTCTTATTGAAAATCCATAAGACGAATTTTTAGGAAATAATATAAATTATTATAAAAATATAACTTTTTAAATACAAACTTTTGAGATCCTGGATATCACGTAGCAGCAGTTTGCTAGCCAAGACAAGTAAAAAAAACGAGCCCAAACACGACGGGTCTATCTTGTTTAGTACAGGAGTCCCTATGGCCATCTTCCGACTGCATCATCAGATCAGCTCCATGGTACCATATTGTTGTATTGTCACGCAATATACATATGCGTATAAAATTTCAGCTCAATCGGAAACCGGGAAGTTGGTCAAATTTAATTTGCAAGATTCCACCCGAGCTTACATACATACATAGGTGCAGGTCGCGGCATATAAGTCTAGCGCTGAGCGAAGTGTGGAGGGGATG
The DNA here is from genome assembly GCA_964007245.1 of Hypomecis atomaria. Lineage (NCBI taxonomy): Eukaryota > Metazoa > Arthropoda > Insecta > Lepidoptera > Geometridae > Hypomecis > Hypomecis atomaria. Next base: position 17,325,518 of record OZ023297.1, read on the forward strand.
GCAGCGCATGAGTTTAGAATGGCGGTCAACATGCGCAGCCACACACTCCACAGTACCCTCAGCGCTAGACTTACGTACCGCTACTTGTACATCCATTGTAAGATTTGTGAGTTAAATAAAAGCTTGTAAAATTCATGATTTCCCTGTGAAAGTTTTTAGAGTAGAGTCAGAGTTGACTTGATAATCCCTTTTATCTGTTAAGACCCTTAGCACCCGTGAACTCTTATTGACTGTAATTCATAGATCGTAAAGCTATGGACTAAATTAAGTACTTGAAAGTGTGATTCTTATCGTTTTACTTACTTCATCCTTTATTTATAGGTATGTTTATTGTATTAAAGCTGTAATTAATGTTTTCTTTTCATCTGAAAAAAAAAACTCAAGAATTTTACATTTATTTCTTATTTTTGGTTCGTACTACGTTTAGGTACTCGTCGTTTATTTTGTAACCTTTAATAAAATTGTAAATAATTCTTTTTCGCAAAAAATGGCATGACCGACTTCAAACGTGCACAGAATTCCAGAATAGTTCGCACGAATCGATGTAGCAAATTTTCACATTATTGTTGATTTATCATAAATGGCTCAGTCGATTTCGATACCATTTACATGGGACCAATTTCAAAGTATACCCTTTCCAAAAAAAAGAGTTATCGAAATCATAAAGAAAGTTATACGCGTCGACTTGAGTACCTCCTCCGTTTTTTCGTCGCTCAAAAACAAACCAAACACCAGTTATCATCCTAAGCGTCTATTTATAAAAAAAGCAATGTATTGAGATCCTCTTCTTTTTGGGAGTCGGTTAATAAATCAATAAACACAATAAAACATTACACACTGGTTACACGACAGCCTACCTTCAACAACACGCATGTCTTTTACAACGTTTTTACGATTCACATTTAACTGTTTTTCAAATATACGATCACTAAACAGTTCTTGATGATTCGGTGTGGGCGATGCATAATTGGGAATATATGCTTTTCCTCTTGGTTTCCCTGGTTTGCAATGAAGATGCAAGGAGGATCCCAAATTAAATTTGTAAAACGCTGCATTTTTAAATCCTAGACTAAATAGTATATGTATATGTACATATGTACCTACTAACTACATCATATATAACAATGGAGCCAACTTGGAATCCGATAAAAAATAAGCCATTCCTATACAAAATTGCAACTCGGAATCGACAGAATATGACATTTAATTTTTTCACGAATTCTGGGTTGGCATCACAGTAAGTAGGTACTCAAAAGTTGCAGGTATTGTATTTGCTTTTTCAGCCTTTTGACTTTATCAAAAATGCGCATCAAATTTTAACAATGCCTAAGTTACAAATAAACAAACAAAAATTACCTATGTACATTGCACATGGGCTTTGTTAATCTCTATTTTTAGCCAGCTAGGAAATGTCAGAGCTAATCCCAAGCCTTTTCATCATCTACATTTATTATTCATAATGATGGTTAAATTCTACTGTATTTTGGCTTAATACATCATTTTTGTATAACCCTGTGTCCTACTGTCTGTCTACTGTCAGATCGTGCATATCACATTTTATCTACACATTGCTGTAAAGGTGTAAAAATGTAAAGTGTAGGCAGCGAACTGGATTGAGACGCAAGTTGTAGAGATTAGCGTCAAGAATGTGCGTTGGAAGAGCAACAGCTACGTCTTATACTTACCTGAGCTTATAAAATTAAAACTGTCATCGCTTGGGTGGCCTTAGTAGGCTGCTTCATAAACAAAATTACTATGGCACCTGTATATACAGCAAAATAACGTTTAGTTAGGTGCTGATTTCACCAAGACTACATACTTACTAGGTATAATAACAAATTCGACTGATTTAATTACTGAGAGCTAAAGACGCCAATACGTAGGTAACAGCATAAATAAATATAGCAATATACCATAAAGTGAACTCGTAAACCAATTTATCCGTACAAAGATCCCGCGGACGTAGAATGTGTACGTGTCCGGGAGTTCGTAATAAAAGTGTAACGACGGCCGCCGGTAACGAACTAACGAATAAACTTGTAGCGCCGCGCGTGCCGTTAACTTCGGGTTCGTTAGCTCGCAGACTTGGAGGGATAGACTATCCAAAACAACCAAAACAAACTAGATGGTTGATACCGTATTGAACTGTTTCAAAAGTAGAACTAATTTTCTACGTCACAGTTTTTGTACGTGCTATACAAAGCAAATTCTTTTGAGGCTCCTGTAATTTTTTTTAAAGCTACTTACCAGATCATTTTTTTGTGTGACGGTACCATTTTTTTTTTTCTAAAATAATAAATAAATCAACAGCATACTCAATAGATAGTAATAAAATGTATTAGGTAAGTACATATTTTTGCTAAAAATAAATTTTAATTTACATTTGAAACGAAACTAAAATTTTATTATAGTGCAATTTCTTACATCTGTAAGAAGTAAGGACGCCATTTATGTTGTTTTATTTGTATCAGTAATACCCAACTGATATTATCAAAACAAAACAAGCCGCGTCATCTACCGCCCAAGTCTCTGGCCAAACCTCAGAAGTGGGATCATCCAGTAATCTGGTTCCGTAAGCGAACTTAGAAAGAGTTCAGAACCTTTTCCGGCATTCCTTTTACCTTCCCTTAGTTTTTAGGACGCAAGGCAAGTTTCGGTAAATACTTTCCCTCTTACTTCATTATTGGATAACTTCTGAGGTGAACGACCCCGTGATAAGAAGAGGAAACTTGTACGTTTCTTTGTCTTCATTTAATGAAGAAAGTTTTGTCTTGAAACTAGTTAGAGGTTGGTTTTGGCGGGGTTTTATTGTAGTAACTTTTTTTTATGAAGAAAGAGGTCAGTGTTCTGTTGGTTTTCCTAAGTAGGTACATCCTATTTTCTTTTCTATGTATGTGTAGACAATATTGGGTTGATTTAATTTGTACTGCAAATACAACTAAGCTTTAACTCCCTTCTTACTAAACGCAGAATTAATTCTGAGTCTTTGTGTCCGTACGAGTATTTTGTCTTTTACAAGTGAATTAAAACTGTGAAAGAAAGAAAATGACAAATCACGGATTAACTACTCCGAAGTAACTATGCGGTAAGGCGGTTAGTGGATTGTTTCCTATTTTTAACCGACTTCCAAAAAGGAGGAGGTTCTATGTTCGTCTGTATGTATCTTTTTTTTGTGTATGTTCATCGATAATTTCGCCAATTGTGAACCGAATCGAAAAAGTTCGAAAGGGTATACTTCCGAAGTGGTCCCATCTAAATTTTACAGAAATCAGCTGAACCTTTTCTGAAAAAATCAACAACAATAAACAGTTCTAGCGAAATATTCGAATTTTGTACAGGATGGAAGGCGGTTTTGCCATTTTTTTTGCGAAAAATAATTATTCTATTAGTTCTGAATGAACTGTAGTACTGAATGTAGTTATTTATCGATTAATTTATAAATTACTCTTTTTGGCAAAAATGTCACTGATGATTTTTTTCACTTAGGTAATAATAACCCCATAAGGAATGTGCCTTTAAGGTAACATAAGTCCTATTTTTAACCAATTAGGCTCTAAATTCACTCGAACCGGTTATAAATCTTTGTTACGCATTGAAGTGATTGCATAATCCTTATTGCTATTTAAATAGAGTTCAAAGCTGAAAGCAGCTGCACTTGAAGGGGTCATTCAAGAATTTCTCCATAACCTTTAATGTGCTAAAGATAGAGTCTACATTCGAATAGCTTTAGCTCAGCAATTAAGTGAGAAACTAATTGCAGTATAATGGCTGGCGATAAAGCTGCATTGTGTACGTTGCCATGGCAACTGGTAAGTTCAATGCTAAGTCAAATGTACAAAACAAAGAGATTACAGAAAGAAGCTAAATAAAATGAATAAGAAGATACCATTATTGATGAGTTTTGATTGATGATCGTTGTGTACCAGCTGTCCGTCCGTTTGTTTGTCTACTTTTTAAGTTATAAAACGTTGTGCTCATAACTTCCACATTTATGAACCAAACTGCATGATAGTTTATTTGGTGTTTTCTTAATCTTGTTTGTATAGTTTTTGTGTTTTGATGTAGATCTTAATTTCTTTCAAAAGTCTTAAAATCAGTATTATCGGAATTGCCAATATATGGTGTATTGCTCCCATACGAGTATATGCACAGTTTTTAGTGCACAAATTAATAGTGCTCACCGACACATCATGTCCTCGCCTATACTCTACCTACAGGGTTATCTGCTTGCCCTGTACTAAACTGCAAGAGTGGTTTTCTTGAATTCCGGGTTGGCCCTTAGTAAGAATTGTTCACAATGATGGTACTCTTTCAGCTTAGTACAGGGCAAGCAGATAATTGTGTAATGTTTAATTGTTCACATCACGCGACGCTAAACCAGCTGCCACGAGCAAGTTGTCAACCAACTGCTTGAGAGGGACTCATTTTTAGGGTTCCGTACCCAAAGGGTAAAAACGGGACCCTATTACTAAGACTCCGCTGTCCGTCTTTCCGTCTATCTGTCTGTCTCCAGGCTGTATTTCATGTTATAGCTAGAAAGCTGATGATATATTTCTGTTGCCGCTATAACAACAAATACTAAAAACAATAAAATTAAAAATGAAGGGGCGCTCCCATACAACAAACCTGATTTTTAGATGTTTTCGCTCTATATTAATAATGGTAACAGACAGATGCTTGAAATTTTCACAGAATATTTAGTTGTATATTCACTTCAATAGTAAATAATAAAACTAAAATAAAATAAATATTTAAGGGGGGCTCCCATACAGTACGGTCCCGTGCGCAAGTCCGACTCGTACTTGGCCGATTATATTACATAAGTATCAGAGAATATAATATGTGCGTTTGTCAAACGCGCACGGTATTTAAACTTCTATACTATCATTGTTTTGTAATTCAATAGTAAGTATCTATAGGTTACTAAGTAAGAAACATTACGAGTGAAACTTAATGTCTTTCTCTATACTTTACGGCCCCTGTAAATATAGTAGTTAAGCACGTAATTATGTTTATAATAAGTTATAAAATAATAATTAACAAGTAAGTTTGCCTAGCAGTGTATTAGCGGTTATATGGCTACAAGATTATAAATACACATTGTATATCATATTGTTGATAGTGACACAATTTCTCTGTGTGTAGTTTTCTCTGTTAATTTGTTTGCTAACTCTAGACAAAGTGATTGAACTATTATTTGTAGAACTTTGACAAAAGAAATAAAATCAATAGGTAAGTAAAATTACGCTTTAAAAATATTTTTTATTATTGAAAACAATTTTGCGTATGGTTTCTTGATTTTAGGATATGTATACGGTGTAGGGTGTAGTAAATACTTAGCGTAGAGCGAGTAGGTAATCACTATTTGACTCTCGATTCGATTTTTATGTTTATACCAGCTTTTGCCCGCAGCTTTGATCGCTTGATATTTAAATGTTTTGTACTATCCCATGGGAACAATTTACTTTTCTGGGGTAAAATGTAGCCTTTGTCTTTTTTCGTCTTTCAATCTATATATGTGCCAAAAATAAAGTCAATCCGTTGCTCTGTTGCTACGTAAAAGAGGGACAAACTAATAAACACATTTTCGGATTTATACGTAATATTAAGTAAGGATTTTTGACCCACGAACCGAACCGGAGGAGGTACTCAATTCGACGCGTATATATATATATATTGTTTAATGTAAAACCGATTAGTAGTAGGAGTAGTCCGATTTCAATAATTCTTTTTTTATTGGAAAGAATATACTTTTAAATTGGTCCTTTTAAATTTTTCTTGAAATCAGCTGAGCCATTTTTGATAAATCAACAATAATGTGAAAAATGCTATTTCGATCCGTGCGAAATATTCGCGAATTCTGTACATGGGTGAAGGTCGGTCATGCTAATTTTTGCAAAATATAATTATTTATGTAATCTAACGATATAGGTACTTAAATACAAAGTAGGTATTGATCACAAATATCTTCAATATGGATAATACAATTAGAACGTGAGAATTCAGCGGTATTGTTGTGAATCGATGAATAAGTTTAAAAAAAACCTATACTTTTGTACCTATATAACAATTATGTGACACTAATGTGGGAAAATCGTATGACAAGTGGTTGCGGTGAACAGTCATAGTCCATCATCATCGGAATATCCTTATCCTTACTTATGTTATAAATCCAAAAGTGTGTTTGTTGGTTTGTTATTCTTTTAAGGAGCAATAGAGCATTGAATTAACCTGATTTTTTGACCCACGAAACGGAGGAGGTACTCAATTCGACTCAATTTCACTGAAAAACCAATGGTGTGAAATTCCATACATAAGTTCCAAAGAAACTCATTGGCACGGGATCGATATTTGAACCCACGACCTTACGATTGCAGGGCGGGTGCTACTAACACTATTACGGATTTTAAAAGTTCCTATGGAATAATATATGGCACAAATGTCAAAATATCACGCGGACGAAGCCACGGGCAAACGCTAAGTAGTAAGTTATAAAGTATGTTCATAACGGATGAGTATAACCCTCTGCTCCATTGTCAGAGTTCTCAAACCACCTGTGTTCTCTGACATGGTCCAAAGTAATAGCACGTCTTAAAAATTAATAAGAGTCATAATTTTAGTCTCATATTTTTACAATTGCAAGACAATAAATATTTACAGAATTCTAAGGACAGAAAACGAATGTTTTGTGACGGAGACAAATAAACTTATATAAAATTCTGGTTCAGTTTTTTAACCGTTTAGCCATATCCAAAGTCCTCAGGTCATCAACTTGGCATTTTTAAAACTAAAACTCTGATACCAGGGCTATGACCAGAGTTTAGCTATCCGGCTATGTAAACTTACTTTTAGGAATTCTGTCTCGTAGAGCAAATAGAATAGTGTTCTTAGTAAAAAGTCTGCTTTATTATTCTTTACGACTACGCGACCGGCGCTACGTTACTATGCTTGGTCATAGATTATAGTACAACCGAATAAAACTGTAATCCAGAGGCTTTCAAACTATGTGTCGCTACGCCCCAGGATACTAGAAAAAGCATTAAAAAATGTAAGGCTCCTCTACAGAAATCTCTACCTCTGTCAATGTGTGCCTAAAGAAATTTGAATTTAATTATTGATTGTTTTGAGTACCTATTAAATTAAAAAATAAACAAGCTGTCAAGGCTCATGATGGTAAGAGATTATCGCTGCCTTAGACAATATAGACAACAGCGTTACCAATATAATAATGCATTAACGCGATACCAATTCTTCAGGGTTTAATATTGAATTATATTGAAAATAATTAAATGTCTATAACATTTAATTATTTTACTAAGCTAAAAAAATTAAACAATTTTATCAATTTTTTTTTATATTCTGAATAGATTTGCGTTTGACCACATACTGCCTGATGTTGAGCATATAAGCGGTCTAGGTTGTAGCACGCTTACATAGAAGTTACCTATTTACACGCGATTTGAAGACGCCCACGTTGTACTTTAGCGGGAAGACAGACCCAGGCAAAGCGTTCCACATTCTGGCTGTTCGTATGAGGAATGAGGATTCAAAACTCTTGGTTCTAACACGCGGAATGTCTTGGGCGCACTCACCGAAGTGAATCCGAATTCATTCATCCATTTATCACAAAACAATCCACAATTATATTATCGATGAATCTGGGTCTAGATATACTTAATTCAAATGCTCAAGCTCAGTGTTACTTGTCAGCGAGCCCCAGTATTTGGGGTTGGAAGCATGAAAAAATAAGTACGTATATATTGCAACGTTTGAGAATCTCTGGCTATCTATCAGTATTCTGCTCGAGTTGCTTTGCGGATGAGTTAACTGTACATTGTACTGTACCATGGCCTAGGGCTCTACGGCTTGAATTGAGGAGAAAAAATCATAACGACTTCTATCGTAGAATTACAAGTTAGCTTTATAGCTTTGCTAAAGCTATTTCGATAAACGATTTCAATAGTGAACTATACAGGGTTATTTCTAATCAATTAGCATTCTTTTAGGGGCTTATTCTGTACATCGAAACTAACAACTTATGTTCTGCGACTTTGGCCAAAACTAAAAAAAAATTGTTGTTGTTCCACAGAAAAATATCGTTCACGCGCGACAAAATGTGTGGAATAGCTGATTTTTTTTGAGTTCTGACAAAAGTCGCAGAACAAAAAGTTGTTAGTTTTGATGTACAGAATAAGCATCTAAAAAGATACTAATTGATTACAAATAACCCTAACCTGTTATTTCAATATGTACTTAACATTTTTTTTTGCAAATGTGTAATAAATTGGATCCGTATATTTTGCGGGTGGATGTCCTACGCCACGCTTGGAGCGCGTTCATTTCAAATGTATCTATCTGGTTGGTCATAGGTAGCCTCTAAAATACAGAAGAAAACATAATATTAGTGCACAGTGAATAAAATAGACCGGAATCATTATAACTCTGTTTTTCACCTTTGGTCATTCGTTTTGTTCTACTTTATGTGCCCATCCCAATACCACTTCAAGTTGCACTCGGCTATGCTGATGAATTTTACTGCTTTATACATTTACCTACTCATTTCTGAATTGGCACATGTAAGGGCGACTCAGACCACTGGAGTGCTAGAAGCGAGCTTATTAGGAAGTGTTGAAGTTGTAGGAAGTGCACAGAGAGATAAGTATAATTAAGCTTATTACTAGCTATGGAAAGCCTATGTCTGACAGTCGTCTTACGGCTGATGTAACGATGAAAGATCCTCTCACATTATTCAAAACACCCTTATCAACAGTTTTTATCATTAAAGATTAAAATAAGTAGTTGACTTTTTAATAAAAGAGGATACATATATGAGAACCAGCACATTGTATGCCACAATGGTGCCTTTTAACAATGGACAATGCTCAATTTAACTTTATCATTTCACAAAAATGGTACTTTGCTGTCTTTGTTGAATTAAAATTACCTATATAATACACCTACATATTAAAATGTGTCTACTTAGTATATAATAATTTTGCTAGTATTTTAAAATTACTTACGTGCATCATAAAATTATATTATTTAAATAAATAAGAAAATTCACCTTTGCACCGCGCCGGGACAATAAGGGCCGGTTTTTTCGACTAATTTATTTATAAGATAATAACATAGCATTGATAAATAAATTGTGGAACAAAGTTGGGTTGCACCGTTTAATTAATATTACGTAGGTATTGAAAGTGTCTGCGATTTTAATCTACCACATGAAATCATAAATCTCGTGTAACCAATAATTTAATCTAAGAAACTGATAACACAAAAACTATAATCACCAATTTTGCACAAACCGTCATGGCTCCCGTAGCCAATGAATAATTCCAGCACAATGCACTTCCAAGACATAAATCTTAGACCGGACACTATATTTAAGGCTTTATACGTAGATTAAGACTACAATATCGCGCCACCGTAGCGCAGAGCGTTCTGAAATTATAATCAGGTGAAACAAAATAAATGCTTATAAATAGGTTGTATCTGATGTATTTGTAGTCGCAGGCGCTATAGTCAAACCGCTAAACCACAGCCCGGACACTCCGCGATTTTTCATACAAAATCTGCTGTCTTACGCACACCTACACAGTACTTACTCACAGACAACACACTTACGCACGGTCGCTACACGCGCATTTGTGTGCGGAACGTCTATGGCTGTCAGCGATCACCACAACGTGACGACATGCCGCGTGAGTGAGACAGTTGCGTACTTAATTTGCAAAAATGAATATTAATCTAGTGCTTAAAAAAGTATAACAATTACTTAATTTGGAAGCATTTTAACAAAAAGTAACCGATCTACTTCTTTTGTAAGATAATATCAAGAGGAAGTTACCAAATAATGTAAAATAAGTTCCTATTATTAAATTTATCCTTAGGGAAACATTAAAATTTCTTGTTTTGTTACGTATCATTGATATTCAACCATACACAGTACAAGTGTTCCCTATTGTCACAGTCTAGGTAGTTTTTATTAGAAAATCCACCGGCCAGTGCAGCCCACGCGCAGAGTACACGATGCGGTACGTAGCGCGGGGTGGAAGTGAGGAAGACTCAAACGGGTTGGGGGTAACGAGTGGCCGTTCTATACGTAGTATTATTATATATTCTTTGGCTAAACTCAGACTTCGCCTGCGCGGGTACGGGGGCGCGGGGGTAGACGACGAAGAGGACTGAGACAGGTGCGGGCGCCGGGGACCCGCTGCCCGCGCCTGTCTCAGTCCCCTTTGTCGTCTCCCCCGGCGCCCCTGTACCGCGCAGGCGAAGTCTGAGTTTAGCGGTTTGACTATACCAATATGAGTTTTTTGTTTAGATTTTCCTATCATTTAATAGGTAGGTCTATTTTATCTCATGTATATATTTTTTATCGGTAAACACTGATATTGTGTTGTAATAATAGTTATTGATCTAATCATAGAAATCTAAAATTATCACGATATTACATCATTTAATCATTTTGTATTATATTTAAGTTATTAATACTTGAAACATAATTCATACATTTTAAATTGAACATAACATAGGTTTGCATACCTAAGTTTCTGATATCAATACGCGTGTTTAAATCACGTTAGTTTTCATATTAAAATGAAACAAGATATCTGATGCATGACACATTAGATTCAATACTAATATTTATTTGATAGTTCCTGAGAAATTTCATTATTTTCGCCGTCTTTACAACTATATGCAACTTTGCATTGTCACCATCTCTGTAATAAAGCTTGAAGTTAAGCTTCACGTACGCTCTGATCTACGCCAATTTAAACACGCATTCTATTTTCTTATTCTACTTAGCGCCTACACTAGGGTCTTAGAACTTAGTAAGCGCGTTAATTAAAGTAGTTTCCGATTAAGCAGAACCTGCTTCAAGTATGCATTTTAATTGAATCAGTTCTATTAAAATGCATAATAACGGTTACTGTTACGTACTTATTTAGTTTATTCTAATTTATAATACCTAAATAATTTGTAGGTTGCAATCAATTCAAACATATCAACAATATGACCAATATTGTGGCGCTTGGTAGGTACACCCGAAAGGAATACACTAAAAAGAAGATTTTTCTGACATAGCGTTCAAACAAAAGTTTTGGCGACAAAAATACTCGCAGTTGACGATAGTTTCATATAACGATACTTAGAGTATGGAGCCATAACTTGACTTCTATATATCGTCAACGGACATTGTAGGGTTCCGTACCCAAAGAGTAAAAACGGGACCTTATAACTAAGACTCCGATGTCCATCTGTCTGTCTGTCACCAGGCTGTATCTCATGAACCGTGATAGCTAGATAGCTGAAATTTTCCCAGATGATGCAGAAAACTAACTAAAAACAGAATAAAATAAATATTCAAGGGGGGCTCCGATACAACAAACGTGATTGTTTTTTTGCTCGCTATTAATAATAGCAAAAGAAATGGGGCTAAAAGGGCTCCAACATGGTACGGAACCCTTCGTGCGCGAGGCCGACTCGCACTTAATAATAATAATAATAAGCCTTTTAATTCCGAAAATTTCTACAATTATGTTTACAATACTAAAATACTAAAAAAAAAAACACTGCTACTATAAAATATCTCTTATTTCGGCGTGCCTTACGGCAAAGGCCTCCTCCAACTCTTTCCATTGTTGTCTATCTGCCGCGACTCTGGTCCACAGGGGCCCCAAAGTCATTATTAGGTCATCCTCCCATCTTTTAGCTTTACGACCTCGAGTTCTAAGTCCATCCCTAGGGTACCAGACTGTCACCTGCTTACTCCATTTCTCCTTTTTGCAATGGAGCATATGTCTTGCCCACCTCCATTTAAGTTGGTCAATACGCGACAGTATGTCTGTTACTTTGGTTTTGTTCCTGATGTCTATATTTCTTTCTTTGTCCAGTAGTTTCAAACCAAGCATGCTTCTCTCCATGCCTCTCTGGCACCTTGCTAGTTTGTCCCTATGACGTTTTGTCAAAGCCCATTATGTTTCACAGCCATATGTGATGCATGGCAGTATACAGGTGTCAAAAGTCTTTTTCTTGATTTTCATAGATAATTTCTTGCTTTTCGTGATTTCTTTCAAAGCCCAATAGTTTTTCCATCCTGTTGCAATTCTTTTGTTTATTTCTTTAGATGTTTGATCATTTGGCGATATAATCTGACCCAGATATATATATTCTTCCACATATTCAAGTTTCTGTCCGTTGATGGTTATGTCTACTGGAACTGAGTTTGTCATCATTTTAGTTTTGTTTATGTTAATTTCCAGTCCTACTTTTCTGCTCTCCTCTACTAAAGATTGTATCATAGATTCAAGTAGAAGTGGATCTTCTTCCATTATGACCAGGTCATCTGCGAATCTTAAATGGTTCAGTCTCGCTCCATTTATGATTAGTCCAAGTTGTTCCCACCCGACTCGCACTTGGTCGTTTTTATAAATGAAACTCCTCGAGGTTAATAATAAGTCATTTATAGGTAATCGGAAATTTATGTTTACGGAATCATTTATTCCTGTCATAGACATTTGCACGACTAAAATCAAATGTCTATGACAGGAATAGGCTTTCGTAAAACCGTACACGACACCGTAAGGCAAGACATCATTATCCAAAGGGCTATTATCGTAGCCCAGCTATTGCAAGACGCCTTCATCTCAGTATCTCAGGCCATTAGGTGTTGCAATATAATCATCCGCTGCCTTAGGTTATCTAGGAAATACTTACACTGCCCTGCGACTTCTCCCGACATGGTCTAATACTCAGGAATTCTTACTGTATGGCACTTTTCTTTTATGTTAGTGTTTATTGGGCTCAATGCATAAGCATTGCCATTCAGCGTGGCAATGCAGCCAGCATGCTGGGCACGCTGCCAACTGGCAGTGGGCTTGAGCATTTGGATTATCTTTAGACCTTCAAGGGTCTGTGGATGATCCATTTGCTTTTAATGTAGTAGTACTTAGTGTATGTAGTTTTAGCATATAAAGTAGTAAGTATTGTATTTAGTTGTAGTTAATAAAGGCACTTTTGCCCGATAAAAAAATGCGTAAAAGTGTTTGTTGGTTTTGTAGTTCGCTTGTAACTCTTTCACGCAGTAACGTATCGACGACTTGATTTTTGCCATGGGTAGTAAGTAAGTCAGAGGTCGGAAAGTGTCATAATATTTTTACCGAAAAATCTGAAGAAAATTATGAGAAGCCGCTGTCAAAGTTAGTAATTATTTGTGATAAACAAATCGAAAATTGTCGTGATCGCAGGATTTGAACCTGCATAACTGAACTTCCGTGCCTTTCACCAATTAAGCTAGGTTACTCTGAAGCATTGCTTAATTTGTTCAGCTTAAACGAGATGTATGTAGAAATAATTCTAATTTTAAAAACTTTTTTTTTCGCAATTCCATCTATTAAATAGGCATACTTGCATAACTAGAGATTAAAAATATTTTTAAAACATTGTTCATGATAAATCACAGTTTATTTCAAAAAAGTTTGCGTTTGACTCCATACTGCCGTCTAGGGTGTACTGACCTCATTTACTTGATTAATTTTCATGGAAAACAGTCAAGTTCTTCCACCAACTAACAGACAAAAACATAGTCAATACTGTAAACAGTACTGAAATGCCTTAGGTTAAGTTAAGCTAGAAGTAATAATGCACTAGATTCGAACTATTCAAAAGGGGTTCTCAGTAGGGTTTTGTAAGAAAACGTTCTTTAGTGAATTTTATGTGCATCAATCAATCATGTTGAAATAGCTACTAACAAATGATTCCTCTATTGTTTGCTCCCAGTTGAGCGTATCGTAATATAAAATACTTCATATTGTTGGTGATATTTATGCTAAAGTTATGAATGTGGAAATACTTCCTGTAGGTATACAGTTTTACTGGGGTAAAACTGTATAATAACTAAGAGTAGTAGCCAGGTAGGGGGAACAGGACACTTTTAGGGGCAACGCCTACATTGAAATTTGTTAGTATTCCCGATTAATCGATCGATTTTTGTACGTCTTTTTAGGGTTCCGTACCCAAAGGATAAAATCGAGACCCTATTACTAAGACTCCGCTGTCCGTCTGTCTGTCTGTCACCAGGCTGTATCTCATAAACCATGATAGCTAGACTGTTGAAATTTTTACAGATGATGTATTTCTGTTGCAGCTATAACAACTAATACTAAAAACAGAATAAAATAAATATTTAAGAGGGGCTCCCATACAACAATTAACGTGATTTTTAGAAGTTATTTTTTCGCTATCATATAATAATGCCACGAGAAATGGGGCTAAATGGGCTCCAACACAGTATGAAACCCAGCGTGAATCCGACTCACACTTGTTTTTTTTTTCTCAACCTATGCTGTCCCACTTCTGGGCAAAGGTCTCCCCCACTTTTTTCCATTTATCGCGTTCTGTAGCCAAATCCCGCCAAGCTTCCCGGAAACACACTTGATTGATTTTTATTATATTATTTATCGGTCGAAAGAACTGCGTGTAATATCTCAATGGGAGAAACTAAGTGTGTTTCTTGGTTTGTTTGTTACTATTTTACGCAGCAACGGAGCGACGCGACTCTGTCGGATCAAATTGAGTTTTGCTTGCAATTTGCTTATAGTTATCATGATCATAACCCGACCCGGCTTCGCACAGGTGTATTATAAATATAAACCTTCCTCCTGAATCAATCTATCTATTTAAAAAAAAAACGCATCTAAATGCGTTGCGTAGTTTTAAAGATATAAGCATACATAGCGACAGACAGAGCGGGAAGAGACTTTGTTTGATACTATTTAGTGAAGTGATTATGCAACAGTTAAATAAAAATAAAGTTGTTTTACTCGTATCAAACATCGATCGAGATACAAGTCTGAACCATAAAACAATAAATTAAAGTATTTCTTTGTTCATCAATCACTTTAGAACAGTTTAGTCAGGGGCGAGCATCATAGATCACATCTCCCTTCGAACATGGCTCACGTCACTCATCTCGCCTTCGCCCCTCGGTGCGCTTGCGCACAGGAGGGGCTCAAGGTTGCTGTGGGGGCAAATTAATTAACTGAATTCATAGGACCAACATTTCAACATTTCTGATTCGTACCGCCAGGGAATGGAACAGTCTTCCTGCTTTCCTGTTTCCTAAGAGATATAATCTAAAGCTTTTCAAGGTCAGAGTGAAAAGGTATCTTCTAGGTCTGTGTGCTTCATCTTCGACCACAACGTCGCTTACTATCAGGCGAGTTGGTGGTCAAACGCGGACTTATTTGCGTTAAAAAAGGACCAGTAAGCAATCAAGCTTCGTTCAATGCAAAATAAGAAAAAGAAGTTTATCTATGTCAATAAAACCGCCTACAGAAATAAATTCGTTAAAGCAATTTTCTTAAAATGCAAAATTTGATCCAAGTCGTTAAAACGATTTCCAAGGTCAAAAGTATAAGTAGGTTGCGCAACTAGCAAGTACAAGTACCTTAGGATTTCTTAATATTAATCTTTTAAAACTTATCGCCGGCTTTAGCGTCGCAAAAATGAAAAACCCAACGACGTCAACATTTTTTTCTTTTAACATTTTGATTTTTAAATTACTTACTTTAGGGAAAGATTAAAGTTATAGCCAAAACGCAAATATAATCCATAATATACTATTGTGCTAGTACGAAACTTTATATATTAAAACTGCACGCATTGCAATGCAGAAACTGTTATTTATAAACGCCCAATAAAAATCAAATATCTTCACAGCACATCAGTGACAATAAACTAGCTAGTTCGAATATCTCAAATGCAATAAATTCTTGTCACTTGTATTTACACGCCACATTTTAGGTAAATGGCCATTTTATCTGTCGAAATTCCAAGCATGTTGGTCATTCGACCAATTGGCGTGTGTTTAGTAACTTGCTCAATAAGTGTGACGGTATAACGGACCAATTGCATGCCATTAAAGGTGCGAATAGTGTTACGTATTTGTTTACTTTTTAACAAGATTAACATTTTTGTCTAAGTAAACAAATTTGAAATATAGCAACAAAACTGAAAAATACTTGTTACATTTTTTATCTATGATAGGACCACATTTAATCACTAACTCGTTTTGAAGGAAAGTAATGTTCCAGGTGACTGTTGAGTAGATGAAGTATGTACAATGTACATTAAGGTACTCTTTATTTTAATAAACCAAATTATGTAAATCAATTAAGTCCACGAAAGAGACTATGCACCGTCAAGTGTGACGTAGGACACCCACTGAGAAGGTGTACAAACGACCTGATAAAGATCGCAAGAAAAAGCTGGATGCAATTCCTCTTAAAACCATTCTTATTGGAAATCTATTGGGATCTATAACTAACAGTGAATGTTCAGCTTACTTAGAGTGTGCATCTGAGCTACATGACCTTATCCTACCATCCCCTTTTTACTATAGGACAATTAGAAAGACGCCACATCAGCACCCCCACACTGTCGATTTTCCTTAAATACGTACGAAGCGGTTTCACTCAACATTTCTGATTCGTTCCGCCAAGGAATGGAACAGTCTTCCTGCATTTCTGTTTTCTAAGAGATATAATCTAAAGCTTATCAAGATCAGAGTAAATAGGTATCTTCTAGGTCTGCGTGCTGGTGGTCAAGCGCGGACTTATTCGCGATAAAAAATAGAGATACTAGTTTTTGCCCGCTGTTTCGCCTGTGTGGTATTCAAATAGCAACATTTTGTTTTAATGGGGAGAAAATAACCTATGTCACTTACCGTCTTAACTATGACCATGACAAAAATCTAGTCAATCTGTTTCTTCAATGCTACGTGAAAGAGGAACAAACCAACAAAAACACTTTCGGATTTATAATATTAGTAAGGATTCTCCCATAACCCCAGGTTGCCCATACCTTAGTCCGGTCCTCTATTAGTAACATCTTTATAAAACCCACAGTTTGTTCAGCTGTCGATCCCGTAAGTGCCCGCTCGTGACTGGTTATGGAGTCCAAATTATTGATTCATGGTGCTTGGAGGGAGTGCACTTGACAGCTTGAGACAGAGATGTGTTTAACACATCAATGGTATTACATCAACATGTGTAAACGTTAAAAAACGGGTCTTGTACCTACTTCAAAAAGAAAAAAGAAACCTGTAAGTAAATGTTCTTCTCCTTTGAAAACGAAAAAAAAAACAGTAAATTCATACATTTTGTCGTTTCCAAGTTTGGATGGAATGGAACAGCAGATTTTTTCACTCTCATTTTGGTTGTCCCACAGTAAAAGTTATTGATAAAGATGGTCTGAATCGTCCCTTTTTATCTTAGTACCTACGACCATTTCTGCATAACCCTGTATTGTTATTTTTAGACGTTTTAGCCAATAGAGGCAGTTAAATCAATATTGGCCGACGAGGCTGTAAAGATCTCAAAAGGAGAGCACGCACCAGCAAGCTCCCTTAACAAGACTTATTGAAATACAATTATAACGTTAATAAATTAGTGCTTATTCATGTAATTACAATATAATATTGGTAAATTTAATAGTACACAGCATATTCAGATATTTGTCAATAAATTTAAAAAGTAAAAATATTTATTATTATATTTGGTCAAAAAACTGGATTAAAATGTAATAAAATATAATTAATTTCAATATAAATACCTCAAAATAAAATGTAGAGTCTCCGGTATAAAGTATGTAGTGAGTGAAGTGTATGGAT
Organism: Hypomecis atomaria; assembly: GCA_964007245.1. NCBI lineage: Eukaryota > Metazoa > Arthropoda > Insecta > Lepidoptera > Geometridae > Hypomecis > Hypomecis atomaria. The sequence goes on from OZ023297.1 coordinate 17,343,195, forward strand.
GAGTTATCTTAGAACTGAGAGCAGGCTCTCAGTTTCTTGATATGATAGTTTCTGTAATGTTTTTGAGACAGTTTTTTTCAGAGAAAATTTATTTAGCTTTTTTAGTTCCACTTGTTCCGATAGTTTATATATAGGTATTTATAGATTTATTGGAAATCCATAGGGGAGGCCTATGTCCAGCTGTAAACGTAATACGACTGATAATAATGATAACACATTTTAGGTTGCATTATAGTACATCTATGAGCTTGATCATAGTATCATCTGAGTTTGATAAAGTAAGTAAGTTCTTATAATAATGTCGGAATTCGTAAGCCGCCAGAAGGCCTCTGACAACGCTAAACGAATCATACAACCAGGGCCTACAATTCAACGTGTCATCCGAGCCACGGTGGCACTCAGTTGTATATGCCACCCGCGGTCACCCATCCGAAGACTGACCGCGCTGAACGTTGCTTAACTTAGATGATCGCTAACGAATACCTAGTCAAACTACGCTATCAGCGCTACAATAAGCTTGATTATATCCTATCGAACCATTTCTCGAGTCGATAACAACAGATTCGATCTCTATCGGTAATGCGTTCTCCTAATTGTCTATCTCTTGCACAACAGGAAGCACGATTAAGAAACTTAACACAATTCGGTTCCAAGAATCGATGGGAAATCGTATTCTTATCTTGTGAATGAAATTTAAGGTGTGATTTGGTTGTTCAATTCATTTGTTCGTAGAGCTTCTCGTAGAACGAGTGGTTGATGAGCCCGTAAAGTTAAGGCAGACAGATCGCACTTTCGGTAGGGCAAGGGTATATGTATTTGTCAAGGCAAGGCAAGGGAAAATACATATTCCTTTGTCTTACCGAAGATGGGAGATCATATAAACGAGAGCACAATGTAAAATACTCATCTCGTATTTATCCTGTAGTGAGCGTTGTCATGTAAATAACCGACTTCCAGAAAGGAGGGTTTCTATGTTCGTCTGTATGTATATTTTTTGTATGTTCATCGATTTAGCCAATTGTGAACCGAATCGAAAAATCATTTTTTAGGTTCAAAAGGGTATACTTCCGAGTCCCGAGGCGGTTCCATTTAAATTTCAAAGAAATCGGCTGGGCCGTTTTTGAAAAATCAACAATAATGTAAACAATTCGAGCGAAATGTTTAAGTTTTGTAATTTTCGAATTTTGTTCACGATGGAAGGCGGTTTTGTATTTTTTTTTGCGATGAATAATTATTCTAGTAATTGATTGAATATGTTAGTATTGATTATTGATTGACCTACCCATGTTTTTAAAAACAAACCTGCAGACTATAAAAGACAATTTCCTAAACTACCAAAACATCAGTATCCAATTTTCTAAGCAAGCCCAAATACTAAAAAGAAACATTAGCAAAGAATAATTTCGTTGTTTTATTTTAGAATCTTTCTTTTCATTGTTCTCATCAATGAAAAAGCACCTTTAACATCATAAACACCTGCTTCCGTGAAATTTCGAGGGCTATTTTATTATCTGTGCACAATGGGCTCGAATAATTAACAAGTAGGTTTTATTTTAACACCTTTTTACGTTATTCAAAAGGGTTTGTAGGTTAACGCCGGTTTTAACATGAAAATGGCGCTTTCTAACTAGTAAACTTAAATGCAGATAGTTTCTACATAAATAGTAAACTTAAATGCAGAATAACCGTAAAAAGTACTCGTAACTAAGTAATTTATGTACTATGTGTACTTAGTGAGTAATAGACTGGTAACTTTACTTTGTAAGGGCTGGCAAATGAAATTAACAGTTTGATAGAAGTGGGTTAGTGAAACTTAAAATACGTTGCAGTCATAAAGATACATAAAATTACCAGGCTGAATAATTTCAGCTCCAACGCTGAACAGCTTCAAGTTCCTCCTCCAGCGCTGGCTTATTGAGCACTCCTTTTAACGATGTATGTAAGTGAATTATTTGATGACAATTGTTGATTAATTTATTTATTTATTAAAATGAATGAAATTGTTTTTTTGTAATTGTTTTTGACTTTTAATTAATTTGTACCAAATAAATGAGTAAGAGTATACAGGGTTATCCAGACCTGGAGTGCTAAGCTGAAAGGAGGCGATTTAGACAATCAATATGCACAACTTTTACTAGGAAAATGCTCATACACCAGAAAATACATGTTAATGATACAATATTGATAATTTATGAGTAGTTTCTTGTGATCTATATAAGTAATTTATGTGTAAACTAGCGACCCGCCCCGGCTTCGCACAGGCAGGTGTTTTATACATATAAACCTTTCTCTTGAATCATTCTATCTTTTAAAAAAAAACCGCATCAAAATCCGTTGCGTAGTTTTAAATATTTAAGCATATATAAGGATATAGGGATATAGGGACAGAGAAAGCGACTTTGTTTTATACTATGTAGTGAGTGTAGTGATAATGATACTCAATATTTTACACCACATAATTTCCGGCCTTTGAATTTTTTTTTCCACGAACAAATTGGACCGCAAAAATCGAATCTAGAAAACAAGAATTATTTGATTCGAACCAGTCTTATTGAAACATTATGGGAGAGGCCTGTGTCCAGCATCAGACGTTCTAAAGCTCATATGATGATTATTTTCGCACATTTCAATACACGAGTTGTGTGCAAAATGGTTTTTATTGCTGCGAATATTTTAATTAGTCTGTCTGTCTCAATTGGGTGTGACATATGAGAAGATATGTCACGTGTAATGTGTGTTCAGACACTATTCAATTAAAGTTTTTATTGTACTGCGGGATGAGCAGTAGATTAATGGTATCATCAAGATATCAACCGTAAGATGTTCACTGTTGGACACAGGTTTTCCTTATGGATTTTCAATAAGACTGGGTAGAAAAGTCGTGCGGCCAACGTGTTTCGACAGTGATGATTAGATGGGCTATACACTCTATACAGCGTCATAGGTATTAAACGCAAAACCTTTTAAGGGCGGGTCTAGAACATCTAGACAAAAACTTTTGTACCACTACATATTAAAATTCGCAAAAAAAAAAAATACTTCTTCATACATTTTGCCGCGCGTTGACGAACTTTTTCTATGAAAATGCTGATTTTTTTCTTGGAGATTTTCCATAAGACCTAGAACAATAGTTGTTTGTATAAATTTACTAGACCCGCCCCTAAAAGGTTTTGCGTTTAATACTCGTACCTATGACCCTGTATACCTATTCGATGTTTAAAACTTTGTATTTTTTAAACCTTTTTATGTTCTGTCGACTACTAGATCGTCCGGCGACACGACGTGATGATTACACAATACATGATATTTGTTAAAAAAAAGTGTATTAGATAAAAAAAAACAATAAACAATGAAATTTTCCCAAAATATTTTGTTTCAAAAATACATGTGTTAAAAAATTTTTTTGAGTGAGCGTGGACAGCGCGCCGCTATCTTTTTTGGTCTCATACATAAAAATAAAGATAAACCTGTGTAGTGTGCGTGGCTTGCCACTGCTGCAGTACGGCACGGATAAATAATGGAACTCAGCCTTTGGTGAAAATTAGTTAGTTTCGATTTCGTAGAACGATAATTACTCTGTCCACTGTAAACCACTTTACAAACTATTAAAATATGGCGGTTCATAAAAAAGGTCAATGTCCATTCTTTATACGCTATCACTGTAATGTTATTGATCTTTCTTTTAGGTCCGTCGGTGATGTCATTATAATATCTGTTAGACAAGTTTTTTTTTTGCGGAGAAGACGTGTATGTATGCTACAAATAGTTATAATTTTGATACCTACATATACATTCATGTAAATAGATGACCACTCATGTCTGAGAATGTACACGGTATAGATATTTTCTGGGTCAATAGACTCTAGTGCTCACAATTCGATCTGTAACTATGTAGGAACAGTTATTATTTACATGTAGGTATCTAGGTTTTAAAAGCATCTTTAGATTCAATGAATGATTGATTTAAAACGTTCTGAAGACAGAGAAAGTTTTATTTAAGTATGGCATCTTATAAAAGCCATAATCATTTAAGTTGGTGTTACAATGTACATATTTTAGAACATGATTATTCTATTCATTGTTGCGACCAATTTTTACTATGAGACCAAATGAAATCATGAAGAAATATTAAGAGCTCCATTTAAAAAAATATATAGAATTTTGACAAAATATATCAGATAGTGATCACTGAACTTTTCTCTACTTCGGGGTTGGTCTTATAGTAAAAGTCAACCATAATAATTATGAATACAATTAATTATATTCTAGAACATCACACAGTCTGTCGTTGAGAGCATCACCCGGTATTAATTTACATAATACTAGCGACCCGCCCCGGCTTCGCACAGGTGTATTATACATATAAACCTTCCTCTTGAATCACTCTATCCATTAAAAAAAACCGCATCAAAATCCGTTGCGTAGTTTTAAAGATTTAAGCATACAGACAAACAAACAGACAAAAATAGCAACTTTATTTTATACTATGTAAGGATTATTACAATGCGACAAGGATATAAAATCGTGAAAAAGTGTCTAGTCAATATATTTACGATTTTCTATCGCTTAAGCTTCTAAAAAAATCCAACTGGAATCCCTCAGCACGTAAGAAGTGAAATTTCGACGCAACAGTGGTTTCATATCCCCTCCGTGGTAGCGTTAAACGTTTAACGAAACCTTGTTGGAAGTCGCATTAGAAGTTTCACTTCAAAAACAAAAAGAAAGTATACATTTGACTTTAAAGTCATTAAATGAATAGTCATCGTTATAATTAACAAAATAGCAAATTTTCTAGTCAGACTAAAAGTTATTATAAACTTTGTGCTTTACGAGCATAGACGACAGATCAAATAGACGGGGCATTCAAATACGTCGGCAGGTACTTATGGTGACATTTATCTCATGCACTGATGAAAATTGACTCTAATTGGGTCATTTCACCGCTTGACAGCCATAAGTAGGCGAGTAGGTGTTAGTTTCGTAATGAAATGAGAATTTGTGTTAGTGGCTCGGATGACACAGTGTCTAAAGCTTTCGAGTTTTTAAGAGTTTGATTATGAAATTGATTTTATGGTAATTATGTTGGTATTTATTTCAATTAGAGAAAGTCAATATGCGTTGATGGGATTGCTTAGATATAACGATCTTTTATTAAAAAGTGAATTTGATTACATGATTCTGTGAAGTAGGTAGGTATTTAAACTTAAAAGTTATTGGGCTGGAATTGTTTGATGAAATGCCCATTGAATTTATAATTATTATCAGACAAATTACATTAAGAGCAAAGTTTTATCCAGTAGTATCCACCATATAAATTTGCGTAAAATCAGCTTATTTTTTTTTAAATTTCAACATTTCAATTGATTATTTTACTAAAATAAAATGAAAACAAATTATCTTCCAGTGAATAGACAATGTCTACGGAATAATAAATTTGCAAGACCATCAAATTGTTCAACACGCGTATACGTTTCTAAAATAATAATGAATGATGTCTGTGTGATATTAAAACCATTTTCGTCATATTACATACCTATATGTGACAATAGCATTATATTCTTAAATAAAACTTCTTTATTAGTGGTTATAAATTACGAGTTTTGTCTGTCTGTGTGTCTGTACTCTAAATAGGATAATTATGTACTACATATTATTTAAACTGAACTAACATCGAGGTCAGTATCTTTGCTTTGCTACGAAATTGTAAAAAAAAATCAAATAAACAAATACCTACGTAAAGGAATCTCAGACACGAGTAAGTATTTGCGAAAACCTTTCCATTCAACGTTCCACGCTCACGTGACAAAATAATAATTTTGTTATTCCATTTCCTTTGTGCAATATAAAGGTTTATATTCCATGTTTGCTGCGTTTATAACGGTTATAAAACGAACTCTTCGCCACTTCCGAGGTAGCTTTTTATTGTTTTGTAGTTTATGGCTTTCATAAAAAATATTTTATTTCGGAAGTATTACATGTCTATTAGTTATTTTGTCGCTGGTTTTTAATCACCCATAATAATTTACCAGTAGTTACAATTCAATTTCAACTATTTTAAACAAATTAATATTATTTTCATCTTTTATTGGATTACCTCTTTGGCTTTGTAAGAAAATTACATTTGTTCTAAAAACTGTAATGAAATGAAAAAATAATATTAATTAGGTAATACATGACAAAATGTTAAGCATTTTGTTTGATCCGTGCAAATAAACGAGATAACACATGTTTTGCTGATTATAATCTTAGTGATAAAAATAAATAAATTTTATTTCTGTGATGTTATTTTTTAATAACATCACAATTTCGTTTGACTTTGTATTTCCGCGCTATTATTCTAACCGTAAAATTTTGATTTTGTTCAAAATTGCCAATTTCAAACTCCATTACGAGAACATTATTTCAATTCAATTTGCAACTAATATTATTATTTCAATTTACTTGGCATTCAATTTTATGGTTAACAGAATTACAGAAAAATAATATTATAAGTATTCACAGTCAGATAATCCAGTGCTTATACGAGTATTACATATTATGTTGGTACCTATAAATTATATCAAAATTATCAGCTACATTGTGACCAGAGTTTTTATTATGAATAAGTACCTATTATTTTTTAAAGTAGTCCAAAACTAGTTTTATAAAAAAAAAACTCCCATGCACTGCAGGTAAAAGTAGCGCTACAATTTTCATCAACTTTCTGGAACAGTTATGTACAAAACTGTTGTACCAAAGTAAATTATCACTATCACTACATAGTAAAAAACAAAGTCGTTTCCCGCTGTCTGTCCCCATGTATGCTTATATCTTTGAAACTACGCAACGGATTTTGATTTAGTACTTTTTAATAGATTGAGTGATTCAAGAGGAAGGTTTATAATTATGTAAAACACACCTGTGCGAAGCCGAGGCGGGTTGCTAGTTTTTGATTAAAACATATTTACAGATGAACTAAGAATCTCTCCTTTCGGAAGTCGGTTGTTTAGTACCTTATACCCCTTACAATATTTTACCACTGTCTAAATTATTACTTTATGCTCTGGTGTTGGCACCCTTTCCCGTATTTTACAGACGTAGTCGTACACGTTTACACTTCCAATTTTTATCCGCATTATCAAATAGTCAATTAAAACTAGCTCCATTGAACCATGTCTGAGCAATTACTAAATAACTATTACTGTACTCGTCCCCTCTCCACGAGGAGCGTTGGTACGCTATCCCCCGGCCACATTCAATCTCCAGAGGTCAAGGCACCGCGATAACATGCGTTACGTCTGATCTCTGCTTCCTATCGACCACAAACTCTATCTAAGAAGAGAAACTCTCTTCTGTGGAGAAATATTGGGCCATTTCCACCATCATCCACCGATAGGACGTCCACTGCTAGACATAGGCCTCCCCCGTAGGTTTCCAATAAGACTGGTTGGAAGCGGCCTCTTTATTATATCGTCAGTCCACCTAGTCAGTGGACGTCCTACGCTGAACCTGCTGGTCCGTAGTCTCAATTCGAGAACTTTACGGCCCCATCGGCCATCCGTTCTTTGAACTATGTGATCTGTCCACTGCCACTTTAATTAGCTAATCCACTGGGCTATGTCGGTAGCATTGGTTCGTCTGCGGATCTCCTCATTTCTGGTCCGATCACGCGAAGAGACACCGAGCGCAGCCCTCTCCATATCACGTTGGCTATCTTGAGCTTATTCATTGTTATTTTATTTATTTCTTGTAATATATATTCATAAGGCCCACAGTAAAAACTTTACACTAACACTTTACTGTGAACCTAACGTTCCCACCACGTTTGCCCAATGCAGGTTAGTGGATTTAACACGCCATCGTATTTCTTCGACAAACGAATGAAGGTTGCCTCACGATGTTTCCGTCACAGAAAGACCAAGTAAGTAAATACGAGTGGAAATTAAGATCTCCGGGAAATTATCAAATTATGATCTGCATCTGCATTTAGAATCTATAAACATCGAGTTGCTCGGAATTGAAAGTTGGTTGAAATAATTTTAATGATATTGTAGATTGTAATATATTCAATCCACCGTCTAGAGACAGACACTCCTCACTCCCACCAAGCACTGGGCCAGCGTGGTGGATATGGCCCAATCACCCTTCGTGGGTAGGGCTACGTCCTGCAGTTGACTATTAAAAATACTGGTACAGGGACACTCTGTCTTTTAGAGATGCTAACTGCATGTCGAAGAGTCGGAGACTTGGTTATCTATAGTTCACTTCACCGTATCATAAAATATTAAAACATTAAATTACGGAATTTTGAAAGATAATAACTAAGTAAAGTGTGAAACGCAAACATAATAAATATTTATTACAACCCATTACAAAGTTTTACTTATCTATGATATAAAATATGTCAACATTTCTCTACCGGATTGCATGCAAAAATGAGGAAAGAGTACTTCGATTCTAGCTATTTTAACAAGATTTTAAATGTATACGAGTATGAATTACATCGTTAAAGTTTTTATTGTTTTACTTTCTAACGATTTTAATTGTTTAAGGCATAATAAACTATTAATATATTTATAACGCAACAGCTATGCTAGTTTGTTTGCGTTAAATCCGCGATGGCACAGTGACAGTAACGATGGTCTTACAATACTGAGGTCTAAGGTTTTATTCCCGGATACCAATGAGTTATATAAATAAAATATTAGGAGACATCTTACACACGGACTCTGACCCCAAACTAAGCAAAGCTTGTGATATTGCTGCCAGAGACTGATATACTAAACATATATTTTTAAATACATAAATATAGATAGGTAATACCTAAATAACACCATAGTTCATTGGAACTTTTGTACGATTTTTTACAAAAAATTCGGTGAAAGAAAACATCGTGAAGCAACGTGCGTACATTCGGCGAGTAAATAATAAGTGTAGAGATAATTTAGAGACAAAAACGTCGATGTTAGGAAAAATCAATGTTTTTAATCCATTTAAATCCATCCAAAACTAATTCTGTTCGAGTCAGTCAAGTTGCATTTATCTACATGTTAACTAAGTCATTTAGTTCAAATATTTAACGACTTTTTTACTAATGACACTAGTTTCATTACTATAGAGGTTATCGTTTTGTTTATATTTATAGCATTCCAATGGACTGAGTGGGACTATTTAGGTTTCAATATTAATAATAATTCTTTTTTACAAAATACTAGCTGCCCGTCTCGGCATCGCCCGGGTACGATTAGCTAAGGAAGATAAATAGTAAGAATCCCAATTTTTTTTTTTTAAATATAATAGACATAGCCTTTGTACACCGGGGATAGTGTAGCTTTCCAACATTGGAAGAATTTTTCAAATTGATTCAGGAGTTTCGGAGCTTATTCGATGCAAACAAACAATCAAACCTTTTGTCTTTATAATATTTGTATAGAGGTATAAGATAACGTAGTTAAAAAAATTGTAAACACAATGCCCAATAATTGTCATCTTAGGAATGTAAGAAGTTTCAAAATCAAAATATGAACAGAATAAATATTATACGAATATCTTAAAATTGGTTAAATTTTTTTTTTTTTTTTTTTTTCAATATTTTGGGGACATCTTACGAATTACTTCTTATGAATTACTTTTCTAAAAAAGCGCATAATCTAAATTTTATTTTTTTTCGCTTAAGGATTTTTACTCCTACCACTTAGCACTCAATAAGTCAATCTAATGTCGAAGTAAATAAAATTATAAAACAATAACGATAACTTGAAAAATCAACGTAAAAATTGCAAACATACGTAAAAAATTACACTCAAAAATATTCAATATCGATAGATACCTACTCTATTGGAAAGCTTTATAAAATGTACGCTACATTTTTACCAATTATCAAAATCTTTATTATCTAGAAGCTCTATGTCTAAAAATGCATAATAAATGCAACAAAATCATAACTGAAGTCAAGCCTAAAAACTTATAAAAACTAAAACTTACCACGAAAAAGTACTCGATCTCGTTTTCTTAGCCGAAAAATTACCGGCTGACTTCCGAAACCATTTTCAGTGTCCAAACAAATGTAAACAAAACACAACACTAGCACAAAACAAAACCACAACAAAAAATAAATCCAAACAAATCAAAATAAGAAAACAGTTCGATCAAAATTCAAAAATCGAAAGGTTTTATGCGTCCTCTTCAGTGGAGTTGAAAGAAGGTTCAAACGAAAAAGTTCGGAATTCGAATGTTTCGATCGCGATCGTTTAAAGGAAATGCGCGGGAAAGGCAGGCGTTCGGATAGCGCGCCGTGCATTCGCCGACTGACTGCCTTTGACTTGCTCAACCCGACCGTATGGGAGTTGCAAAGCCAATTGAAGATTAAAAATTGGAGGGACTGGCTCATCTACCGGCTCACGACGGATGTGGTTTGTTTATAGTTTCAATGCAAACAATACTGTCCAACTTGTTCCCATAACAAAGTGGTCGCAACCTTCTTTGATTACTAAACTTTTTTGTAGTAAAAACAAATATTTACAACAAGTTTGAAATATGACCACCAAAAAGATTAGTAGTTCAGATATTTTTCAGTTTACCAATTTTATTTTCTATTTCGTAGCTGGTAGTGAAATCGTAGCCGTAGCTTTCATTGCGTAGCGTGCAAAAATCTCGTAGCATTTTTGCGGAATTCCATCATTAGTTCTGCTACTCGGTCACAGATGGCAGTGTCAGAAGCACTTTTTAACAATGTTTTGCTCAATCAGCTACTCATTCACAGATGGCAGCACTGTGATAAAATTGCGAAAAGGTTTGAAAAAAAAGTTAACGTGAAGAAGCAGCTTACCTTGAATTTAAATTGGATTATTAACGATAGGTGATTAATAAATAGTTCGACGAATTAATTGGTCTGCTTTTAAACATCTAATTGATTTTGTTGGTAGCTAAAAAATATAATAAAAATAAATAATTATCTACTAGCTGCCATGTTTAGATGCGGCAATCTTCTATGACGATTTATTAGAAAAACTGCAATAACTCTACTAGTAATTGCCAATAAATAAAGTAAGTTATGTTTTTGCATCTTAGAACTGTAATTTATATTTACTACTAGGTATACATATTTACTATACAGGGATCGTAATCAAATAGCGTCCTTTTAGGGGCTTATTCTGTACCTACATCAAAACTAACAACTTTTGTTCTGCGACTTTTGACAACATACAAAAAAAAAGTTGTTCCATAGAAAAATATCGCCACCCGCGACAAAATGTATGGAACAGCTGATTTTTATTGAGTTTTGACAAAAGTAGCAGGACAAAAGTTGTTAGTTTTGATGTACAGAATAAGCCCCTAAAAGGAAGCTAATTGATTAGGAATAACACTGTATATATTTTTTCGTAACTACACACTTCTTAACGACGGACATAATTTAAATTACCTGTATTCTATAATATAATTACTATCATTATTACCTACACTCACCATAAAGATAATGTAGGTACCATAAAGATAATGGGACCAACTGTGAAATCACGAAAAATTACTAAGTATTATATACAAATAATGGTTTTGTCTCTCGACAAATGTAAAAAGTACCTTTAGGTGATTTTATTTCTAGTTTTCAGCGTCATTTGAAAATCAAATTATTGTAAAAATATACTTTTTTAACACAAGCTTTTGAGATCTTTGGATATAATATAGCAGCACAGTTCTAGCCAAGACAAGTAAAACGAGCCCAAACACGACAACTAGGTCTATCTTGTTTAGTACATGAGCCTATGGCCACCTTCCGGCTCTTTTCATAAAAAATAGATTTTCAGATTTTTTGCAAGATTATTTTAGGAGCTATTGTTTGCAAAAACTCTTACGTGAATATCTTAATATTTCACTGACACACGGTGCATTTATAAATTGCCTTATGTGACAGCCTACTATGAACTGTTGATCTTTTTTTTTGTTTTTCTCAAAATGTTACTTTTTGCACATGAGAGATTTTAAATTTGCAGCGACGAATTTGGTATATACCTACATAGGTATCTGATCCATTGCAAGTTAAATAAAAGCTTGAAAAAAGTAATCCCATCGTCAATGTTGCTAATAATAACAATTACAACGACATAATTTTATCAACGTGTCAAAACGAGACAGAGTTAATAGTGAAGTATATATAAATAAATAAATAAAATAAGTAAATATTTGGGGACATCTTACACATGGCCTCTGACCTCAAACTAAGCAGAGCTTGTGATATGGCTGCCAGAGACTGATATATAACATATACTTACTTATTTTAAATACATACTTGTATAGATTGTGATGTCCACTGAAAAGACACCCAATAAAACAACAATTACTTCAGTAAGTACTATATCACACAGGTGACGCCCGCACCGCTCGGCTGACCGATTAGGTGTGTGTGTGGCGTCCCATGATGTGCTATGAGTACATTTATTCAGATACATCACATCTCTTCCTTTTTATATATTTTTATATTTGTGAACTGTACAATATTTCTATTGAGTTTAACTCTAAAATTAGAAACCAAATAGTAAGGTTAATTATGTTTTACAACTTTTTTCAGACAACGCATAATTATGCTTCTGTGCTGTCGGCCAGTTTCCTCATTCGTTACGTTTACGTCACTTTCTTCCGTGCTGACAACAGTGTGGGGTGTTCAGGTTAAATTCGGGAACATTTTCAAAGGCTTCTTCACTGGTCTATTTCTTCTTTATGTTTTCATGTATTTTGTTTGAGTTTTTCATTTCTTTAGCTCAATATCTGGTTTTTGAATCGTCGTTATTGTTTTCTAAGTCTGTTAAACAGGTAATTTGTCTTGAAATCGCCTTCCATAAAAGAGCCAGGATGGTGATTGTCAGTGAATGGATGAGGTATGTTATTCATACATGACAAAATATTTCAATAGATCATCTTCCCAATATGACTTCTCGCATTGACTGATTCGCAATCTTTTCAGACTATATCTGTTTTGCCTTTTAACTTCAGCGTTTTGTAGTAGCCAATAGGGCACGATGAATGGTGATTTTTTTTTTGGCTTCAATAGTCAATAATGATCAAGAGATAATCCTTGCCAGGCAGGGTACCTAAAAATCAAGCTGAATCTGCCCAAGCTTTTGAGGTTTGGACCCGAGACCAAAGTAGCCTCTATAACTTTTAATTTTTTAGGTGTAGGTTCCTCCATAACTACATATTATATGTTTTGAAAGTTTAGATTTTCCAAACGAAAACCTTTTTATTTATAGCTCTAAGTTTTTTACACAGCGCTCTGCTTGTTACGAAAATGGTCTATCAACGGTATTTTTTTGTGATCAATACTCAATAAATACCATTTTCAGAATAACATTTTGAGTAAAAGTTAGCTTTGCCCAACCTGAGGATGAATTGTTCCATGGTTTCAAAACTGGGCCGTTTTGTATGCTTATACCAGGAAAATTGTTTTGTCTATAGCTGTTTATAATTCAACATCTTTAAAATGTAGGAAATTATGATTCTAGCTCAGTTGAAATTACATTTAGATTTCGTAAATTAAGATAAATAGTGGCCTCTTTACCCCGAAAGGTTTCTCAAATTATTGTGTAGAGTTAGGGCCATTGTATTTTTTTGTTTTGCTTTAAATTTTGACATTTGTTTCACATACCGTTTTGTCCCAAGACTTTCCTGGTTAAAACAAGTGAAAAACTAACACTAAATGATAATAGATCTACCACCAAATCAATGACCATTTTAAATTAACTGTACGGGCAACCCACTGTTGCATCATTGTTAATATAAAAAATATAGTCCACAGACGTTTCATTTTTTCCGTGATTTCTTCGACTTTACCCCTTATGTTGGTTTTGTTGTAGGTAGTCGTTTGTTTGTTTGTGTATTTAGAAATATTGCCATTTTTCTTTTGTTTACCCTGGTTCTGCATTGTTTCTGGAAATGACCTTTATACCCGCACTTACGACAAATTGCGTTGATCGTAAAGCAAGAACTATCATCACTTTTGTGACTTTGACTGCTATAGCGGCAGCAGGAGTCGATCTCTTTTTTACCATATTTCCCTGTTGATTTAGTGTCAATTTTATTAAGGCTGGTACTTGTTGCGTATGTGGCCTGTCTATCTTTGTAATCGGTTAGCTGCCGTTCTACCGTTTCGAGGGAGTTTGCTTCGGCTATAATTTTTTCGATTGTTGCCGTGTCTCTTAATGTCAAATGTATTTTCTTAATTCGTTGGAGCTACTTTTTTCAGTTATTCAAATCAATAAGATTTTCATCTTCTTTGTCAAAATTACATTTTGGGCTTAATTGTTTAAGACGGATGAGAGTTTTTGAATTATTTGTCTGGTTCTTGTTTCATTAAGCGAAAAGGTGCCGTTCAAATAAATAACTTTGTTTCGGTAAAAAATATTCATCTAACTTCTTAATTGCAATGGTTCCACGTCAGTCGCGTCAGTAACAGTATCTGTTGCATGGGCTCCAGGTATATTAAAATGTATATCTTATCACGTCATGTAGCAGGACTGCACGCTTCTTTTTCTGGTCGGCAGTATTCGTCGCTATTAGTTTCCATCTTGCCCAACGAGCTCCAGTAGAGGTTGGTCTCTATTGTCGGGGCTTGTAATTGTGACATGTTGGACGATTTGTAAATAAGTAATAATCACAGAGCTATTACAACTAGAGAGCTTTTGTCGCTTGATGCAACTCTCAAAGACATAAATGTATGGAAAATCTGGCCCATGGCTGTCAAAACTGTCAAATATGAATTGGAATTTGATACTACTGAGAGAAAATCACGGCAGCTAGCCACTGAATCGAGATATTTTTCTTATCTCTTTCTAACTCATGTCATAATAAATAATTGCATCTCTTTCTTTCTTTTTTCGATCGACTACAACTACATTATCCCTCTGGTATCTCTGTGATAATAATGGACTTTATAGAATTAAATTGCCTATATATTTTATTGTAACTATGTATAGAGGCAATTTTATCAAAATTTAAATTATTTAAAAGCTTTTATTTCCGTTGGTAAGTACACTATTGACTAAAACAAACATAATGTGTCTTATTCCAGGTACTTATTTGCATATCTGTTAGCAAAGAGATGACTATACCTACGAGATACTAGCCGATAACTTGATATTATTATGTAAACATCTCCCTACGTATTGTTTATAAGTACAACGCACGGCAGTCGGCACGGTACAGCTTATTCCGATAAGATAGACAGTGTTGGGACTGAGTAGCAACTTTCTGATTTAATTTTAGTATAAATTAGCCTTAATTTTGTATTTTCATACTTTACTTCATTTTAAGTGGGACTTGACGATGTCATCGTACTTAAGTAGGACATTTTTTGACGATGGCATCGTTGAAACACTTGTATTTTTTTTTTGTAGTTTCATACATTACTTCGTTTGAAGTATAACTTGACGATGTCATAGTTGGAGCATTTGTTTTTTTTTTTTTCTAAACATTACTTCGTTTGAAGTGGAACTTGACGATGTCATCGTTGGAACTTTTGGTTTTTGTATTTTCATACAATTGCTTCAAATTGAAGTGGAACTTTTGACGATTTCATCGTTGGAACGTTTAGTTTTTGTATTTTCATACAATTGCTTCAATTTGAAGTGGAACTTTTGACGATGACATCGTTGGAACATTTGTTTCTTTTTTTTTTGTATTTCCATACAATTGCTTCGAATCATCGAAGTAGCACTTAATTGAACCTGCGTTCGGCAGGAACATATTTGCGAACAGAATTGGTCACCAACTCATTACTCATTTAATACCTACCAGTCTATTATATTACAAGGTACCATTGAGTAAACTTAGTTTATATAGGTATGTATGCGAGCGCTTTATTTTGTTTATACCGACACGGCTTAGGCGAGCTTGTTCATTGTAAGTTTATATTTGATACAACTACTTAGGCTGCATTAGTTACGGATGTAAGAAATAAGTAAATTAGAAATTAGGTTGAAAAACTGAAATGAGGATGGATACTAAAATGGCGTAGCTTCGTCTATAACACTTAAAATTTACTATATAATCAACAACTATATGTGTATGTGTGTATATTTTAAGCAACTCATATAATCGTTTTAAAGATTACAAATAATATTTAGAATATCTTTAAATGCTACAATAGCCAATTTCTTGAAATGGGAAAACTTTCAGCACAGAATGTATCGAAATATCTGTATCTTAACGAGTAACTATGCTTCACATCCATTTTTAATTATTACATCCATGGCCGTGACGCAAAACTCTTTTGTTTTCTTTTCTATTTTTATTATTTAGAACCCCTCGCATTGATTTTTAGTGAAATAAATGAACAAAAATAATTTCACTTTGATAAAATAGTTTCACTTCATTTGTCCATCCAAAGTACTAGGTAGTATAGGTACAATTTTTTTTTTGTTTGTTTTGAAATATCAGTTTTGTTGTTGACCAATTACTGTAAGCAGGCACATTTTTTGAGCGTAATTGTACTTACTGCGCTATTACTCGTCGCCAATGTGATGTCCACTGAAAAGACACCCAATAAAACAACAATTACTTCAGTAAGTACTATATCACACAGGTGACGCCCGCACCGCTCGGCTGACCGATTAGGTGTGTGTGTGGCGTCCCATGATGTGCTATGAGTACATTTATTCAGATACATCACATAGATAGTAACTAAATAACACCCAGACACAGAGCAAACACTTATGTTCATCACATAAATATTTGCCCTGGGTGGGGATCGAACCCACGAATATATAATATCTTCCACTCTTTGACGCGTCTACAAAAATTATGTCGCGATGCGCATGTTGGGCTAGCTAGAATATATACGCAGTCTAAAGAAAAAAACATGTTTTATAACAAATCTTTAAACTTGCCTTGGACTCATCTCAGACATAATTATTCTAAACTACCTAAACCTATTCATATTTATCCGTTCCAAAGGTCAGACCTACGGAACAAAATAATTAGCTATGCACGATCTTCAATAACTTAAGAATTGCCTCGGTACTTAGCTTAGCGGTTTTATGCAAATAAGTATTACGTTTAAAGCCGTGGTGGTCAAGAGGTAGTGACGCCCGCCTTACAATCGTGAGGTCGTGGGTTCAATCCCAGTCCCGTACCAATGAGTTCTTTGGAATTTATGTAAGGAATTTCACACCACTGGCTTTTCGGTGAAGGAAAACATCGTGAGGCAACCTGCATACGTCCGTAGAAGAAATTCGATGGCGTATGTGAATCCACCAACCCGCTGTGGGCCAGCGTGGTGGATATGGCCCAATCACCCTTCTTGGGTAGGCCTACGTCCTGCAGTGGACTATTAAAAAGGCTGATACAGTACATTAAGTATTACGTTTTAAGCATTTTTACGTGTAGGTAAACTCTTTTTTAGTTCGAAAGGATGCTCTCGAGGTAGTCTGATTTAAATAATATCGAAACAGCCATTTTTTGAAAAATCAAAAATATCTAAAAAAAAATTGAAATTTGTAAACCAATTCGTGCGAACTAGGTATTCGAGTTTTGCACACGATGGAAGTCGGTTTTGCCATTTTTTTTGCCTAAAATAAATATTACCTGAATCTTCGTAAGCCTATTTTACAGGGTTATTCCTAATCAATTAGCATCCTTTTAGCGGCTTATTCTGTACATCAAAACTAACAACTTTTGTTCTGCGCCTGTTGTCAAACTTCAAAAAAAATGTTGTTCCTTAGAAAAATATCGTTCACCCGCGACAATAAGCCCGATTACAGAGGCGCCATCGTAATTAAAATAGCTAAATAGCATAGTTCTGTTTCTTTTTCACTTTAGGCACTCGATAGAGAGAACGATTTTTACGTTGCTATTAAATTTACGCTGGCGTAATTTGGCTGTAATCGGGCTTAATGAGTATGAAACAGCTATTTTTTTTAAATCAAAAAATACACAAAAAATAACGAGTTGCACTCCGGGAGTGCCGGCAAAAGTGAAAACTTAAACATATAAAGTACTATCATCTATGTGGTAAAAATACAATATCACACACGCACACTCGCGCAAGAGCCCTGCGCCTGAATTTTTTATCGTCACGTGTTCAGACGTGAGTTTAACATTTTTACCCATCCCAAAAAGTGCGCATAAGACCGCTAAAAAGTTTTCACCTCGAAAATTGCGAGGTGCAAACTTAGTTTGGTGGAGTTGTACAACTAATCAGAAATTGTTAAGTTTTTGAGTCGAAAGTGAGTGATTTATTGAAGATTTTATATAATTTATAGTCGTGCCTATTCGTGTTAAATTCAATGTTTTGTAACCTATACCTATTATTGACATAAGCACAGCCCGGACACTCCGCGATTTTTCATACGAAATCTGCTGTCTTACGCACACTAACACAGTACTTACTCAAGACACACATACGCACGGTCGCTACACGCGCATTTGAATTTAAATTGAACACGCACTCTCACTCGAATATGCAGTGCCCGACAGGGTCCATACTGAACTTTGTACCTAAACTTTGTTATTAACATCTTGTAAGTACTGTACGGAAGCATGAATAAATAAAATGAAATCAATCTATTAGTCAAACACAAAAAACAAATCAAAATGATAGATAGATTTCTAATATGCGTTAGACACTTCAATCCTACTAATAATATAAACGTGAAGGTTTGTGAGTATGTAAGAATGTTTGTTCCTTTCAAAAAATAACGGCTGAACCGATTGATATGAAATTTGGCAAGGAGGTAGCTTAGACCTTGAGTTAACACATAGGCTACCTTATACCTCGGGCTAACGCGGGTAACGCCACGAGGCGCAGCTAGTAACCTCATAAAAGGTAATCTTACATTTCCCTTTCATCGAATCAAGACATTTTTTTTTTATTCCATATAGGTTTGCGTTTGACTACATACTGCCTGATGTTGAGCAGATATGCGGTCTAGGATACATACACACTAGTCACTAGAATTACAGGTAAAGTAGGTACTTCTACGTAACGAGAATAACTACAAACAAGTCAATTAATGTGGAGATCCAGTTTCAATTAAATAGATTATTTTAAAGCAAAATTCCAGATTTGGTGGGAACTCGGAAAAAGTCGGCGCACAATCCTACTAATATTATAAACGCGAAAATTTGTGAGTATGAATGGATGTTTGTTACTCTTTCACGCAAAAACTACTAAACGGATTGTGATGAAACTTTGCAATAATAATAGCACAAAGGCTATCACCATATAGTATTAAACAACTAGACGACCCGCCCCGGCTTCGCACAGGTGTATTATACATATAAACCTTCCTCTTGAATCACTCTATCCATTAAAAAAACCGCATCAAAATCCGTTGCGTAGTTTTAAAGATTTAAGCATACAGACAAACAAACAGACAAAAATAGCGACTTTATTTTATACTATGTAAGGAAGTCGCTTCCGCTGGCCCCATGTCCCCATGTACCTATGCTTATATCTTTAAAACCACCACACAACGGATTTTGATGCGGTTTTTTAACCCCCGACGTAAAAGAGGGGGTGTTATAAGTTAGACGTGTCTGTTTGTCTGTCTGTGTGTCTTTCCGTCTGTCTGTCTGTCTGTCTGTCTGTCTGTGGCATCATAGCGCCCGAACCACTGAACCGATTTCAGTTTAGTTTTTTTTGGATGAAAGGAGACTTAATCGAGAGTGTTCTTAGCTATGTTTTATAAAAATCGATTGAGCCGTTTAAGAGTTATGGTGGGTTAAAGTGGGGATGGAAGAACCAAAATTCTACAAATGTGCCCAAAATGGTTGTGTTTCGGGGGTTTTTTAAATTTTTAATTTATTACTTGTTTTAATAGATAGAGTGATTCAAGAGGAAGGTTTATATGTATTATAAAACTGTGCGAAGCCGGGGTGGGTCGCTAGTAGTTTATAAAGATATCGCGTGAAACGAAGTTCGCCGGGTCAGCTAGTAGCTTATACCTATTATTCTAGCTAGAATAGAGTTGTACTTTTCATAATGACTTTATAACCAACTTTTACTATAGGAAAACTCCTGAAACCGCGAAATAATTTACCTGCTGTTCCACACATTTTGTCTGTCGATGAAATTTTACTAATGTGGGATTGCGCGAGCGAGGTAGAAAATTGGTGTATAAAATATATTGTGTTAGGAAAATACGATAGCAGCGCCCTCAATCATCAGTCAAAAATATATCTCCACTTCTCCAGAGATAAATCGGTCGCACCATATACCTATAGGTATTATCTTGCGATTTCTTAGTGGTTTCAATGGAAAGTGGCAAGGTGGGTGTAAAAGAAGACAAGTAGTTTCACTTTTATTACAAAAGTTATTAGAGCGTTCGATTAAGTGGGTTTCGTCTGGGGATTCCTAAACAGATATTAATGCTTTGATCATTTAGCTTATACAATGAGGCTTTGAATATCTTTCAAATCTATTATTGTACATAGCATATAAAAAACGTTTCCAAAAAACTGTACTCCTTGAATGGTGTCATCATTATCATTAATCAGCTGGTTACGCAGTGAAATGTTTAATGACTAACATAAGCTTTCGCCGGTTTTCTCGTGGCATTCACGCAACGCACCGACTAAATAACTTAGGCTAAGATTTGACTATGTTGTATTACTCTTTATACAGTAAAATCAAAAATATGCTTAGTTAACAAAGGGCACAGAGCCTAGAGCCTGTGGTTACTAAATTTTGAACAAAAAAAATAAAACATACGCTTAGGTATTTATTTATTATTCATTAATATCCTCCAAAATTGAATAACGCTATTTCGTACATTTTGTTGAAAATCAATCATTTATGTACCTCAGAGGTTCTTAAAAGTAACTCAAATTAATTTACGATTGTATTTGTATGCCTAAGTTAGTTTTTATTTCACGGAATGAAAATGATTTACAAAATGTAAGTACCTACGAGTGAGTATCCTGCGGTACTTTTTACAGGGAACGGCTGTTATTTAACCGACTTCCATAAAAGAGGAGGTTCTATGTTTGTCTGTATGTTTTTGTATATGTTCATTAATTTCAATTTCATGTTCATCGACAATATCGCCAATTGTGAACCGATGTAAAAAAAAGTTTGAAAGGGTAGAATACTCCCAAGGTCCCATTTATATTTTATCGAAATCGGCTGCCTCATTTTTAAAAATCAACAATCATTAAAAATTACTACGTCAATGATACATCGATTCGTGCGAACTATTCAAATTCAGTAGGTACACGGTTGAAATCAGTTGAGCCATTTTTGGCGAAAAATGATTACTACACGGAACGGCTGACTTTTACTTTTTTTAAATCGCGAATAAGTCCGCGCTTGACCAACAACTCGCCTGATAGTAAGCGACGTTATGGTCGAAGATGAAGCTCGTAGACCTAGAAGATATATATTCACACTGATCTTGAAAAGCTTTAGATTCTCTTAGGAAACTGGAAAGCAGGAAGACTGTCCCATTCCCTGGCGGTACGAATCAGAAATGTTGAGTCAAACCGTTTCGTACGTATTGAAGTAAATCGATTTACTTTTTGCTGAAAATAGTAAATTAAATATGGTCAACCCCAAACAAGGGGCCTTACTGTGTAAGCGTTCTGACGTTCGGCTTCGCCTTTTCTCCTGCTCGCGCCAGTTACTCACGTCACGAGAGCGAGCGGGAGGGAAAGCGAAGCCGAACGTCAGAGCGCTTACACAGTAAGGCCCGTAAGCCATTTAGGTATTAGGTAGGTATGTGTTCTAGCCAAGTTCCAACTTGAGCTGTTACGTGAAAACCCACAGAATGAAACCTTATAAAATTAAAGTTGCTTAATTTGAACTAAATAAATTGTTCTGCTCAAGTTCCAGTTAATCACACAGTTAACACATTTGCAAAAGATTTGTTTTATTTAAACTATTAGGTTTCCAACACCGTTTGTTTAAGAGTTTCACAATAATAATTTTCTTAGGAAAATTAAATATTGAAATAACTTATAAAATGCTACTTGTTTCCTACCGGTACCTGTTGACATCCAAATTGTCATCTCAAATGACACTGACATTTATTTTTTGCTTGTATAGTATTTATTTGGTATTTAATTTGTTCTATTTTTAATTTGTTGTATTTCGATAATTTTTAGGTGTGTTTTAAAATGAATTTTAATTGTTAAGAAATAATTCTATAATTATAATATTATTAAAAGTATTGTTATCGGACGTTTTCAAGAACATGTACTGTGTCTACGAAATAAAGAGAATTTGACTTTGACTTGACTTAGATTTTATTGGTTATAAACAAACTTTAAAGTTTGTTGTAATTGTTTGTCGAATTGTTTTCTCTGTATTATAAAAAATACTTAATACGTAGGTACCTACGTGTTATAGAATCAACTGATACGTACAAAAATTCAGCAAAAAGTCCAAAAAATCAGCTGTTTTTTGTTGATTTTTTGTATGTACAAATCAGTTGATTATTTTTTCAAGATTTTGCAAGTGGTCGTTTGTTAGTAATAATAAATCAGTACCTATATTATACAATGGGCATGATAACTGGGTAAAAAACATTATTATAATTACTCCGTGAATGAGATTATTAAAAAGTATTAGGCACCTGTGTTGGACACGTATTTGTAATTTGGTCAATCAGATAATAAATGACAAAGATAAATCTTGTCAAAGTTCGGCAGTGGGCGTCAGTTTTCTGACAAAAGTCTATGCATTTTTGTATGTGACTTGTGACGTCACGTGGAACTTTAACTTTCAAAGCAACACGCTGTATGTGCAGTCCATAGAATTAGAACTAAAGTTATACTTAGAATACTTCCTAAAGTTTGCTCAAATAAACTATGTTACAGCTGTCTTATTCATTGGTTATACAGCATACGCAAGAGAGAGTGGAACAAAAATAAGCATTGTCTGTCGGTATACGTCAAAATCACAAGTTGTTATGTCAAAATAGTTAAAATTTGGTTCCCCTTGTCTCTTGCAATATGATCGGAAACTTGAACCCTCTAGTTCTAGTAAGAAGGTTCAAATCTCTGATCATTTTACCTTCCCACTTTTTCCCATTTTGAATTTGGACAGCCGAGATAGCTCAATGCTAGTTTGTGAAACCCTTCGAAATTACGTAAGTTCGGGTGTATGTGCATCTTTTTCTAACACCTTTTAAATTTTATATTTAACTAGCTTAAAACCCGCGGCTTCGCCCGCGTTGTCTTAGTAGACAGGTACTTGCTTATGAAAATAGCCCGTGGTTTGACCCGCGTTTGTCTTAGTACTTGCTTAAAATTATAAAAGGCTGCCGGTTGGCTTGCGTTGTCTTAGCACTTCCTTAAAATAATAATAGGTCGTGGTTTAGCAAAGCATTATCGTATAACGTATTACTTGCAAGGATAATGCCTATGGTTTTGCCTGAATTGTCTTAGTATTTGGCTAAAATGATAATAGGTCGCGGTTTGGCCTGCGTATTCTTAGTACTCGCTTAAGATGGTAATTTATAGCACGCAGCTTAGCCTGCGTTGTCTTAATACATCCTCAAAATTATAATAGCCTACCGTTTGGCACGCGTTGTCGTATTACTTGCAATGATAATAGCCCACGGTCTGGCCGCTTTGTTCGAGTAACTGCTTAAAATGATAATAAGCCACAGTTTGGCCCGCGTTGTCTAAGCACTTGCTTAAAATAATAATAGTTCGTGGTTTTGCCTGCATTGTCGTATAACGTCTACTAATAATGCCTACTAAGCATTATCTTTTCAAGTAATAGGCATTGCCTACGGTTTGGCCTTAAATGTCCCAGTGTTTAGCTAGAATGGTAATAGGTCGCGATTTGGCCTGCGCATTCATAGTACTTGCTTAATATGGTAATTTATAGTACGTAGCTTGGCTCGCGTTGTCTAAGTACTTGCTTAAAATTACAATAGCCTGCCGTATGGCTTGCGTTGTCGTATTGCTTGCAATGATAATAGCCCATGGTCTGGCCCGCGTCGTTATAGTATTTGCTTAAAATGAAAATGGCGCGCGGTTTGGTCCGCATTTTCTTAGTACTTACTTTAAATGGTAATTTCCCACAGTTTGGCCCGCGTTGTCTTAGTACTTTTTTTGTTTAAAATAATAGCTCTTGGTTTAGCCCACGTTGTCGTATTACTTGCAAGGATAATAATTAGCCCACGGATTGGCCTGCTTTGTCTCAGCATTTGCTTAAATTTACTTGTATCTAAAGCTTATTATGGAGTACGACAATTTTTAGATGATAAATTGCAAAATATTCGAATTAAATTTAATAATAATGATTGTATAATTTTTTCATGTTCTAATGATTATGTTATGGCCATATTGGACTTAACTGATAATTCAATATTTTTGTGATTAGTAGTAAGATCTCAATGTAACACATTTCAACAATAAATGTTCTTTGACTTTAATAGCCCACGGTTTGGACCGCGTTATTTTATAACTTGTCATAAAATAAAAACTTAATAAAGTTATATTTTCATATACCTACTGTTTTTTTTATAGCGAGAAAAGAATATTTTTCGATTTATGATGAGATATATGACGATCGTGAGTTGACCCATGTGGTTTCCCACTCGTATACCAAATTTTATCCAACTCCATTCGCATGTCATGGTCTACATTACAATCGTCAGAACCTAATCCTGGTCAGACCACTGAGCTCTTTGAAACTTATGTACGGAATTTCATACTAATGGCTTTTCATTGAAGGAAAACATTGGTGCAACCTGCATAGGCACGTCCTTAGAGAAAAATCGATGTCGTATGTGAACTCAGCAACCCCCGCTCGGCCAGCGTGATGGATATGGCTTAATCACCCTTCGTGGGTAGGCCTACGTTCAGTGGTGGACTATCAAAAATCGGCCAAGTGCGAGTCGGACTCGCGCGCGAAGGGTTCCGTACCGTATGGGAGCCCATTACTCTTGCCGTTATTAATAGCGAGCAAAAAACTCATAAAAATCACGTTTGTTGTATGTCCCTTAAATATTTATTTTATTCTATTTTTAGTATTTTCTGTTATAGCGACAACAGAAATACATCATTTATGAAAATTTCAGCTGCCCAACTTTTACGGTACGGTGACAGACAGACAGACGGACATCGAAGTCTTAGTAATAGGGTCCCGTTTTTACCCTTTGGGTACGGAACCCTAAAAAAGGCCAGTACAGGTATTCATCATGTTTCATTAAGTCATTAGAAATTTAATTTCGATTATTCTGAACCCAATGAAAATCTCGCCCATAACCGTTTACGCGGTCAAAAGTGATCGAGACACTTGTAGGACTTTCAGACATTCTCTGACTAAGTACAGACGAAAAAGTAGCACACAAGAAGGTACATTTTATTTGAAAAATACATAGCGCACCTACATCTAGACGACAGGCATGTTCTAGGATTCCATTATACTCATCATTTGACTAACTTTTACTATGGTACCAACCCAGAAATCACGTAAATAAAATTAGCTGTTCAACACAAAAAATTCATCGACCCGCGACAAAATGTAAAGAATAGGTAATTTTCGCTTTATCAGGGTAGTTCCCATAGTAAAGTAAGTAGTTATTGATCCGTATGTACCCTAAGTTCAAGTCTATTGGCTCACAAAATAAAATCGTTCATAAACTATTAGAGGCCCATTTTGCCCCCATTGAAGGATCTAAATTATCTCAAATTAATTCTAGATATTTCACTACGTTTAAAAAAAACGCGATCAAGTTATTTTTCACGCTTATATAGGATGTTTGGTCTAGCGTTAGACAAGGAATCCGGGACTTTTCCCAGGACGTTAATAGTCATATATTAGTTGAAAGGGTGAGCTATTTTCAAACAACGGTTTTCGAACAGTCATTTAGTACTTTTTTAGGAAATTGATATCCTGAAGGACCCACTGAAATTTTCCGGGATAGCAGTACCCCAAGTGGTAATTTGTGTTATTGTCTAGCGTCGTACCAAATTTCGTTTGAATTCATTTACCCCTTTTATCTTAGCTTTATAATTGATTATTTTGGCTATTGCTAAGAAACCCAATAGATTTTCCGGGATAAAATAGTTACTGTATTGAAACATGTTGTGTGCTTTCTACATACCTACCAGATTTCATTTATAACCGTTCAGCTCGTCTGATGTAATTATTGATGCTTTTTTCACCAACTTTGGGAACTTATCAGACCCGTTAGATAAGGAAAATTCGGAAAAACAGGAAGAAACGTAACTTTTATTTTATTTGTAAAGCATAAATACAAAGTTTTAAGTCAATCGGTAAAGGTAATAAAAAATTAAATGCAAACAAAAAGGGCCCGTTTTACCCCGTTAGAGGTCGATTTTTCGAAATTTTCGTCCTTTGTGCTTCATTACGTTGTACATTGTACCTATGTTCGAAATTTCAAGTATCTATCTTTAGTGGATTGGGTTGTAGCCTAAACTGATTAATTTTGGCTATCCCTAAGGATCCCCATAGAATTTCCGGGATAATAATAGTTCATGTGTTGAAACATGTTGTGTGCTTCCTCCATACCAGATTTCATCCATAACCGTTCAGCTCGTCGGATGTAATAGACGCTTTTTTCACCAACTTTGGGACCCAATTTGACCCCTTAGATAAGGAATATTCGGAAAAACAGGAACAAACGTAACTTTTATTTTGTTTGAGTAGCATGTATACAAAGTTTCAAGTCAATCGGTAAAGGGAATAAAAAGTTACGTACAAACGAAAAGGGCCCATTTTACCCCTTTAGAGGTCGATTTTTCAAAATTCCGTTCTTAGTGCTCCATTACGTGGTCCAATGTATCTTTGTTCCAAATTTCATGTTCGTATCTTTAGCGGTTTGGGCTGTAGGCTGTCTGTCAGTCAGTCACTCAGCGAAGCCTTTTATATAATAGACTAGCGACCGGCCCCGGCTTTGCACAGGTGTATTATTCATATAAACCTTCCCCTTGAATTACTCTATTTAAAAAAAAAACGCATCAAAATCCGTTGCATAGTTATAGATATAAGCATACATGGGGACAGACAGCGGGAAGGGACTCTGCTTGATACTATGTAGTGATAGTGATATAGTTAATTGGGACAAAGCGAAGTATTTATCTTGCCATTTTAGTACGGTTTCTAGTACTTTAGTTCTAATTCTATGATGCAGTCTATAGTTAGGATTTTCATTCAGTTTATGAAATAGCCTCCATACACAATACTTACGTGTCTGGGTACTCTGTAACAATACGATCCTTTTCAATACAAAATGCAACGTTAAGCAACGTTTGGCATGGTCAGTTTTCAGATGGGTTACCGTGGGTGGTATTTTGAACTGATCGCTGCCGTAGGTCAAATTATAATTTGTTGTCTCTTTTTACAGTTTAACCAAGTCATAGACCATCAGGCGGCGGGCTGTCTAGGCCTGACAGCCCGAATTTACTTAGTTTACTTCAGTAGGTAGGTAAGAAAAATAAACTATGATTGTATCGGTTGGATACTTGGACTCAATTTGATTTCTTTTGATAACTTAATAACTAGATCAGCGCGCGAAATTATAACATTTTGTGTTTTTTGCCATTTACTATATAGTGGAGTATATAACTAGACCGGGCGCTAAATAATAGTAACTACAAAAGTAAGAGGGCGATATATGAAAGTGTGAACAGGACGAAACTAATATCTTTTGCATCTGTTTGCGTATACCTACGTTTTTTTGTCTAACTACGACGCATGGCCTAGAATTTTCACGCCAAAACTTCTGTTGAATTTTTGATGAGATCTTTAGTAAATCAATACATTTATGAACTATTATCTAGTTTCTATCACTTGTATTAGTATTTTGCAGGTTTTTACTATTATCTAGAATCTTTATTAATAATGATAAAATCATAACAACGTATATATAGCTATCTAAGTATGTATAGCACATCTTTTTTCTCACACCCTTTACGCAATCGAGGATTCTAGTCATACTTATCTATGGCCAGCGACTGGCATGTTTATTCCCGGCTTTACATATACACATGTATAAATATGGGTATAAACAAACCAGCGCGGGCCGTGACGGCAAGAGGAAACACGGTCGGTGGCGACAGCGGCGGTGATTCAGAATCGGTTGTTTCCGAAACAAGTACTACGTACGTAAGTATGGTAGTAGTTACGTACAGGTTGTGCCACCAAAGATGAGACTTGACGAGCGTCGTGGTGGGGGATCTTGAGCAGGTACAGTCGTACAAACTAACTATCCAGAATTTTTATATCTATTAAACGTTTTATAAACATTTGTACCTCTATATCTATTATCCAGAATTTGTATATTTATTACAAACCAAAGCGGTTTCTCTAGTCTCATCTTTTTGGCACGCACTATTCATACGGAAGAGACTATTATATCCTAAAGTATTAACGGTACCTACTCGTAAATTTTCAAACTTTGACATTCACACAAATAATATTTATGATGTAACAATATTTGTAATCTATAAATGCAATATAATTTTGACATAATACGGCCAAAACCGGGACAGTGACCACAAGCAGTGATATGAAAGTGTTAGATATATCTGCCATATACATATGTACCTACTACTCCTACTAGCGACCCGCCCTGGCTTCGCAAAGGTGTATTATACATACCTCCTCCTCTTGAATCACTCTATCTTTTTTAAAAAAACTGCATCTAAATCCGTTGCATACTTTTAAAGATATAAGCATACATGGGGACATGGGAACAGCGGAAGCGACTTGCATACCTACAAGACTATGGCTCAAAGGAATTCCCAGTCTTGTAGTCATTCAAAGTATTTCCTACAAAGCCTTTAAACTTGTATCCCTTTGTGATAGCAAATGAGCTAATTTTAATCTTATAAAAGAGAAATAGGGTTGAATTTTGATAGATTTATGGAAAGGGAAAGGGCAGGTAATAAGTCGGTTAGAGGTGAAAGCCCTGCAGCTGCCAAAAATGGGCTCAACCATGGACGTAATCAGGGGGGTTTGGTTTCACCATTCCTACTTGAAACTAAATAAAACACGTGATGAAGTAGTTCCTTTTTAACATAATTATTTTTTGCTAAAAATAGCACAACCAACTGCCATCGTGTACAAAATTCGAATTGTCTGCTAGAATCGATGTATACAATTTTAACATTATTGTTGATTTATCAAAAAAGCCTCAGCCGTTAAAAAAAAACACATTTGAAGTATAATCTACCTTACAAAATAAGAATCATCAAAACGGTTCATAATTGGTGGAGTAATCGCATATAACACACAGACAAAAAAAAATCGAATCATAAGGACTTCCTTTTTTTGAATCGTTCAAAAAAACCACGCGAGTGCAGTCGCAAGCCATTAGCTAGTAGGTGTTTATAAATTATTATAGCATAATAATATAACTGTGTCTGTTATTTTATAGTTCTACTGCGACAATGTAGTCATAACATATTGATTATAATAAATTCCTTATCAAAATCAATTGACTTAAGTAGTATACATCTGTCAAAGTTAATATACGAGTTTCGCACTTGTTGGTTTATTGTTTAAGCGTTGGTTATTGATAAAGGGGTATTTATAGAAATATAGTAGTAAACAAGGAGGACACCTACTAGCCGAACAGTGAATGACGCGCATGCACTTAATTTGAACTAAGCGTGAACTTAGCATGGAATTTATAGGCAACTAGACGACCCGCCCCGGCTTCGCACAGGTGTATTAAACATATAAACCTTCCTCTTGAATCACTCTATCCATTAAAAAAAACCGCACCAAAATCAGTTGCGTAGTTTTAAAGATTTAAGCATACAGACAAACAAACAGACAAAAATAGCGACTTTATGTTATACTATGTAAGGATAAGGAAGCCGAGCTTAGTTCATGAGTACCTACTTACTCAGTCAGTTAGTATGCGTAAAGGTACGGGCACATGTGTGCAAGACCCTCCTATAATATACAGATAATATAATATACAGGCTGTTCTGTAATATTAAGTATAAGATGTAATCGTTTATTGAGTGTAAATATTTACCTTAACTACTAGTAATAATTAATTAATAATTTTCACTAGGCTAGTCTAGCTATATGAAGCCAAAAATTGCATGTCCGCTGGGACAGACTTAATGAGCTACCTTCATGCCGAATTTCATCCAAATCGGTTCAGCCGTTAGTGCGTGAAAGAGTAACAAACATCCATACATACTAAGTCCGAAAGTTTGTTTGTCAGTTTCTTGGCTTGTTCCCCTCTCTAACAGCAACGGAGCAATCGATTGACTTAATTTTTGGAATGGACATCGAAACGGTTTGAACACAGATCAGGGAACAAGGTTGTTCCCTGATCTGTGGGTTTGAAAGACAGAGAGTGACATAGATTACTTTTATCCCGAAAAAAAGGTTCCCATGGCAATAATCAAAATACGCGGGCGGAGCCGTAAGCAAAAGCTAGTTTACAATAAAATTACAAATACAGTGATTCACTATATCATGATATTGCAATTCCCAAGAAAAATAAACTTCCGCACGTCTATTCCATTACATAGCCGGTAAAACACGACACACGAGCTTATAATTATATTATAGGCAAACTATAATTTACAGACAAATAAGGAGCTACTATCGAGTTTTCTAAGTAAGATTTTCTTTCCCTCTTCGAAAGTTTTAGTTCTTATGCTGGATCAACTCAATACAAGTTTGTACTGTATTCAAGCGGACTGGAGGCAGTATTGCCATCCTGCTAGCTTAGCATACGATGATACGACCACGAAAAAAAATTGTCGACGTGTGAGAAAGTGACAGATATATGTACACACTTCACCATAACTCTGTCTCGTTCTGACACGTCGACAGAATCATTTTGAGGTATACTAGTCTTCAGGGCAGATGAAAAATTGAAAAAAAAATCTTTAGAATTTTCATTGAATATTTGTATAAACTAGAAATAGACGCTGTTGCCGACTTTTGACGTGACAACGTCTTATAAATTGGTTTGCCGGGTGACACTTCAAGAAACTGCGTTACGCTCCCCGCTCACACTTCATGCGCTCTCATTCGTCTCAAAGTCGTTGTCACGTAAAACTTTCGCCCGTATACCGACTTTACAGGCAACCAATTTTTTTTTTTTACTGAGTAAGTAGTATTTAACAAAAAATTTACTTGGCGTAATTATTGGATGCGATCCGTCTCTTTGCTTCTGTTTTAAAATATATTTTTGAAATTTTAAATTTCCCATTGAAAAATGAGGGAATGTTATGAAAATGCCTGCGTGCATGTCTGCGTGTGTGTTTGTAGCAAGCAACTTACTTGGCATCTAAACGGATATATCTAAATAATTTAAATTTTTATCCGACTTCAAAAAAGGTTATTCCCAATTCGACTCTTTTTTTTGGTAAATCATACTTCAGGTTTGTTTTTTATATTTTATCGAAATCGGCTGAACCATTTATGAAAAATCAACAAGTCTAAGTCTATTCTAATTTTGAACACGATTGAAGTAGTTTACATAATCAAGTTTTCTTGTCATGCAGTGATTTGAATTTTAGAAGGAAGAATTATAGTTATATTTTGTTTTATGGTTAGGTGTCTTATGTAATATTATGCTCTTTGAATCTCTTTGAAACCATATGTGACGCAAACGTTGCAAACTGTTTTATACTAGCGCCAAAGCTGTAGCCACTGCAAAACAGCTGTTAATGATAACAAAGAGGTTTTAAAGTCTTTTATAAACATAATTATCAGTAACAATTGACGAGGAACTGTGAGAGCCGATAAGTGTGCATATACAATGCTTTTCGGTTATGTTTTGGGTTAGTTGTAACGGGACTTAGGGTTTGATTCAACAAATCGGCTAGTTACATACGTGCTATGGAGGGCTATTCAAAAGGGGTGTTTCACCATTTTGAAAATGTTTTACAAGGGCCAAGTCGGAATTGGAGAAAAAAATCAGCTGTCCGAAACAAAATTACAACTTGTACAGGTCGCGGTATTTAATTAAGTCTAGCGCTGAACGAAGTGTGGAGGGGATGGCAGCGCATGAGTTTAGTACGGCGATCAACATGCGCAGCCATCCTCCTTCACAGTACCCTCAGCGCTAGACTTACGTGCCGCTACTTGTAAATATATGTAACAGCTAGTTTTTACTCGAATTTCTCCATAATGGTTTTTTTTTTTTTATAATTATGATCTGGGTCACCCTCTTGTGCTGTAGGCCTTCACACTTTCTGAAAGGTAACCCTGGTCTTGGTATAAAACCACCACTAGTTCAATACATTATTTAATCAACAACCTATATATTTATATTTGCAGGTCACTAAGAGTGATAAGGACAAACATAATCCATCTCATTTCCTCTCGATACCTTAAGCCGGTTTGATTCATCTTTTAAGACCACGTTTACAGATTAGCAATGTGTGTGTAAGATTCGCCAACTTCAATATAAACAGTCAATGACATTACGTCTAGCCAAAGAGAAATGAACTATCAAGACACCAGCTGGTACACAAATACCTATTTAAAATGTAAACAACTTACTGCGATGTCCAACGTTGATGTAGAAGACATATCGATGGTAAAAATCCCATCATTACTCTCAGTTGGCACCACTTTCCCCCTCCTTGGCACTTTAAAACACCCCACCACTTTAAAAGTCCGCACCATTTTCACAACACTATCTTTATAATCACTTTTTCACTTAAAAATACGAAATTTTAAATTTGGAATGGTTAGTTCGAAAACCGACGTGCTCTCGCGCATAGCCAAGGCGCACGAATGACAGGTACGTGATTAAGTTGCAAGTTTTTGCCGTGAGTCAAACCAGGTATGAACCGAGGTAAACGGTACAGCCGGTGA
The DNA here is from genome assembly GCA_964007245.1 of Hypomecis atomaria. NCBI lineage: Eukaryota > Metazoa > Arthropoda > Insecta > Lepidoptera > Geometridae > Hypomecis > Hypomecis atomaria. The sequence goes on from OZ023297.1 coordinate 17,375,944, forward strand.
GATTGCGGAACTAACAAATTTATAAAGCAGTTTTCAATTTAGTTAAAAAGATCACGACGGTAGCGCTTTCATTCAAGTCGTGTAGTAAGTTTGTTGTATCAGAACTGGGTTCTAGTTATTCGTTAAATGGTTTATTTTTATGGTCATTTATTTTCTGCACCTATCGGGTTGTCGTTGGACCATTGAAGGAGGTTTGTGGTTGTTCTTTTTTCAAATTCTTTAAATAGATTCCGGGTAGACCTTGGTTTTGGTTCCCACGCTTAGAAACGATTTATCTAATAGGTACTTAGATGTTTTTAAAATTATTATTTATGTATTTTTATTTATTATTTGCAAATACTCGTCTACCGACCTACATAAAGAACAGTTTATTTCAAAAATGTGTAGTTTTAAAGTTTACATCTGCTCAGAACATGGACAGGCGATCTGAGAACATACTGGATGCAAGCCACCATTTCTAAAGAAAAACTGTAGGTGGCCTATGCCTAGCAGTGCACGTCATTTAAGTTCTGACTAATGCTGAAATGGCCAATAAAATATTGATAGATATAACACAGAAAACAGATGTAAGTAGACATGTGAAGGTCTAAACATCTGTTTTCTGCGGCGGCCTTATCACTGAAAGTGATTTCTTCCAGGCATATAAAGCTTGTTCCAACTAAAAAATTCTAGTCTTAAAAATTGAAATTTGAAATTTAATAAATGTATGAAATGTTATGATAGATAGATAGATACCATTTATTTTCAGTAAGGAACATTACATTGATTAGTATACAATACAATATACTACAAGGAACGTTGAACGAATCGTCAGAAATAACAATAATTAAGCATTGACTTTCAAAATTATTAAGAACATTTTTACAATAAATTAGTTAAAAATTCGGTACATTACATTAAAAATACAATATTAAAAAAAATAAGATGTAAAATGTATTCTTAAAACAGCTTATGCAAGGTTGGCCTCATAGTACAAGTTATACCTAATGACTATTTCTGAATGCCTTTGTTTTGGAAAAAATCTATAACAACCCTTTTACATTCAAAGGTTACTAATATTGAACCTTCCTGTTATAAAAACAAGTAGGTATTCATCACAAACATACTCGTATCACTCACCGGTATTACTAAACAATTTATGATTGTACAATTGTGACCAAAGTCAAGTAGGTGTCGTACCACCTCGTATCACGAACTGTTGATGATTGAACTTGATAATGTTGTTTTTAAACTTTCGCGATATGAACACATTATTATTATACACTACGGGACTAATCGCGCACTCAAATTACGAGATAAATAAATACCTCATCATCCCGACGTTTCGACCGAGTTGCATCGATCGTGGTCACGGGTAGCGCTCGTAGCGTAGTTTGACTAGGTGATTGTCAGCGATCACCGAAATTAAGCAACGTTCCGCACGGTCAGTACTTAGACGGGTGACCGCGGGTGGCATTTTCCAACTGAGCGCTACCGTGGCTCGGATGACACGTTAAATTGTAGGCCCCGGTTGTTTTAACCGTTTAGCCATGTCAGAGGCCTTCAGGCGGCCTAAAAACTCTGACATCAGGGCTAGCCACCCGGCCTATACGAACTTACTTACTTACGGGTAGACTGAAATGTGAAACAGCTGGTACCGCCAATTCAACTTGAACTTGCAAAATTGTCAATCCAACACCCAAAAATGACGGTATATAAAAATGTCTTGCTACCTACACTACGCGATTTACATTTGTTAATAACAGGATTCCACGAAACCGATGACCTAAATCCATCCTCCCGGTTGAAATTGTTTTGTTTTTTTTTATTTCCACGGCTTCACGAACTTGATAATTGTTACACTCATCAAGAAAATCATAAGTGGTTTAGGTTTTTAACCGCTATATAATCAGGTGGGTGATTCATTAAAAAAACGCGCGTGAAATTTCAATTTTCTAATGAGTTTGTCGATAAACATTTAATGTAAACATTATTATTGATAGGGAAAAAAAAAATTTCATAAACAGTGTCCTGTAGCTCCTAATCCTTACCAAAGAGAGCGATTTTTTACTTTTATTTGTATTAAAATGACCTCATTAAGACCGCAGGATCGCGCTGGATGCAAGCCGCTTTCAATCAGTCAGCTTAATTTAGTTTAATTAGAATTTAGTTTATTTTAGTTCTTTAAGTGTTAAACATTTAATCCTAAATGATAAAGGCGTTTAATTTCAAATTAAGTACCTACTTACCGTCTAAGTAGACGCAGGTGAACCACGACCAACATAATTTATTTTAAAAAATATACGTTTGATTAACGTGTACCACGGAAAAAAATAATTGGTCGTGGTCCACCCAGGTGAACCAATGAGGTGTACCATGGGTTGGGAGCGTTATTGGAGATCCATAGGGGAGGCCTATGTCCAGCAGTTGACTTCTTATGGCTGATGGATGTATGGATGATGGTATTAAAATGGATGTGATTTAAATTTCGATGATACCGTAGTTTCATTTGTTTAAATAACACTCATATATTTATACTTAAATAACAATAATTTATTTATACTTAAATAACAATCATATATTTTCAATGCCGGATAATTAAAATTATAATACTTACTACTATTACCTGTAAATTCAAAGGGTGTGGTTGTTGGTTTGGTCATTACTTTTTCACACAACTACAGAAGGAGGGGTTGTTTTTTTCTTTATCATATAAATAGTTCATAATTATTTTTCGCAAAAAACACCGTGTAGGTGCAGAATTCGAATAGTTTGCACAAATCGATGCGACATCCATGTAGGTACCTACTACTTATAGTTGATTAATCAAAAACGGCTCGGCCGGTTTCGATTTATATTTGATTTACTCATTGATATTTTATTCGATTTTGATAAAATTCAGACTAAATAAATTACTAGCCAGTTAAAGTTGAGCCAAAAATTGTAATGGGTTTATTAAAATTATCAAACTATCACAGATACCCAACTTTGACTTTTTTGTTTGTCTAATAGCGCAATTTGTTCACTGATTCAGCAGCTCTTATCAGTACATGAGACAAGTGATATTAAACTTTACACAACGTTATGTTGCATAGTCTTGTTTGTTAATTACGCAACATTACTGGAATCTGTACACAAGTGTGTACAGCTATGTACACAAGTGTGTACAACAAGACATGCGTCATCTACGCCACGGCCGCCATCAGGGGTTAAAATAGATAAAAGAGATAATGCAAAATTATATCGATCTTTTTTTAACCTATATTTATTTATGGAGGGTTTTATCCGCAGGATAATGCCACCCTTGACGCACTATTTACATTTTAACACTAGAGTGCACGCGCGCTCTACTATAGTAGAATGCACTTAGGTACTTATTTTAGCGCCATTCATTCATTCTCACACCTGACCCCCCGTGCTCCTAGATAAGCCTCGTCGACAAAATCGCGGAACGGATTAGTACGGCGCCCACTTGCAGCGTAAGCGCACGTTCTTGTAATTACGTGTCAAAGTTCATCTTCTACTATTGTAGTACGTGCGAGTATTGGCGTAATAAAACCGAATGTAAGTAAACATTTTCTTTTTTTACTTTTATAATCCATTATGTATAAAAATTTAATGTTTATGTTTTGACAAATGAACAATATATATAGTTATTGCTATTTAATATGTTATGGTGTTTTGATAACTATTATTACTTTGTTTCAGCGAAAAAATGGACCCAATCATGGAATCTCGCGTGATTCAGTGGTTGCATGAAGAATTTGAGGACGAGGAAGTGATTCAAAGTGAATTGGATGGTGGGGAAGAAGAAGTACAACCGATGGAGCAGGAAGACAGGCATCAGGTACAGGAAGCTGTAAGCGAAGACCAAGCATCATCGTCTGAAGATGACATGCCTCTTTCTGAGCTCGCTCAAAACAATACACGCGACGACATTTATGTATCTAGAAATGGAACACGCTGGAGTAAAACATGTCCTTCTGCAACCCGGGTAAGATCTCAAAATATCCAATTTGGACCTCCAGGGCCAAAGGGTGCTGCAAGAAATTGAACATAGCTGGAATAAATGCATTAATTATCCACCAACTAAACAAAGGCCAGGAAAAGATTGTGAGACGCAATTTTCTTTACGGTGGCAAGAAGACTGACCTTTGAAAACCTCCCCCGTGAATTAAAAAATAAAACAAAATGGCTTTTGGGGCATACAGATGAGGTGCCTCGGAATGATCCTAAAAGAATGGGAAGAGTAGGTAAATGTTGCCTGTGCTCTCGAGCCTGAAATTGGTCCACGAAAAAATTATGTAAGCGATGTGCCAGGTGGATTTGTCCTGATCACCAAGTTGTGGTCTGTATCGAATGCGAGGATGGTGACCAATAAGATAGTCATCGCTTATTAGACGTTTTTTTTTTTTGAGCTGATCTCAAACATGCCAAAAATGATGATTATTTTCTGGATCTCGTAAATTGTTTCTAGTTTAAGTATGTTCTATTAAAACTGTAATCTTTTGCAATAATTGTGTGTAATAATAATTAAATGACAAACATTATTCAGTTTTATCATTTTAAAACCACCCATTTTTAAAATATCTCAATTATTGTTTTCTACTATGGTAGAGCATGCTTTCATCCATGTCAAAAAAAGGGGCGCGTGCACTGTAGTGTTAAACTTAGGTATAGATATCTTAAACTACGCTTAATTTCTAGTTTATCTATTTTGTATTCTTAGGTCATTTCCTTGTACAGTATTCAATTATTTGCTTTATTTGTTTTGAAAAATGATTTTCCTCTTATTTTCTTTCATAACAATCTTAACTTAAAGAAATTCCATATTTCGGATCTCATTATCTTTTGAAATTGCTTGTAAAATAATTATTTGTCGCTAAAATGGGAAAACCGCCTTCCATCGTGTACAAAGTTCGAATATTTTGCTCGAATTGTTTACAAAAATCAACAAATTATTGTTGAAAATTAAACAATAATTGGTTGATTTTTCAAAAACGACTCAGGCATTTTCTGTTTAATTTAAATAGGACCGCCTCGGGAGTATACCCATTTGCACTAAAAAGTATGGCACCTCCTTCTTTTTGGAAGTCGGTTAATATGGCGGCGGGATGAACAAAAATCAAATTAGAAATTATGAAATTTCATTCAAACAATGCGGTTGTTTTACTCTGCGCATTTATGTACCAAGTTTTAATGGATTTTTTGAGCTACTGTACACAGTCTGGCCCCACTTTGCTATCTTCTTTCCTTTACAATTCCATATCAAATAAATCGAATGGCTATTTACTTGATTGAAAAGTAAATAACAAGTGTCATTATCAGTTTAATGTGTCAAGAATAAAACACGTGTTAAGTACCTGAACATAGGTTGCAGTTCGTCTTTAGAATTAACTAGCGACCCGCCCCGGATTCGCACAAGTGTATTACACAAATATAAAATTTTCTCTTCACAATCACTCTATCTATAAAAAAAAACTGCATCAAAATCCTTTGTGTAGTTTAAAAGATATAAGCATACATAGGGACAGACAGCGGGAAGCGACTTTGTTTAATACTATGGAGTGATAGTGATGTAAGAATTTATGTTACAACTGATGAATACAAATGTTAATTTAGCGACCAAAAAAGAACTAATATAAAATAATACGACGTGCAAATCAATAAATAAACATTTTAATTTCAGATCAGTAGTGAAAGTTCCAATCGTTGCGTAAAACAAGGACAATGAAGAAGGCTTATTCTCGAACAGTCGAGATTACGTCGGTCCCTTTCGCTGGTATAGCATTTTTATTTAAAAGAACAGAGATGAAGACATCAATTTAAAAGTAATTAATAATAATGAAAGGACAATGACAATAGAAAGCTCGTTCTGAATTGACCACTCACATCGGTCACTTTAACTCTTAAAAAAATTGTGTTTTTGTTGAGCGAGACAAGAAAGAAGATAATCTAAAAGCACAATAACGGAACATGACTATACATAGAAGGGTCATTCTAGATGGATCCAGTTCATATGGATTACTTTCACTCATAGCGCATTTGATTTGAGAGGAATAGAGGCGATGATAATCTAGCGCGCACAACAATAAGTAAGCAAGTTCGTATGTGCCGGGTGGCTAGCCCTGGTGTCAGAGTTTTTAGGCCGCCTGAAGGCCTCTGACATGGCTAAACGGTTAAAACAACCGGGGCCTACAATTTAACGTGTCATCCGAGCTACAGTAGCGCTCAGAATGAAACAATGAAACCATGAGTATAGAAGGCTCATTCTGAATCGGTCCGCATCTACCATCACTTTCACTCTTGGAGATTTGTGATGAAAGGAAAAGAGACAAAAATAATCTAGAAAGGCTGATTAATAGACCGTTTCAAACAATAAGTTGGTAAGTAGGTTTTAGCCTTAATATGATTTGGTTGTGGGTGTAAGAACAATTTCTTAGTAATCCTATGATTCATGTTAGACATTCACCTATTGTTGATTTTGAACATGCTTTGAGCACGGTTATGATATCTAACAGTATTCCGTCTTCATACAAACGGTCCGAAAGCGAATCATACCTACGCGCCTCGGAGTGCGGTATACTCTTGTATGCTAGTCACAGTCAGTCGCCGTCCTGGTCGAGACCTCCGGGGCTCCCAGTACACGCCGACACAGTTTTCTTTGAACCGCGACTCCGGGCGGGGGCGCGGGCCCATGCGGGTCTACCAACTACAACAACAATTATCAAGACATCCAGCGTCCTCATCCTCGGCGCGCCATCGAGCCCTTGCCTTGCCTGAGGGCCGCAAGGCTCCCCACCCCGACGGAGTGCACACCTCGGGAGGGAAACCCCCGGCCCGCGGGCGAGGCGACGACTACGCGACGCGCCGCAATGAAATGAAGCCACATCGGGGTCGAGGTTCGCCTCCCCCGACCTAACCCAGAGACGACCACAGGGGTGGCTAGCAACCACCCCCACCCCGTCGGCGCAAACGCACACGGCGCCAGCCGACTTGGACAGACGCCGAGGGATGTCCGAGTATTCGCTCCCGAAGCAACCGGCGCGTCGCTTGTGGGCGAGCGACGCGCCCCTCCTGCAGCCTGTCGACCAATCCAGGCTGCACCCCGCCGACGCGACAAGGACGCCTAGCACCATGGACGCCTGCTGCAACGCTCCCGTTACCAGGACGGTTGAGCAGCGCGGCGACCGAGGAGCAGGCGACCTGAAACGACGGCGGCGCGGCCCGCTCCGCCAACTCGTGTGTGCCCCACTGAGTGGGATGAAGTCGGCCGCCTACTACCAGCCAAGATTACGCGCCCTTGATTTCGATCGGGGCGCGCTTTCACCGGACTTACCACGCGCCCTGCGCCATCCATGGACCCCATCTCGCGACGTCGCGAAGCCCAGCCACGTGCCGCTGCTGTCGCTCATGCGACGCGCGGCCGCATCGGGTATCGCCGCTACGCGAGCCCGCCTCGGCGGCCGGGGTGAGCCTCTCCCCTGGCGCCAGCGGTCATCATCATCAGAAGCCAGCCCCCATCGTGGTACACTACAACCTGGGTAGGCGTCGCTCCGCCCTGGCGTGAGCTTGACGCCGCCCAACCTTCGCCGTTGACCATCGCGCTCGACGGCCGAATCTTCAAGGGGATGTTAGAGAGGGGATGCCTGGCTCGCGCGGCGGTGCGCTTGAGCCGGGCTATCCCCTCCCCATCTCCGTAACGCTACGAACCCCGACAGGCTGAGAGAGCTTCGCTCCGCGCTTCAGTCGGTCTTGGTCGAGTGCACACTCCCGAGACTGACCATTCGAAGCTGCGTTCGGCCTGTACGAGTACGCCACCGGACCAGACGTACGTCACGTCATTTCAAGTCGAAGGGGAAGAGATGCCGCCTGCACCTGGTTCAGTGCAGACCATGAAGACTCCAATCTGAGACAACCTCAATGCCAAGACGGCCTTACCGCAACTTGGCTAGGTAGAGGGCGCTGAGAGAAGCCGCCAGTCCTCGCGGACGGGATTGGGCACTCGCGCCCTCCCTGAACATTGCCCTGCAAATCAGTGCATCTGCAGCGTCCAGCCTCCGAAAAGAGTATAGTACTCGAGTCGGAATCCTCACTCCCGCCAAACACGGGGGGAGAAGAACCCGCGAACGAAAAAGTCACAGTCAGTCGCGCCGCGCCGTAGTGACGGACGAACCTGTGAATTTGTGAATAGTAAACGAGCGTTTTGCGTTTTTAGGGTTCCTCGTTTTACTACGGAACCCTAAAACATCAAAAACACAACATGTATTTTTATTGATCGCTTCTTTGTTCATTTACAGCAAATTTCTTTTATGTAATAAAATATAATAATTGTACATCATAATAGATAGAAACTAGAAAGAAACTCAAGTAAGTAATGTGTAAGTAGATGAAATTAAAATACTGAAGGCGGGCCAGCCCTAGCGTGTGATACGGCCTGCGTGCCCACGTGGCGCTGTAGATATATACATATATGTATATATATATTCTAAGGACAGGACCGAGTCACAATGCCTACTGTTAGATATCATTACCGTGCTTTGAGCCTTTGAGTACCTCATCTTATCATCATTATTTTCGACAATATGATAAATATAAGCTTTCAAAGATCTGAAGTGAAAACAAACGCAGCTTAGGACGTCCACCCATAAGGTGGATGGTCATATTAAGGGTCTATAAAGGAGACCTATGTCCAGCAGCGAACATCATGTGGTTGAAATGACGATGATGACAATTAATATTTTTGTCACCCAGAAGCGAAAATAATAAAAAAATTCTATGAGCCCAATCTGTAAATCACTCCAAAAAGATAAGCTATTCCATACAAAAAAAATAAAAAATCTTCTAGAAAATGTATCATATCAGCTTTTTTTTCGCGAGGTCAGAGTTATTCTAAAACATATCTGATAGTACATAAATGCATTCTATAAATAACAAGAAAAGGCATTTATTGATGATTATTTATTCATTTAAAAAAATTAAAACAAAAAAGCCAAACAAAAGACATCAACGCGCATGCATTATAAGCTGAGATTCCTAAAATGTCATCTCTACATTTCTTGGAATTTTAGGCAATTAAATACAAATGAAATATGTATATTAGGTACATAAAATAAGAATAAATTAGACTAGAAGACTTTTGAACATCATTCTGTGAAATATTAATCTTGCAAATGCCTACGGTAGTGTTTATACATATAAAAAAATACGTTTTCTATTTCATTTCAAACCATTTTCTCCTGATGTTTCTAGACTTATAAAAGTAGGTAGGTTAGTATTATTTTACTAGCTTTTACCAACAGCTATTCCTGGGTAATAACATTTTAGTTTTTGTGCTATCTACCAAATCTTGTGTGCTGCTGTATGAAAGAGTAACAAGGAAACCAAAAAAACATTTTTTTTCATTTTCAAAAATAATAGAAAAGAAATCCTCACGAAAAGAAATATGCCCTTTTGCTTGAGCGAATTCAAAGAAAATTCGCACGTTTTCTCTATAAGAAAACTTATGGTTACTACCCTACCTGGTCATATCCTTCCCTGTTTGTGAGTGGGATGGTAGGGCTGAACACGCTAGAGTTGAGACGGAAGTGTGCGCTAGTCGTCCATTACTACCTACTTCTTAATGGTAGAATAGACAATCCGATGGCGTTATCCCGGTTAGGGTTGTTTGTCCCTGAGGTAGAGTCCCGCGCGCGGTGGCGGCGGCGCGCGCGGCTGCCGGCGCTGCTGGCGCCGCTCGCGGCCCCCCGCACTGACACCGCGCGGTATGCGCCCACGCACCACGCACTCACACTGCTCAACGAACTGATTGCTCGACAAACGGATACCGATTTGTTCTTTTCAAAAATCAATGAAATAGTTCAAAATTGTATAATTTGCTTGCCTGATATTTGTAATTATTCATAAGTGATTAGAGATAAGTCATTTTTAAGCTCAAAAACGTTTTGGTTTTTTAACTGTAAGTTTTTGAATGTTGTAATAGAATAAAATAAAAATAAAAAAAATAAAAAAAAATAGACCACCAGGCCACCAGGAGATCATAATAGGTACCTACGATAAGTGCGATGGTTTTTTTTCATGAATAAGTCTGCGCTTGACTACCAACTCGGGTAATGATTTTTGACTCTTCGTGATACAGTCCGTCCTGCTCACTCTTATAGCGTTATTCTTTAGCACGAGTAGAACGAAACATGAAGCTTAACACCACCACGTATAGTCTATAAACTTTATAGGCTTTATAGTAGGCTCATATCCTCTATTAGGTACTCAAATCACGACAAACATAAAAGTATTTTAATTAACATTCCATATCCGTAGATCTCAAGAATTTAAAACCTATATCCTTGTTTAAAGTTCGAAGAATTCTATAAATATACGATGACTCATCCACACTACCTTCTCACGTTTTAATATCTTTCAACTGAAATCTGTTTTTTACCCTAAATTTATGCAGATTGCTCTAGTTGAGTCATGGAATGAGGATGATCGCACTATTGTGAGATAAAACATATAAATAGAAATGTTTATAATGACGTATTCTTTGAATGCAAAGCGTAAGGCTTTGAATAGTAGGAATCGAGAGTTGGTATCGAGAAGTCGTGGTGCAGATGCTGAGATAATTTTATGACGCACACAGCAGCGCTATACTGTATTGGAGTAAGTTCATATACCTATATTTACTCGTATGTCTAAGTCTTTGTTTAATAAGCCTAGCATAGCAAACTATTACTGTAAACCTACTGTGATAAGTATGCCTTCGTTGGCCGTTCTGCCCAACTCCATTCAAGGTAGGCTGACGTTTTTTAGGGTTCCGTACCCAAAGGGAAAAA